>OX326956.1:57297152-57897152 GCA_946800325.1 Luzula sylvatica | reverse complement strand
ACCGCACGATGCACCATTGTCCCATATTGCGTCTCCGGCTGCGGCGAATAACTCTCCTGGAGGAAATTGGCCTTGATCGCTACCGTGGCATGCCGTTGCTGAAAAAACAAATGAGATTCTTTAAGAAACTGAAATCAATCGTTTAATTCTGCAACCTTACACGTACTGATGAATGAGAAGGGATTTTTTTTTTTTGATGGTTGAAGAAAATTATTAATATTTGGTTCACTGATATTTGAAATATTTGCTAGAGAAATATCAATAATATATATAGTCAATGGCCTTAAAGATGTGTAATCGGAATTGCAAGAAAATCAGTGTGATATAATTAATTGTCCATCTAAGTTATGAAATTGAGAAATATATTCAGTTTTTACTGAATTAATCATTATATTTCAAGAATATGGGTTGTTTATGATATAAATTGGGGTTGATTATTTTGGATTTACAAGCTAACAATAATGCAAGTAACCTGATCTCATGATAAAAAAATTGAATCCAATCTGATCTAATATTAGATAGAAAATATACAATGGTAATGCCAACTTTGTACTAGGTATATCGATACAATATATTACAAATATTTATAGAATGGTTTCGGGTGATATTAATTAAAGAAAAAAATTTGGAAAAAATTTGGTAAATATTTTGAAATTGGCTCACGGAGATAGGGAGGGCCGTAAGAGGCGGCAGTTCCGAGGTCTGCAATGGAGAAAGAGGAGAAAGAAAGGAGAGAGAAAAGAAGAAAGAGCGAGATAGAAGCACACATGTGTGAGGATTGGACGAAGAAGAAGAATGAAATTAAAGATAAATGCTTATGTAGCAAATGGTTTTTATATATTTAAGGATTTTGGGTAATACTGAGACATTAAATGTTAAATCAAATAGATTTGCTAAAGATATACATACCCAAAGATACTCTTGCCAACGGTGCAAATGGATAATGATTAAAATTTTCAAAATCCAGTGCCTGGTATTTAAAATTCATGGTGCATTAATTAGTATGACTTGATTTTTTTCTAAAATTAGACATTACGAGCTGGAAAAAAATATTTAGTTATAATTGTATTTTTTTTCGTTGAAATAGATATTTTTCAAAAAATAAGTTTATTTATTATGTCTCCTCATTTTCCCACCACATCCTCTATATCATGAATTAGTAATTAATGTCCAAATAATTAACAAAAATACATCATATTAACAATTAATTAATATATAAATAAAGTACATATATGCATTAACAATTCTTAATCAATATTCATTAACGATTAATTGGATGTACTTTTGTTAATCACTTGAATCATTAACCACTAATTCATAATACAGATGCTATGATGGGGAAATGAGGGGCAAGTAATAGTTTCCCTTCAAAAATATTTCTTTATCTAAGGGCCTGTTTGGGGCACTGGAATTTTTGACAAAATTGTCATTTTAAAATCCGGCAAAACACTAATTCTTTGTTTGGCCAGCATAACCAAGTGGAATTAAACTTTGCCGGCTTGTCTCGTTTTCTTCTTTACCTGCAAAATTTCGCTCGCCAAAAACCCAGAGGACCAAGAGCCGGCAAAATTATGGCGCCCAATCCCTCTCCTTCTAAGTCTTATTATTATGCTAATTAGCTAATATGATTTCTCTTTCGGTCTCCCTCATGTGACTAGTAGCACCTCCTTGTCTCTCGCTGAAAAGATTTGGCATCTGTCTTCTCTCTCTCCAAGAAGGTAGGATATGCTCTTTGTTGCTAAGTGGAATTAGTGGTTGTCTGTTTCTCTTTGTTGTTTTGTTGGCCTCTTAATTTTGAAAGGTACTTTATGTGCGTGGCAATTTCTTGTTATCAGTGATATGGATGCATCTTGTGCTGATTAGTGATTATATAATTCTCCAATTTGGCTTTTTCTTTCTTTAATTTTGGAAGTACAACTCAAATTCCATGTGGTTGAATACAATTTTACTCAAACCTAATTGTTTTTAACTCAAAATTACTTGCAGTTTGTGTGTTTGTAAATTGTAAGTAAATCTTACTTATCATTTATTTCATTTATTTGATCTCTTTAATTTTTTGCATTGATACCTTTAGGGATTCTCCATTGATTTATTTTTCCTGTGTTTATGTTTAATCAGGTTGATGAGAGGTTTACTGGTATGAGGGATAGATAAATCACTTGGATAATAAAAAAAGAACTGAATCTTATCCTTGCAAGTTATATGTACTGATATTGTAAATTAACATCAACACACATCGATACTGGTACGTGGAGATCTACCTCAATGATTTTGATTGAGTTTCAATATACACAAACTGAAATTATATTATAATAATTAAATAATTAAATTATATTATTGTATTCAGATAATTAATACAATATTTATTATTGCAATAATATATAATAATAATATTATAAAATTATAATTATTGTATATATATAATTAATACAATAATATATATTTATTATAATTATATTGTAGTAATATTATATTATATCGATATAATATATAATAAATATTATATATATACATATATTTAATACTATTTGATGATTTAACGATACTTCATTATTTTTACTAATTTGAATTAAATATTATTTCCACATTTTCAATAACAAAATTCCAAAAAAATTTAAACAACCAAACAAATAATTATATTTTCCAGCATCTTAAAATTTAGACATCCAAACAAACTATAGAATTAGTAATTCCAGAATTTTTTTCTCCTCCACCTTATAATCCGATTCCACTCTACTAATTCTGCTTGCCAAACTGAAATATCAATAATTTTTTAATGGGAGTTGCTAGTGCACTCCGTCTTTTTTGCACCCCGACACGTCACTTTTAACTACGACGTGTCACGTCGCAAAGCACATGAGTCAAGAAAAACACGTTAAATTTTTTGATGAGCGACCGCTTTTAACGGACAACGCATACAATTCGGGCAATGCCCAATATACCTTCCAACTTCATATTTAGATAGTTGTTTTCATATCTTTCATATTCATATCTATACTCTTTTACAATGAAAAAGATATAAATAATATATTTAAAACCAATATATAAATAACAAGTATTCACATATCTTTAATTCATAGTATAGAAAAAAATATAAATAATAGTAAATATGTATAAATAACAACAGATTTTTTTAATAGTATATACAAAAATATAAATAATAGTAAAAAATATAAATAACAACATATATTTAATTCATAGTATTATAAAAAGTATAATTAACAACATATCTTCAATCTCAAGCAATCTCAAGTATACAAAAAGGTATAAATAACAATAAAAAAATAGAAATAGAAATATATCTTTAATCCATAATATAGAAAAAGTATAGTAAAAAAAATGTAACTAACAACATATCTTTAATTCACAATATAGAAAAAATTATTAAAAAAAAGTATAAATAATAATAATAATGGTATAAATAACAACATATATTTTATCCATATAGTATATAAAAATGTGCAAAATAATATTAAAAAAAATATAAGAGAAGGTAGGACTAGTGTGGGGGCGAGAAGGCTCCGGACAGCAGGTAACTCCGAAATTTTTCCGGAGTACAATTCTCCGAGCAGTGGTCAACGGACAGTCATCTAGAGTGCATTTCAGTGGAGTGCAAAAAAAATAATTCCAAAAAATATGAATAGAAATATACTATTAAAAAATATATCTAAAAAAATAGAATATAGCATAAAAACAACTATATTGTGAATTAAAAACTAATAGATTTAGATAGAAAATTCATTTAATAGTATTTTAGGGTAAAAAAGTTCAAGATTATTGAACTTTTAAATGAATTTTTATAGTTGTTTTTATACTCCGAAAAAATAGATTTAGATAGAAAATAACATATTTAGCATAAAAAAGTTCAAGATTATCATATATCTAAAAAACTAATTCCTAATTTTTTTAGATATATGATAATCTTGAACTTTTAGCATAAAAAAATAGATTTAGATAGAAAATAACATATATTTAGCATAAAAAAGTTCAAGATTATCATATATCTAAAAAACTAATTCCTAATTATTTTTTTTCTCACTCCAAAAATCTAGCATTATACGAAAAAAACGTGATATAGAAATTTCCACGATATCAATAAATAAATAAATGATGAATAGAAATATACTTCTCGATTATTATCGTCGCGTGTTGAAATATTATATATGTGTCGCGGCTCATATGAGGTGTTTAACCGGGTATACATATCGCTCGAAAAATAAAAATAATTTAATTTAGATATTGGGTCAATGCTCTCAACTCAAGTCAGATGAGGTTTTGGATGGGAGTGTGCATGTGGTATTCGTTGACGGGTCAATGGGTACATAAAGTCCTGCCATGTTTAATGAGTATGCCAAAGCAACTAATAATTAAGAATTTTGGCTACATTCTGGCCAGTAAGGCAACACCAATTGTGCAGTCTAAATACCAGTTAAATATTCAGATTGTTCGATAAAACAGTAATATCTGTGTTTATTTTTTATCCAAATGAATTCATGTTTTGAGGTTCAAATTGAATTTAATTCATATGTTTAATTCAAATACATTCAATATAAGCGTATTTTATATGTGAATTGAATAGTTACTTGTCTAGGGATGTCAACGGGGCGGGTCGGGTTCGGGTAAGCCTCTCCCATACCCTAACCCGAATTTTCGGGTATTACCAGAACCCAAACCAAAAATACCCGCGGGTAAAAAACCATACCCGAACCCGAACCCGCGGGTAACGGGTATATCTGAACCCGAACCCGTTACCCGAAAATTATTAATAAAAAATTTAAAAAAATTTAAAAATTTAAAATTATTATACAAATACGTAAAATTAGCAACAATTTAGAATACATAAAACAAGAAAGTTGTACAAATACATTAAAAATCCAAATATTACAAATAATTAATCATAAAACATCTAAAATTTTCATATTATGGGATATTTTCGGGTATTTTTCGGGGATTTTTCGGGTTCGGGTTCGGATAACGGGTATACCTGCAGGTAAAAAAATTCCTCCGTACCCGAACCCGGAGCGGGTATTTTTTTTCGGATATCACCCGTCCCGTTTGGGTCGGGTACCCGCGGGTTCGGATTTCTACCCGACCCATTAACATCCCTATACTTGTCTTGTCTTAACAGGATATGTATTCTGCTAGTTTCTATTTATTTTATTTTTGAATTTAGCACAGGACTATTTTTCGAAATACCAAAATAAAATAACTATCTTTTTAACTTATTACACGTTCTTTCATTATTTGTCAAGTGCTTTTCTTTCTTTTTGATTTAAAGGAGAAACTCATCGATGAAAATTGAACTCATGACTTATGCATTCAATCACTTGAGTTATGGGTTCATTAGCTAATTTGTCAAGTGTTTTAATTGGAAGATACGATATCTTAATACTTAATACTTTGATATTGACAACAGAGGAAATAGACTAGGAAAAATGCATAGCCCTTGGCATGATGGTAATGGCACATGAATTAATGCATTTTTTTTTTCCTTTCAATTTAGGTCAAGTGTTTTGAGTGTTCATTCCGTTAGTTCGGTTCAAACCAGGCCAAACAAGACTAAACTCAAGATAAATTCTGAACCGGTCTAAAACTGAACCGACTTAAAATGGTTTTTATTCGGTTTGATCAAATAAAAACTTTATAATTATGTCTGGGATCCAAGAAGGTCTTGGTGCACGCGGAAAGTGGGCGCGCTCGAAACCTACTCCGGAGAAGAGTACTCTCTCGAGCAGTTATATGCTTGACGAGACAACCTCCGAAACGGGGTGGCTGCCTCGTCCACCTTTATATTGCGGACGAGTGCAGGTGTTCCGTGGAGGGAGCCCGAGAATGCACAATCTTCGGCTGGGTCAAGAAATGATTGATTACCTTATTGAAGGTGATCGGTCCAGAAAGGCGGGTGAGGAATCCAGATTCTAGGAGGAAGCCATATGACACGAATAAAAATATATCATTGATGAAATTTATCGTTTATCTGAAAGAATATAAAAATGAATTATATAAAATACAATTATAATATGTATTTTGATTGTTTAAAATTTTAAAGTTAATGTATCGGAAGAAACAAATGTAAAAATATGATCCAATTCGGTCAATTCGATTTAACCAGTTTGACAAAAACAAAAACCAAACCGAATAGAATAAACAAAAAAAAATCTCATTTTTTCAACCAAACCAAATAAATCAAAAAACAGAACCAACTAAATTAAATTCGGCATTAGTTATATGATTTGGTTTCCGAATAAACCAAACCGTTTGAACATTCCTACTAATGCCGGTATTTTGCAAATTTCTCTTTATTTATACAATTGTACTGTACATGAAATGGCTCGATAACTTCATTATTCAGTCGTTTTCCATCAACGAAACATCTTAATTTCAAATATGGACAACAAATGTGGACACAAATTGTAGTATAATGACTTGTGTACAGTAATTGTAGTATAATGACTTGTTTACAACACATGACGAACACTTCAAAGGGAAATATAAACAAATCCATTATGTGAAGAGGTGCTCCTGCTAGAAGAAAATTAAACTAAAAGTTAGTTCCAATGAATAAAAGAAGATAAAAACAAAATACTGAATTACAATTTCAGCAATACCAATTTACCCAATTACTCTCAATTAAACTCAAGTTACCCAAATATGACTCAAAATTACCAATTAAGCTCATAATGTACCAAAATTAAATACGGTAATTCAAAATAGTTTACCTTAAATAGTAAGTGTAGCTAAAAAAGGCAATGCCACCCGCGGAAGCTAGCCCAAGAATAACAAGCAGTGCAATTAACCAACCAGACATTCCATTCTTCTTATTTTCATTTGAAACACTCAAATCAGTACAACTGTGCGTGTTACATGTTTCCTGTCTTGCTGGCTGCCATACAAAAAAAGAAATAATTATTATAACAATTAATCTATTTGACATTTGTTATGATCAATGGATTATGTAAAGGAAATGATATGCATAATCATAACTGAATCAGCGCTGATAGGAACCTCATTATATAATTCAGCAATTTCAATAATAGACCCATCCACAAGCAATGCTACCATTCAAGCAACGGCGGAATCTTAACCGGTTAACTTCAATTAAAATTTTAAAATGAAAAATTATCGACGTGACTTATAATATTTTGGGTAGTTAATTTGAATTTCTGTTTTGTGAACCGGATTTTTTTGAGGCTATTTTTTTTTTTTTTTTGAAGGAGGATCGACAATGTGCCGAGGCCTCGAATAAATGAACGTGATCTATTTTGACATTCATAATGAGAGAGAGAGAGATAGAGAGAGAGAGAGAGAGAGAGAGAGGGAGAGTTTTTATATTGATGCCGCCGGGATTCGAACCCACAACCTCTACAACATGAGGGTTTTTTGTGCTAAGCACTCAACCATCTAGGCTATGGGACCATTGGCAATTTTTTTTTTTTTTTTTTTTCTTCTGAGGCTATAAGAATGGTGATTTAGGGTTATATTTTTATTCTGGTGACGTAGGGTTTCTAGAAGAATTAATATAAGACCGGTGATTTATGGTTTATATGTTCATTTTGGTGATGTAGGGTTTCTAGACAATTTAATGTTACGATTGTCATTTTTGTGATTTTTGGAAGTACCAAGTATTTGTAATGCTTAATTAAGATAATACGTATTTGAGAGCATTTGAATTGCTAAGACACTATATGTTACTTGATTTATGATTACGTTTTAGTGATCATGGATATGATATATTATACATCAAATTATTAACATATGTACATCTTAGATAACACATAATGGATTGACCAATTATGAGAATATACATGATATATATCATTAGGGCTTCTCATCATTTAATATATGGGTAGTATTTTGGCTTGAAGTTATCACTTATTCTTGCATAAATTATTTTATAATTTAACATATCCAAACATTATCTTTAATCAGATATTATAAAAATATGGTTATGAATTTGATGAAGCAAATGAAAGAATGTGTGTGATCAAGATGAACTTTGTTCATTTGAAGTGTTGAGAGAAATATCTGTGAACCCTTGTTGAATTAATTAGGACTGAAGTAAAATGCATTATTGTGTTCAAAAGAATCAACGTATATTACTGATATATTTTGTTTATTTTATTGAATACGAAATAATAGTGACTACTGATCAAACTAAGGATGACATGGAACCATGCCGTATTATGAATATCAATATGATAAAACAAATTGGCAACTTATGGATTCAAATATAATTTTAATTTATTGTCGATGTTAAATAAACATACACAAAAGATATGTTCTGATTTGTTGTCGATTTTGACCACACGATCCTAATTGACTTCAATTACCCTTTCAGTAACTTGAATTACCCGTCGTAATTATTTGAATTACGCTTTCTCGTGATTTGAATTTCTCATTCTAATGACTCGAACTATCCCACTCGAATTACTCCTTGTAGTGATTAGAATTTTTCCCTTGTACTTACTTTAATTACCCTTTGTCCTGTAAAATTCCCCTCTAATCATTTGAATTACCCTTTCTTGTCACTTCAACGCACATTGTGATGACTTGGATTACCCCTCGTACGAGTTTAATTTACTCCTTTATCAAAATGAATAATACCTTGTTCATGTTTGTGGACCACTTAGCTCAAGTTGAAAATAAATTGACGCTTAATTAAATAATATTTTAAAAAAAATACGTACCATGTCATCAGAAGAGCAATAATCATCGTTAACAGGATAATGTTTGATAGATTTATCAGAAATGGTTCCGTAGCATCCAACATCTCGGTATCGAATCCCCCCATCACATGGAGACGAGCATTTCATCCATGTGCCAGCAACCCACTTAAATATTTCTGCCAATAATAATAATAATAATAATAATAAAAAAAATTGAATTTGAATTTATTGGGAAAAACCAACACGGACGAAGTTATGGTTGAAATTGAAACCTTTTTTTTTGAAAGATAATGGGGTGCTTAAATATCTCCCGTATGATTAATATCAGTAAAAACTAAAAAGGATTGAAATTTGAAATATCTCATAGAAAATTTAATTACCTTGAGGTTTTGGTTGCATCACAAGGTCCGTACCGGTGTTGCAATACCCTAATTTCGATTCTTCATTGATAATAGTAGGGTCCGAGCAATCGGTACAGCAAACATATTCTTTCCCAAAATCCAGTTTATTCTTGCATTGTGCACATCTTTTTGTCACTCTAGGAATTTCTGCTCCAAAACCAAATTTAAATCTTTAAAACCCTAATCAAACGAAAATATCTTGAGAGACAGAGATAGGACCTGGTACGCAACAGTGAAAATGGGAATGAAAAGGAAGGCAAGGAGGTTCTGAAGACTCGTCGCAAAGTCCATTGCAGTTATCTGATTGGTCGGTGGAGATATGTTGAGTTCCGCATCCTCCAAACCATTTGCTTTGGCATGTCGTCCAGTAACACCCTTCAATTTTAAACAAACAATTCAGTAACAATTCACTTATTATTTTTACTTCCAAATTTTGTTGTTCATATTTCCTATTAGAGAACTGATCAATGGTATCTAAAGCTAAATTAACTAATTACGAATCCATTACGATCAATTAAACTCGATTTAATCAATCAAAATCACGTTAAATTACGTATCCACGCTGCAAATAAGAAAAATAAGAAGCTAAAAGCACGAGTGACAATATTGCATACCACGAGAAGGAGTATCGAGGGAACTAGCACTGGAGACGACGAAGAAGATGAAGAAATTGAGAAGAAGCTTCGCCATCTCCGATCCTCTCCACTCTGCACCGCCCTCGCTCACTCTGCTGACAATTGACCCGCCACCGGCTTCTCGCTCTCCTCCTTCTCCAATTCTAATCCTCTACAATATTTCTTAAATTGGGCCAAGCCTTACAGAAATAATTGGGCCAAGCCTTACAGAAATAATTTGCATTGAATTATTAATTAATCAAAATCACTGAAAATCAAACACTGAAAATCAAAATCACTGAATTATTATGTCGGTGATATGGATATGGACAATAATTCATTTATTCTTGTACAGTTCATTCTCTTGAAAATAAATGCAAAATGAATTATCAGTTTTAGATCTAAATTTTTATACGAACAATATTACTATTCATGTAGAAGATAATATATTTAATAATGTTACGACTGCAATGGTTCCTGCCTAGTTTGCTTCTCCCATAATAATGCATGATTTATTGGATATGCTTTGACTCAAAAACTCAAAATACAAAATATAAATTTGGTTTTGACACAGATGGTAAAAGAGGATTTGGCACAGAGAAGCTGAGAGGAATTGATGAGAATAATAGATAGTCGGCAGATCAAGCCAAAAGTGAAGAGAGAATTGGGTCCGGCAATTAGGGCTCGAGATCAGCTCCACCCCCATGTGGATGTGGTCTCAGGTCGGTCTAGCTCAGTCCTCTCTCTCTCTCTCTACAAACTTCTTGTACTTTTTTTAAAAAATTATTTTACAAAAAATAAAGAAAAGAATTATGGGATGTTTTTACTGGGGCACTCAGTAGGGAGGGAAATATTTAGATTATATTTGATGATTTTGAGTATATTAACTTAAGTTAGGGTTTAGGAAGCCCAAAATAAGCCCACATGGAGAGGCCCACAAAGAAGCATAAACCAGAGAGTAGTTAGGTTTGTCAGGGTGTCACAGACTCACAGCTGAGATCCTTAAACCTTATGTGCCCCACCTCGTGCTTGGCTTCCTACCATAACATGTTATCAAGTAGAGACAAGTTTATCATTTTTTTAGTTTTTTAGTTTTTTTTTTTTAATTTTGAAAGAAAAAGAAGATAACAAAAGAATGAAAAAATATTAATAAAAATATTAATTTGATAATAGTCTAGAAATCTATAAAAAAAATATGAGGTGCATCGTAATTTTGTAAGAAGAATACATTGATAATTACATGCTTTATTGATTATTGATTAAAGAAAGTTATGTTACTGTCTCGTTATGATATATTTTCTTGAATAAATCATGGTATTTGAAAATATATAAACAAAACATGTAAATTAGAGCTCTAGCGAGAGAAATATGCATGGTGACTCGTACGAGAGACATTTTTTTTTATTTATATAATTTTTAACTGTAATTTTCAGTGTTCGATATAATATATCGTTTTGAAAGTTATGTTACTATCTCATTAGTGTTTTTTAAGTCTTGGTACAATATATGATGATGAACTAAGCCTCAAAACACTCAGTTGTACTATTATCTTCATATTTTTTTTGGTCCGATTAATGCATACCGGTCCACCAGGATTCGCTCTTGTGCACTATGTGGAAAAAAAAAATTCAATTTTTTTTTTGTCATTTTGGGGTCGATAGCACACCGATAAAAAAGTAAAAAAATACACAAAATGATATCATGTAAAATATATATATATATATATATATATATATATATAATACATCTAAATATATATACCATACATGCAAGGGCGGATCTTCATAGAGGGTGGCCTTCCCTAGATTTTTGACGAATAAAATGATAAATTATTGGTGATTTAATTAGTGTATTTTATTAGTATAAAATGATAAATTATATTGTTTGCTCCCCCCCCCCCACCCCTCCACCCCCAGGATTTTATGTCATGTAATTTCAGTACATATTTTTTTTTATCCCCCCTCCACCCCCCCCCCCCCCTCTTCCCCAAAAAAAAATCCCGTCAAGATCTGTTATTGCATAAATATAAACAAGCATAATACACATTGTATTTAAAAATATGTATGATGCATCTAAACATGTACAACACATAAATGTGTAGCATGCATGTAAACAAATATAACTTGCATGTATTTAAAAAAAATATCATACATTACAAGACATGTGATGCATTAAAAAAATTATAAAACATATAGGTTATATCATGTACTTAAAATATATATGAAATTTCAAAAATATATAAAACATAAAGATATATATCATACATGTCAAAATATATAACATGTAGTGTATTTAAAAATATATGATATACTTGCAAAAATATAAACATAGAGGTGCATTCATCGTGCGTTTGATGTACATTTAAGTCAAATTCGGTCGACATGCACAATTTTGTTTATAACAAATGTTATACCAGTAAATGAATTTTGCGGTATATACAACTATCTAACGAAGCAAATAGTCATTGACACGAATATAACATGTTCAATTTGCTAAGATTTTCATATTTGTTAGGTGTGATATATTGTTTTCCTTATTTATTTATTATTTTATTTTTAATGTATATACTATGTATAATTTTGTATATCACAACATAAATTTTAATTAATTTAAAATGTTAGTTCAATATTATAATTGTGATGCAAAAGTATTGGCTTGGTTTTAAACGGCACAAGAAAAATAAGAATAATGAAAAGATTAAAACTTTTGAACTATGAGCATTGATATGATGTAGCATTGAGTTTGTAAAAGATCCAACCTTAAAAGAGCTGCTTTACCATATTTCTACAAATCCCCAAAAAAAGATGGTATCTAGGATTTTAGTGACAAAAGGCAGCATATCACCACCGAATAGCACATGCAGACATGCAGTTTCTTCCAATTAATAATATCTGGAGAACAAATGTATCCACCACATGTTACCATGTTAGCATATTGTCATTTCAACTTATTCTTCCTTTTACTACTTTTGAAAATAACAACAAAAATTGTCTGCGGTAAAAATATGTTTTCATGCTGAAATTTGCGAGTTCGAATAGATCATCGATACAAAACTATTTTAGTGAGAATATGTTCCTCCAAAAAGAAGAAAAAAATGATGAAATATTAAACATCACTTCCAAACTATTTTCATATTATTTTGTAAAAGCTTATTTAACAATTTATCATTAGTAAATTAGCGCTTAGATATCAAGTCCATACATTGACAAATGCTTATTCCTCGTTCATACGTAAATTATATCCAGGTCCGGTCCTATTATTTTAGAGGCCCATGATAAATACCATCACATGATTTTGGAATAAATAAACAAATAAAATAAATATATAAAAAATCATGTTAAAAATTGTGAAGATGAAAATGTTAAAATAATAACAAAATTTAACTTGATTCTTATAAAAATGACAAATATACACACAATACCAATAAATCAACCACAAGTCTAACAAATTCGATAATTGTCCACTAATTTTGTAATCAAACACCTTTAAATTTTATCTTAGACATTTCATCAAACACCTTAGACATAATTCTTAAAAAATATTTTTCTCTACGCATAAACCTCTCATAAAAATGGAGGTTTTGCATTGCACTACATCATCGATATATCCATAAAAACCAATTGCTCAAAACAAAAATCTCACATAATTACATTATATCTTAAGTATTTCATCGAACACTTTGACTACAACATGTAAAAACATATTTCTCTATTAATAATTAATAAATTATCATAAAAATTGATGTCTTGCACTATATCATTGTAATAACGTATGAAAACTCATTTTTGAAAATATAAATTCATCATAATTATGTTTGTACCTTATGTTAGACATTTCGACGAATACCTTGAGCACAACTCGTAATTTTTTTCTTAACACATAAACATTCCAAAAAAATGGAGGTCTCGTATTTTTGGAGGTTTGTGACGCCCGCCAAATCGGCCAATGGCCAGGGCCGACGCTGATTATGTCTTTTAAAACATATTGAACGTTCATTATACTAATATCAGAAAGAGGAATATAGGTAAAAGGTACTCATTAGCTTGTGTTTTCCAATGAAATGCTACTATATATCTGAGAAAACATCATTCAACTTTAAATTACTAATGAGAGTATAAAAGTACCTAAACCATTTTATCAGATCCATATTAAATAAATACCGATTATTGGTATCAAATGCAACATTCATTTAAAGGATTGATATGCTAATTCTCTCCATTTTGTCCCAAAAATTGTTTTTGTATATCACTCCCGAACAATTAAAATGTATATCAAATGCATCTGGGTCCCACATGGGTCCACATATATTCTTAGCATGAATGATATTTCGGGGTTCATTCGGTAATTTGATTCGGTGTATGTGGTGTTGTTGTAATATAGACGGGTAGCGTTATTTCTAAATACCAATACCATATATATGAGTAGCGTTATTTCTAAAACAATTTTTTCTGTGTCTATAATACTTTCCTATATTTTCATCGGAATTCCCAGAATATCCATATTTAATTATAGTATGCATTTGAAAAATAATCATTGACTAGGATGATACTCATGTGTTTTTCAATGTAATTCAAAGTTTACATTTGTACGATAATATAAATAATACCATCTCAAAATAAAATTATTTTAACTCATTTATCTTATGGTTATGTATATATTTTACAATTATTTTACATTATGATAGCAAAATAAAACTTATTATTTAACAAATAATAATATGTGTATTAGTGTCATTGTATGAGGTATAACACAATTTTACGAAAAAAAAACATAAAAATAATATTATATCATTATTATATATAATAATTTATATAATATCAAATATAAAAATAGTGAACTGTATGACGTAGTAACACATCATTTATTATATAGTGATGATAATTTTTTTATTGACTCAAAATGCAATGACAATTTAAATAATATCAAACTTAATAGTGAAAGTAATTTAATAAATAATATCAAACTTAATACTGAAAGTAATTTAATGAATAAGATCAAAATTTAATTTCACATAAACATAAACATAAATTATTTAATATTATATTATATTTTTAAAATTTACATTTCTTAAAATGACAACACTATTTGATAGATGTTTATAGCAGTCTATTCCATAGAGAAGCCTTAGGTAAATCCCAGAGTTCGTAGACCATAATCAAAACAGATGTCGAAAAGTTTAAGAAGTTATCTAGATAGATAAACTAATTTTTTTAATTTTAATATTAAGGTTGTTTGAACAAAAACACAAATATAATCTACTTAGTATTATATGAGATTCTTATAGTTATAATATTTTAAAAATAAATAATAATACTTAAATTTCTATTAGGTAAATATACATTTTTGCATTGTATTTTCTTACATAATATATTTACAAATTTGAATTATGGAAAACTGTGTATATATGAATTATGCTAATATGGATGACAAAAATAAAGAGAAAACCGAAACGAATATATTTGATGTATTTTTAAAATTAAAATTATAAAATTAATATTAATATATGTTGTATGTTTGATAATATTATATATTAATTTATTGCTATTTCATATAGAAAATTTCAACTTTCATTGCATTCAAATTAGATCATGCAATCTTGTGTGAAATTATAAAAAAATTGAATAAACTTATTCTAACATGAACCTAGCCAATAATAATAGTTCACGTAATTAATGTAGGATGATGTGGACTTTTGAGAATACTTAAAACATGTTGTGAAATAAATGACGCATAAATGACTACAAAGAAAATATCACTATAAAAAATCAATGACTAATCAAATGGTCTAAATTTTTCTATATATCATAATTTAATGTTGAAATAAATGTGATGATGTGGCACAATGAAATTACACAAAATTGGATCCAAAATATGGGTGTGGATAAATTTATTTATTTATCATTTTTCTCTTGAATTAATATATCAAAAAGTAAAAACTATCATTAATGAAAATAAACAAAAGTATAATAATACTATTTTGAGATAATTAACTTCATTTACATTATTTTTGGTTTATGAAATTAGTATTATTTTTTGTTTATTTGCATTACTAATAGTTTTTATAAGGACAAATTATGAATTGATTATTTTTAAATGTATACCGTAATTAGTGAGGGATATTTGTGTAAAAATGTGAATAATCACTCTAGAGCATAAAAAATAACTCCAGAAATAATATCTACTTATAGTATACCAAATAGTTAATTGTTTCTAACAAGTTTTAAAGTTTACCTCTCCAATTTACCGACATCCTTATTTTGGCATACCTCTAATATTTCTCATGAAATAAGATTATCATGATTATTCATAATTAATTATTGATCATTAGATTATGTAGTGCACCTTCTTCGTATATATTAATTTTGTATTTGATATTTTAAAAAATATATTTTGTATAATTATGTGTATGTTAATTTGAAATGTTAAATGTAGTGATGTGCTTCAATCACATTCATTATTTTTTTTACTATATTTTTTGAAAATCATATTTCGTGTAGTAATTTGTGTGTCATTATTCTACAATAATATTTTAAGTTATGTTATCTTTAGAATTTTTAATACAAATTGTACAATTAAAATCAGATACTTGATGTTGAAGGTAACATGCACATGACAAAGAATGTGAAAATTTTGTGTTAATTTTTTGTGGACATGCACAAAGTTATACATTTATGTTAGTTAATAAATTATTTTGTTAGTATTTAATATTTCACACAAATGATCCCTTTCCCTCTCATCCAATTAAAAAATATATATAATTTTCTAATGTGAGACATTATATTATTTTTTTGGTGTAGGTTATATTAATTGTATTTTAAGAGCTTTAATTTTAAAAACTCGTCAAATATATTCACTTGATTTTTTCTTTTTGTTTTGGCATCCGTATTAGTATAGTTCACGAATGATATTTTTCTAATATGAATTTGTGAAGTTATTATGTAAGAAAATACAATAAAAAAAATGTATATTTAGTATTGAATAATTAAATTTAAATTATTATTATTTTTAAAAATCTATGATATTAAGAAATCTAATAATACTAAGGAGATCATATTTGTGTTTTAGTTCAAAAAAAAAAAAAAATACTAAATTCTTAAATTTATTATTGTTAAAAAGAAATAATTAATGTATTAATATATAAATAATTTCATAAACTTATAAACATGTATTAAATAATATCGCTATATTTAAACTTGTAAAATTGTATTATACATCATATGTTATTATATTCTTGCACTAATACATGTAGTAATATTTTTAAAAAATAAGCTATTTTTTATCATAACATAATGTAATCGTAAAACATATCACGATTATATTTAAAATGAATTCTAACAATATGATCAAAATAATATAATAAATGCTTTTATTTTAAGCTGAAATTGATATTATCATCATAAAAAGTGAAATTAACATATTCACCGCAGAACGCGAGTATTATCCTAGTTCTTATTAAATTACGGCAATTTAAATTTAAATAACTTCTCAATAAATATGGCGATCCAAATCATTTCTCATATAAAAGAAAACATTAGTCTTTTGAAAGATCAGATCAGGACAGATCAAGCAATTCATTACTCAATAAAACAACACATTAATCATGTGAAAATTGAAATGACAAAAAAGGGCTTGAAAGTGCATGGGCCATGGGTGCCGAATCGCTGATGCCATCCGCTCTGAATCGGTATGAGCTTATCAAAACGACCATGTGGTGCCATGCAGGCCTTGTCGATTGGAGGCTACAATCGTCATTTCGCACGTCCCCAATAAGAGGCGATGTCGTGGTGTTTTTTCTCGTATCCGGACGAGAGAAACCGCCGCATATCTCGCCAACCAATTATTCATCAGCACAAGGTAAATGATATGGTATTTCAAGTTGTACCCTAGGTGGTCATGGATTTTAGTTTAGGTAGTGACAAATAACACAAACAAAACAATGAACAAAATAGTCATTTCTTAGAATTTCTTAGATTTGTTCTTTATTAATCCATGCTAGCTCTTGTAATATGACTATCCAAAAATTAATCTAGTTTCTTAATTTTATAGTATGGTAATCAAGTGTCATAATTTTTAATAGTGTGGTCATTCAGTTTCTTATTTTGATAGTGTGGTATTTTTTGTATGTGATATTTTTTGTATTGATATATTAATCAAATTAAGTGAATTATTTCTTGATTTGAGGGGTTTTGGATGATTTTTGTTCATTTTTTCTGAGATAACTGAAATAATATTTTTAACGAAGAGTCGAGATATGCACATTGTTATCATTTGGTGATAGAAAAGTCAAGAAAAGATAAGAAATGTTATAAATGAAAGGTTTTCTCCATTAATTTATGCGAGAAGAAATTCAAATATTACCAACTGCGCTATTATATCCTTCGAATTTATTCTAGTTATTTATTAATTTAACAAGTTAAAACACGTGTCATCGCTTCGTAGAAATACTATATGTTTTAAGTATAACAGTATAATTTGTACAATTTTTGCACTTTTATACATTTTTATTTTTTACAACACATCATTTCTTGCTCCAAAATATAAACTTTTATTTTCATATTATCATTAAATCGTATTATTTTAAAAAATACTCAATAAAAGTAATGATAAAGAAATATGTTCTATAAACATAAGTAAAAATAAAAATATCGTAATAAATAATTCCATTTTTGAAAGAAAAAAAAAACTCCATTTTTGAAAAGAAAAACTCGAATGGCCAACACAATTTATTTGCATCTAATATCAAAGAGAGAAAGTTTTGGGGACGCAAGTTTAGGGCGTAACAACAATTATCTTGTTCAAATCTGCATGCACCAGAGACACGTGGCTGGTTCCAGGGCATTAATGATCCCCACAGAAGACACAGTGGCATTTCGGCTATTATCTCAATTTCCAGGGGTACTGTTATTTCCTAACCTCCTTATAAGCTTCTCTTCTTTCTTCTTCAATCCAACAAAAACTCTCATTCTTCACTTCACCTCTGTTTCTTCAATCAAAGATAATTTATAAGAAAAAACAAAGAAAATAAGGAAATGTTGATGTATGTCAATTTGTTTCTGCTCTTTTCGGCGGCTTTTCAATCCGCACTGGCGATCAAAGATGGTATGATTTTAGTTCTTTGAATTTGAATTTATCGTTTCATATATTGTTAATTTCTGTTAATTAATCAGAGATTCCTTATCTAATCAAATGTTTTGTCTATCGAGATAATCATATTTTAGCTTAATAGATAATGTTTTGTTTAAATTTTAGTTTGTACAAAATTATATATCTCTAAAGTCTAAATGTATCAAGTGTTTCCTTTCAAGTATATAGTTTTGGAAAGAGCAAAAGTTTTATTTTTTGTTAGTGTTTTGAGTACTAGTAGAAAGTTGACAGTCTATTTATACATGTTAAATAAGATGATATTATTTCTAGAGCTATTTTTTCGTCCGGATCTAAAACAATTTATAATTATTTATAAATATATATCAATAGTATTATTTTTCTTACTATGGTTGGTTTTTATTGCCAAAATAATTAGTTTAATTTAGTATGGTTAATTACTTCATGATGTGCTATTGTAATTATTTTCAAACCCCAAAATAAATACATTTTAATTCGATTCACATTATTTTAATTTAGTTTACTGAAACACTTAGTTGTATATATATATTCCCTGTTTTTATTTTGTTTTTACTTTCTGTAAAGTAGAATCTGTGAAAGAAAAAAGTGTCCTTTTGCACTTGTGTTTTAAACTTTTAAGTACAAATACAAAGTTGACAGATCATTTACTACCCACCCTGACTAGTACAGGAATTTGAATTTGAAATTGAATTCAAAAAATGAATCCCATAAATTTAATTCAGTTTTACTTGTACACATGGTTTCAATGTTTCATCTTAAGATTGAATCCAAAAATATGCTCCTTGTTTGGTTGATTGGTCACCCATGTTTTTACATTCTCAAGTTAGGATCTCTCTGTATCCTACGTAACGAGTCACCGATACCCGTTTTAAACTAATTATTTCACGACCAATCACTGATTTTTGACCCACATACGGAGTGACGGATCTTGCCCCAAATCAATGGGAGTCAGTAATCTAAGGGAGGCTATAAAAAATTTGGGAGACGATAATACATAATTTTACAGTTTTATCGTAAAATACACTGATATAATTACACACACACACATATATATATATATATATATATATATATATACGTTCATAAATCTAGAGGGACAACTGCCCCCCAAATCTCTTAATAGCTCCGTCAATGCACATACTATATATATATATATATATATATATATATATATATATATATACGTTCATAAATCTAGAGGGACAACTGCCCCCCAAATCTCTTAATAGCTCCGTCAATGCACATACTTTAGATAAATAATAATGAAATAGTTAGTGAGATTAATTTTATAATGTTCCTAAAAGAACCCTGATTTCCATTCATGTGTTTGTACTGGTAGATAGATTGTGTAATAAATGAGTCTTAACAAGTCTGAGCATTAACTTGTGTTTTGAGATCCAACATCAGTCTTGGCCTACCCCAGCAAAACAGTATTCAATTTAATTCAAAATAAAATATTTGGTATGAGAATTTAATGAAGCAGTGATGATGTATCATTTCTTTCACATCCTTTTCTTGATATATAGGAGTTTAAATTTATGAGAGGTTTTCTTAAATACTTTCTATAATGATAAATGCCAACGAGACTGCATTGAAGTATTGGGCTTTACTTTTTACCCACCAATTAATCTAGGAGAATTCTTGAAAAGTCCCCTAATTTTTTGGGATTTGTCAAAAACTTCATAATTTTTGGATTTCTTCAAAACTTCCCTAAAAATTAAGTTTCATTCTTCAAAACCCTCCAACTAGTGTTAAGTTTAATATTCCATCCAATTTTTTTTTTTGAACAAAAATATCCTTATTAATTTTCTTTTATAATTTTTTTTTATCCAATATAAATTAAATATTTCACGTTATTATACTAAAAATGATTTATGATAATATTTTATAACTCAATTTTTTATTTTAATATTTATAATATATAGTATTATTTTACTAAATAAATATTCTTTTATATTACAATTTTATTTTTGTACATGAAATAATTTTATATAAAAATTATAGAATAATATAATAAATATCATAAGATAATATTATGAAATATTATATTGTAAAATATTATTTATTTATTAATTTATGAAATAAATTCAATTACAAAATAAATCGTGAAGGGTATTTTAGGAACAAAAATAATATTTTGGATGAAATGTTAAAATTAACACTAGTAAGGGATTTTTGAAAAATGAAACTTAGTTTCTATGGAGTTTTTGAAGAAATTTAAAAATTAGGGAGTTTTTGACAAATCCCAAAAAAATTAAGGTTTTTTTTCAAGAATTCCCCGTTAATCTATATTTACAAATTACAAACATGTGGTGACCATGGAACGGTGTATTGTTTGTTTCTTTTGGGCAGATAGACCAATTCAATGTATACAGTACAATTGTACAAACCTGGTCCCCCCCCCCCTCTCTCTCTCTCTCTCTCTCTCTCTCTCTCTCTCTCTCTCTCACTGTGACTTCATGCATGTGATTGTGATTCTGTGAAGCCAAGTACTTTTTATTTTTAACATGAGTAATTTTACCATACCCCTCATTTTCTCACATCTTTATATTAACAATTAATTAATGATTAATTAATAAAGTAATTAATAAAAGGACACCAAATTAGCAGTTAATAATGATTGATTAAGAATTGTTAATGCATACGTACTTTAATTGCATACTAATTAATTGTTAATATGATGTACGTTTGTTAATTATTTGGATGATTAACTATTAATTGATGATATATAGGTTGTTGAGGGAAAATGAGGGAGCACCATATATGACCTCTTTTAACATATCCCTAGCTAGTTTTGTAAAAAAAAAAAATGCAGAATTTATCTTTAGGCTAAGCAAAGTGATAACAAAACAGGGTTAAAAGTTTTGGCTTATGTGATTCTTCATTGATT
Organism: Luzula sylvatica; assembly: GCA_946800325.1. Taxonomy (NCBI): domain Eukaryota; kingdom Viridiplantae; phylum Streptophyta; class Magnoliopsida; order Poales; family Juncaceae; genus Luzula; species Luzula sylvatica. The sequence goes on along the minus strand of OX326956.1, from coordinate 57,875,458 downwards.
CTTCGTGCCCTTGGCTTATGTGTCCTATTGTGCAATCGATTCGTCTTATCGTATACGATAGTCATCACATATTTAATATTGAATTCATCGATAACAAGATAATAAATGATAGAACATCAAAAATATTTGTGCAGGTTTGTTATATAATGGAAACTTCGAGACGAGACCTGACAAGGCAAAGCTGAAGGGAACAGAACTGTTAGGAAAGGCCGCATTGCCTGGATGGGAGACAACTGGTTTCGTGGAATACATCGAATCCGGACACAAGCAAGGCGACATGCTCCTAGTCGTCCCCGAGGGTGAGATTACAAAAAAAATACTCGAAAAAACAATATTTTAAAAGCTCAATTTCCCTGCAAATATAGAAAAATAATGTATACTCGTTAACAAAAATTTATTACTTTTTTGGGGTACATATGATTTACCATGTTATATAGAGGTGCACATGAAATTATACCTAATTTCTTGAACTTGATCCTCGATATAGGTGCATACGCTGTTCGTTTGGGCAACGAGGCATCGATCAAGCAGCGATTGACCCTTGCAAAGGATAGCTACTATGCAGTCACGTTCAGTGCGGCTCGTACTTGTGCTCAGTCTGAGAAATTGAACGTGTCGGTCACACCCGAATCAGGCACCGTGCCGATGCAAACCATGTATAGCAGTAGTGGTTGGGATTCTTACGCTTGGGGCTTCAAAGCAAAGTTTTCTGCGGTCGATTTGGTGATCCATAACCCCGGAGTCGAGGAAGATCCGGCATGCGGACCCCTCATTGATTCGGTCGCTATTCGTACTCTTTACCCTCCTCGCCCAACTAGGGGTAATTTTCTTTACCCTCAAAATCCTACTTTCATCAATTTGTTGTAAATTTCAAATTTCAAAACTCAACTTATGTGGTATGAATAATTGCAGATAACTTGCTTAAGAACGGTGATTTTGAGGAGGGTCCGTATGTATTTCCAAACACGACGTGGGGAGTGTTGATTCCTCCAAAGGTCGAAGATGATCACTCGCCACTTCCTGCATGGATAGTGCAATCGCTCAAGTCAATCAAATATATCGACTCGGCTCATTACTCCGTGCCCCAAGGAAAGCGTGCCGTCGAGCTCGTGGCTGGCAGGGAAAGCGCGCTTACACAGGTTCGTAATGTTGTTATACTCTTGACCACACAATAAGTTTTTTAAAACTAAGTATGTTTTGTTCATTTACGCAGGTTGTACGAACCGTAGCGGGACAAACATATTCCTTGACCTTCTCCATTGGGGATGCAGCTGATGGCTGCGTGGGTCCCATGATAGTCGAGGCCTTCGCAGCTCGAGGTACGACACAAGTTCCCTACGAGTCGAAAGGAACTGGAGGATACAAGAAAGCAGTATTCAAATTTGTAGCTACATCGGTTCGAACTACGGTAGTTTTCGAGAGCACATATTATCACATGAAGACTGACGGGTCTCTTTGCGGACCCGTTGTGGACGATGTCAAGCTTTTGAGCGTCAAGAACCCTGGAAGGAAATTACTTTTTTGAGGGGGTTGGTTGTGAAATTACAGTTTTCTCAAGGGTATTAAAACAAGTGCAAGTAAATTTGCACTTTCGTTAAGGGTGATTTGAGTTTTTATATGTTTTTTTGTTATATACTAGGAGCCCTATTGTCGCGCCGATTGGTTCGGCAAAAGTGGTGGTTGTGTTATGAATTTTCTATGTGACTACTTACCTAATATGTTTGTTTTATGAACTCGGTGCTGAAAATGAAAGAACTTGTTTTGTGAAAACATTGCTTTATATTATGCTCTCTTATTTTGCTTCAAACTGGTATAAAATCCTATCGATATAATTTTCCAGTATTTTATACCATTAATCGTACATAATCTACCAATAATAAGACTCTTAAATATTAATCATGTTTAAAATGTGGGTTCAGAAAATAAATACTTGAGCAAGGAGCCAACAACCGCAATACTCAAACTATTGCCTAGCATAGCATACCTGCAAATCAAACAAACAAGCAGTCATGCATCCATTTTAAATAATAAGGATAATTTTTTTATCATCCCCTCGATAAATCTCAAAATATCGTTTGCACCCCTACGAGGAGTAGTATATAAGTTTTCTTTTCAAGAACAAGGAGTTTTTCCATTTTTTTTTTCTTTGAAGGGGTTCGTGGTAATTATTTTTTATATTTTAGGGGTATATAAGATATTTTGAAGGTTTTATGAATCTAACTTACTGTTGCTTTAAGCTTATGTGATCAGGGAAGTTGAAATCTGGAGGAAATGAATGCAAATTTGCAACCTGAAAATTTGAAAATAGTCGATCGATATCAATCGTTTGAATCTCGGATATTAGTTGTGTAACAATTAGTTTTATTGGGCAAAATTTTATGGATGGGAAATTAAATTGCAATATTCTTTAATAATGCTGCGAATAAATGAGAGTGATTACTTCTCGAGGTGTGAAAAAGCGCAAACCCAATTCTTTCAACAAGGAATTCTCGACCTTTTCTTCATTATTTGCTCTTTCAATCTACTATTTCAAAACAATAAAATAACAATAGTAATAAATAAACAACGAAAAAATAACCCACAAGTAAAAAAAATCGAATAAAAGAAAAAAGGTATATAATACAAGAGAAGAATCGTACCTGAGACGTGACTAGTAAGGAACCGGTACCCTTCACATACCGGTAATAACTTTTTGTAAAACAACAACACCGTTTTGACTCGGGATATACAATATCTGGTACACAATAAAAAATTAATCAATTTGTTACATTTTTAGAAGAATTCAAGTCAATTAATCAACGGTTAAAAAATAATAAGAAAAGAAAGAGCAGTACCCATTGCATTTCCCCATCTCTCGATCAAGCTTACTGGTACGATCAACTGCTCCATTGCATTTCTTTCGATCGCTTCTCTGCCATTCCTGAGGGCATTTTGGTAATTTTCGTTAATCAATCCCCATTTTGGTTCAAGGAAGTTTTTAATTGGCTCGCAAGTTGGCTGCTGGTCTCCAGTTATCTCCTCAAATGGAGGCCTCAATACCAATTTATTATCATCAGATCGATTCAAGAACAATTTGGGTTTTCTCTTGGCCTTCATGAGTAAAATACATTGGCTTCATTTAAATTCATAAAATATAAGAAATATCATTAATTTGTAAAAATTATTCATACCAGACAAAAGTATCTAGGTCGAGAATACGGTACACCAAATTGCAAAGGGCTCAAAATGAATTCTTGTGTCACAAAACCGAGTCTCCCAAGAACAGTAATCAATTCTTCATGAGTATCAGAGACCTATAATAACAACAAAAATAAACCAATTATCCCGCTAAATTACATAAAAACCCCTTAACTTTTACATATTTGCAAAATTATATACAAACCTCAAAACCAACAACGTTTTCGACAAATAGCATTAATGGCGGGTGAAGCATGTTTTGCATGACCTCGAGAATTTTTATGAACGATAATGCTCGTGCATCGCCTGAATGCTTCTGAAGACCTAATAATTTTAGGGTTTAGGGTTTAAGAATATACGTTTCAATAATTGAGGTTTATTTTTGTCCTAATTACAAACTCAGTAACCTGGTAAGTACCGATTCTAGCAAGTACGAGCAAAAAATAAAATTATTGGTCTGTTATAACCACTCATCGACACAAACCTTGCCGAGTATATGGTTGGCAAGGAGGCGACAAAAGCCATGCATGTGCCCTGTACTTATCGAGTTCTTTAGCTGTCAATGTCTGAATATTTCCCTACAGAGACAAGTAATATACCATTTGTCTACTTAGTATACACTTTGTGTGCACAAGTGAAATTAAGAGTAAAAACTAATTAAATTACTTGGAAAGGACGATGATCAAAGTTGTGTTCGTAAACATCATTAGCCATATCATTTATATCAAACGCCTCTACGACCTCAACTCCGATTCCAGCTTTCATCAGTGAGTATCTCTATAAATCAAAAGAAATTAATCACTGTTGTAGAGAGTTACCGATAAGAAATTCTAGCTCTTACCATGCCACCGATACCGCTGTAGAACTCGAGAACTCGCCATTGCTGCTGCGGCGGCGACTGCTCCATCGCCGCCGTTTCGGTGTTTAGCATTTTAGGACACGGTATCCGTACAGTTCGTCTGAGCGATTCGGATAATGGTCATCACTATTTTGATCCGGATATGTTACTACCGGATCCGAATATAGTTTGGATATTAACCGATACTATCTTATCGGATTTCGATATTATAACTAGGGGTGTCAACGGTTCGGATACAGTTCGATAGTGGTCATACCAGATCCATATCCATATTTTTTTTCGGATCCGGATACGGTTCGGATATTAAACGGATACGAATACGATTCGGATATTGACGGATACGGATACTGATCGAATTCGGATACAAAACGGATACTACGATGTAATAATATAATATTATTTGAAAAGCGCAAATAATTTCGAACTAGAAAAAACAAGAATTTGTTACCAAACATGAATATTAGTTTACGAATTCAAAGTCATAATAAAAATTTATATAAAAAAATAATACAAAGTCAGTGTTTAACTAGAGCATGCATTACACTTACAGTCACATTCACAGAGCTTACTCGCTTATCTTCTCTGTTGCCTTCGGTTCGGAAGTGCAAAAAAAAATAATACATAATCTTCTCTGTTAATATTAGTCTATTACAAAAACATGAGTTTCTATAATATCAAATTATCAAATAATTTCTAAATATAACTAATACTGTCATACATCCAAAAGTATCGATAATTTGTAAAATATGTCCAACACATTACCAATATCATATATTAATACCAAAAAGACAATATCATTTTTTCTACTACTACTCAGTACTCAATAACATGATCAACAATCTCTTTAAGGCCATCAAAGACCATTGGTAAATCACCTAATAAATAAAATTATCAGTTAAGTTCGAACTAATAAAATAAAATATATATAATAAAAATTGTATATTAAAATATGAATTGACATATTACCTTTTTTAACGGATTTCACCCAATCTTAAATACAAATTAACGCCTCGACGGTTTCCGAATCCATCCTACTCCTATAAGGATCAATTACTCGACCACCCGTACTAAAAGCCGACTCCGACGCAACCGTATATAGCCAACACATCACGCGCAATTCTTGAAAGAATAGGATATTCTCTTCCTTCCGTTTTCCACCAAGAAAAAATGTCAAATCCTTTTTTATTAGAACACGGAAGCCTTTTCGTGTAATTAGAACAAGGAAGCCTTTCCGTGTAATTCTTCAAATGGCTTGTCCCGCTGCACTACCACCATTAAATTTTTGTCCACATTTCTTACAAACAGCTTTTGAAACAATTACCTCTTTTCCATTAACTAATTCTTTAGCATTTTCTCTATTAAACCAATTCCAAATCTGCAAAGTTAATTTCTTTTGTTTTTTTTGCAACTGGTTTGGGTGAAAGAGATGTACGAGTACCAGCATTATCAAGTGGATTTGGTGGATTTTGAGAACCCGATGCCATGAAATAATCACAGTATCTGAAAAAATAGCAAACAAACAAAAACAGAGAGCCATTAATTAAAAAATATAACACCAGTAATCTATTCAAAACAAAAAAAAATTGGCACTAGACATTACTAGATGAATTTTGTTATTTTATTCGGAAAATCATGAAATGTCATGCAAACTATACAAACTAGTCTATAGTGCCATGCTATTAAAATATTATATCCTGTATTTCTTCTCATGCAAATAGTCGTTGTCTTGAAATGGGTAATTTCTTATTTCTTTCAAGATTGAGAACATAAAAAGATCATTTTGTATGTAAAATAGATGAGAAAAACTAAAATATAGAACACAAACTAAAGTAATGAAAAAATTATTACTGTCAATGAGCCAAAAACTAAAGAAACGAAAAGAGGAAAGAAGCTCGGAGAAGGGGAAGAATGGACTGTTGGCGAGAGACGAGAAGAGAGAATGTTAAATATTTTGGGAGTGGGGACTGGGTAATATTTTGTCCATAGAATATTAAACTTAGTATATTATATAATATAACATGAGTATAATGAGGAGTCAATATATAATACAAAAACGGGTACCCTGTTTTGCTCTGAAATCCGAATCCGGATCCGACTGATAATTGTTGACCTATATCCGGATCCGGATCTGAAAAAACATACGGTTTTGATCCCGATTCATTCGGATCCGGATATTTTTTTCGAATATGGTTCGGATCGGTTCGGATCGGTTCGGATAATATCCGACCCATTGACATCCCCAATTATAACACATGAAAAAACTGGAGCCTCCATTGCAGAATAAAATAGTTCAATCTGTTCCTTCCCCAGTCCCCCTCGCTCCTCAGCAGCCAGCACTCATCAGGAACTTCCAGAATATATCCAAACCCGTTACTCTTCCGATCTTTTCTCCTACTTTGTTCTCGTTCGCTCGATGCCCGCTCTCAATGGATCCGAAAGAAAAGAAAGATCCGAGAGAAAATGGGATCCAGATAGCGAGAAGACCGTTGGATGATTTGGCGCCGAGTTCATCGCGTTGCTGGAGAGAGAAGACGAGAGAAATTATGTCTATAGATACCACAATCGGCTCGAGTGAGCATTGCCATTTCTTCTTGATCAAAGAGAGATAGATCGAGAAGAAAATAGAAAGAGAGCGATGACAGGGTTGAGAGAGAAAGTCAAGGAGATAAGGAAGAATCTCATGAAGCTTTTTTGTGTTTGCTCAGCTGCGACGCCCACGGCAGTTGACGGGGATGAGGTGAATACGCGACTTCGTTGCGTCGTGGAGTCTGGCCAGCAGATGGCGCCGGTTCCTGGCGAGGCCGTGGGTTTTATCTCTTTGCCACGTCAGTCCCAGGTGATCGATCTGGCTTGTATTTTCTTTTCTTTTTAGAATTGGTTGATTGATATTGTTTGATCTCATCAATGTATCACCAATTCGTTCAAGATTGGTTGATAGATCTTGTTTTGAGTAAAGTTTGCTTTATTTATTTACTTGATTACACTTAACTGGATCGCTGATTATGACATCAATTGCCAACTGGATTCAAGAATATAATTTGGTTTCAATAGTAATCAGTTTATTTTGAATTTTCGTTTCTCCAAGAAAAATGTTGTAATTTAATCAAATATATCTAATTCTTTGTTTTGCGTTGTGATCTACGATAGAGGAGGGCTAAAAGGCTGGACCTTACTCGTGTCTTTTCGCGAGTTTTGCAGTGGAAGGCGTCTCGTCAGCAAGTGCCAGGTCAGCATGTTCCTTCAGCTGGTATCGTGCCAGAGCCACGTCAATCACAGGTAGCATTCGTTCTCTTCTTGTCTTTTTATTGTTAAATTAATCATGTTAGTGCAAGATAAATTCTTTTTAAGTAATCATTATGTACTGTATAGTAAGTCGAAGGATTTTAACAATAGGTATTCGAATTAATAAATTATTTTCTATTTATTATTTATTAACCTAATTGAATATGGTTTTCAGCAAGCCAATCCTGCCCGACCACCTGTTCGCCAGCAAGCGCCACATCAGCAAGTGCCTTCAGGTGGGTCCGTGCCACGTCGGACACAGGTAACCGATCCAATTGAATATCGTGAAATGAACTTGTTTTAATTGGCCTAATCTAATATGATTTCCATTTTTTATCATGCCGTAAAAGATCGGAGCGAGGAGAAACACCGAGATCGCCTCCATTCTCAATGAAATTACTGGAGGGGCAGCTTTTCCATCCATTGAGGTACCTTGCTTTTTCCCCCTTTTCTGATAACAGAATATTGTAATTCGATATTTGAAGGAGAATTGATTCAATTGTTTTCTCTCAAAATTTCGTAGGAAGTGAAAGATGTGTACGAGTTCATTGAACGAGGCTTGACCTTTACTCGTAGCGATCTTCCAGTTTTTCAGCTCTCTCAAGCTGCTCAAGCTCCACGACGCATTCTTGCACCCCGAGCCACTGGAGCCGTTTTCGATCCGCGCACTGCACCAGCACTGTTCGCTCCCGGAGCTAATTTTGAGCGACGAGCTACTGGAACTGTTTACGAGCCACGCGCCGCAACAGCATTGTTCACTCCCGGAGCTGTTTTTGAGCCACAGGCTGCTGGAGCTGTTTTCGACCGCGGGGCCACATTTGAGCCAGGAACCGTTTTTCTGGCACGACAGGTGGTTGCGTAGAGAGTTTAGTTTAGTTTTGGATTCTGGATTTAGGGTTGCATTGAGCCATATTTTATGGTTTATTCTCTGGTTGTGAGTATTTTAGGTTTATCCTTTCAGAAGGGTTTAGTTGAGTTCGAGTCTGGGTTTTAGGGTTTGTGAAGAAGGGGATTCGTTTACCTGTTTTTGGGGATCGTTTTTAAGAAGGGTTATTTTATTCTATTTAGTAAGGTTCTTGTGCAGTTTATGAACGTTATTTGATTGGTTTACAAGATGGATTAATAAAAACGTCTTTATTGCTAATTTGCTCGAACATTTTTCTATTTTGCTTTCTTTGATCATTGGAGTTATTTATTAATTAGAAATTTAAATTTTAAAGAGTTCTATTTGCAAGTTCAGTTGATAATTATATATGTGTATTTAATTGGTACCCAATCGGTACCAGTTTGAGTTTCTACATTCAGATCAATGATTGCTTCTTCTACTGGTATACATTGATTTCGAGAGGGCAAGGTTCTGGTTTAGAAGATCAGTACCAGCTTATCACTTGTTATTTTGCTTTACTTAATGGGACAAGCCCTTGTGTGGATATTTTGCAGATTAGTCCAAAAGAAATTTAAAGGACTGATCAGGCAATTGAGGGTAGATCACACTCCAAATCCGAATATTGTAAGAAGCTGGGTGGCCTAATCAGGGCCACTCGAACTGAACCGGAGATAATATGGTTAACAAAACTCAATGCAGAGAATTAGTGATGAAATTAGAGTGTAGGCAATGGCGAGACGAAAACTTTAGTGCAAATTGATAAGTTCAATAATTTAGAAACAATCTCGGACTTGTGCCGTGACCAAAAAATAAGTTTTATGTAAGTTTGGTCGATAAACTACTTTGATTGCTTTTAACGTTTCATGTTTTTTTTGAAGGAATACCAAAGGTATTCGGTCTTTGTATAAATAATAAAAAGATGTTCATTTACATTATGGGGGATACATTTGTATAACTATTATCTAGGATGAGTATTCTTTTACGTGTTCGTCCCTTTCCATAATAGTAGCTCACCGATTGCTCTTTCCGCCGTTTTTGAAGGTGTGGATTGTGTGTCTTTGAAGATTCTCGAATTTCGCTCCTTCCAAATTTGCCATGCCACCGCCGCCCATAACGAGTCCCATTCCTTTCGCTCCTCCTTCCCTAGCTTGTTTCGATTAGAACTCCATGTGGTTCCTAGATTGTTGCTCGGTGTGAATGTGTGGGTGGCGTTGTTGTTCATTTCGATCATTCTCCAAACCATTAGGGTGTATGGACATTGTGCAAATATATGATATGCCGTTTCTTCTCGTCTTGAACAAAGACGACACGTTACATCGTGAGGCCACCCTTTAACGTTTCATGTTACTCCCACATCCGCGAAACATATATTTTCGACAATGAAAATTGTAAAAAAAGGCTCCGTAATGGGATGAAAGATGAATTTCTTCCGATACAAACCACACCAACTATCCCACGATTACGACGTGACTTGTTTTATTGAGTGGGCATAAATACCTATCATGACAATCATCCAATGAATATGTGCTACGTCATATTCGTGGTAATATTCGGGGGATATTTGTTGTGGTTAGTATCACTATCCTTAAATGAATGTTAATTAAAATAAATTCGAGTGTACCTTGCGTTGCTTCCGGACTGTATAATTTAACGCTTCAAGATCCTATAATTATGTATAATTTTATATTTTGCATAAAATAAACAATATTGTTTTTTAAGAATTGATATATTTTTTCTTAAGCGGAAAATTACTAAAATTTATATATTTTTTCTCTCTTAAGAATTGAAATGACAATCATACTTTTATTATAGGGATATTTACGATATTTCATGTTTCTTATGATTATTATTATTTCATATTAGTATCATATGCATAAATTCCTTTTTATAGGATTTTATTGGGAAAAAAATTGATTTAACTTTTGTTTTAAATAATATCAAATATGAGGTTAAATTATTTTGTATTGAATTGAGAATATACGAGCTGTTTGTTTACATTCGAACTCGTGGACAAATTTAGGTGCATGTTGGCTGTCAATTAATTCCAAAATTTTAATTTGAAAAAAACAATGATAATGATGATTTTTGTGCTAGTGGCAAAAAACATTTCAATTTGAATCTTGTTTTATTGTGGTGTTGTGTGATTATATGAGATTTTATATGTTTTTATGCTAACTCAACATCCTGTCGTGATATCCTACTACAATATCCTGCTGCGTAACATCACTTAGCTTGAACTAGCAAGATTTGACAGATTAATGCAATAGTTGACGAACAAACAAGGAAAAATATACTTGACCCCCAAACTCATCTCATATCCTTTGATAAGTTGGCAAAAAATGATTAGGTGAGTTGATTAGTCCTTAATTAACTCAATTAATTGTTAATTGACACATCAATAAATTATATTAATAAATATTAGTTGATGTGTCAATTCAATTAAACGATCAATTAAATCGCTAATCGAATCAATTAACAATACTAATCAACCAACTTAACCATCATTTGCCATCTCATCAAGGCTCATTGTTTGTGTTATTGGGGCTGCATATATAACCCCAACAAACAATTGGCAATACAAATGGATTATTCAAAACTTGAAGGACCAAATTGGCAAAATCAGTCTCCCCCTTTAGTTTTTGAGTAAATTTGACAAAATATTTGGCTAAATATGATAATTCGACAAAGGATAGTTTTCTAAAATATATTTAGGGAGGGTCATTTCGAAAAAAGGTGCCACTCACTCCCGGCGCAGCCTCCTTCTCGCTCGTTTGCCCTCTTCAGTCAATACAAAAGAAAAAGAAAACACCAATACATCCTCCCTTTTTCCTCAAATCTCAAATCCAAGCCTTAAGCGGCGACCTGAGAACATTCTAGAATGTGGAGACGTGCGTCCATCTCCCTCATCCGCTCCTCCTCTCTCCTCCGCCGCAGCGTCGGGTCAGATCTAATTCCCGAAGTACGCGCCTTCTCCTCCGGCGGCGGTGGCGTTTTTCGCCGTACTTCGCCTCTTTTCTCATCCGATAATGGTATGTCTTTAAGATCGATCTCGCTTGTCAGATACGGTTTCATTTTGACTAGATTTAGTGACGACGGTTTCCCTTTTTGTTTCTTTTTGGATTTTCAGGAGGTGCTCCAGTGAAGAAGACTGTGGAGGATGTGATGCCAATTGCAACGGGGTTTGAGAAAGAGGAGATCGCCTATGAGCTTGAGGTTTTGATAGTTTGATCTATTTTTTTCCTGTATTTTTGCTCAGATTTGTTGATTTGAATGAACAAAAGAATTGAAATTTGACTTGTTTTGAACTTTAGGGAAAGCAACGGTTTGATATGGAGCCACCAGTTGGGCCTTTTGGAACTAAGGTTTGATTGTTTATTTTCCTTATTTCTTCCATTTTGTGTGGTTCGGATTACAATTATATTAATTTAGATTGTTATCCTATGTTTAGGAAATATTTTATTGGTTAAGTTTTGTATTTGGAGAAATCTGTGTAAAATGCTTCTCTAGTTTTGGCCTCGATTTTAGTTATATTTATAGAAACCCTAATTATAGAAATCCTAATTCTTTCTTCTTGAGGTTACTAGTTTATCTGCATATATCTTAATACTGTTATACTCGTTCTTTTATTGTATAAATGAAACAAAATTTAAATTTCATTCTGAGATTGGAAATATTATTTTGTAACAAAATAATATTTTACTATATTATTAGGGTTTATTCAAGCGCTCTAGTGAATATATATCTTATAAAGCAGACAACTTATATGGTTTCCCAAAATTTATTTCTTATTAACCCTGAATTACTCAACCCAATTTTCTTTAACACGACTAACAATTAAACATGATACACGGTAATAAATCATACTTAAAAAATGAAAACCTTTTTCTAAACAAAATTATATTTGTTTGATTCTCGTAGGAGGCGCCAGCTGTGATTGAATCGTACTATGACAAGAGAATAATTGGTTGTCCTGGCGGTGAAGGCGGTACGTACCATCCTAAAATATTATTTTTGAAATTAAATTTTATTCAGATTTAATTATTTTTTAATGCACAGCCAATTTCATGGTTCTCTAATCTAATCTTCCTTTAAACCGTGAAAAAACATTCTCTTTATTTTCTTCATATAATTTGAACAATTAGAAGGTGTATTAAAGTGATTCTTGATTTATTTGTTTATTTATTTATTTTTGTAATAGAGGATGAGCATGATGTGATATGGTTTTGGTTGGAAAAGGAGAAGCCACATGAATGCCCCGTTTGCTCTCAATACTTCGTGGTAACTTCGTCTATCTTTTTGCGCGCATTTTCATGTGTACCTCTGCAAATTCTCAAAATATCACTTATACCCCTATAAAATGAGAAATCTCATGTATACTTCTATAAATCAAAAGAAATATCACGAATATCCCTTCACATTCTTTTAAAGGTTACCAAAGAACCTTAGATTCATTATTTTCCATTTATATAGTACGTGATATTTTGAGGTTTTATAAGGGTACACATGAAATTTTGTGATAAATTAAGGATTATCGATACAGAACCCTAATTTTGATATTTTGTGTGTTTATGTTTTGGTATATAGCTTAAGGTGATTGGTGATGGAGGCGACCCAATTGGCCATTCCGATGATGAGGACGAGCATCATCATCATTAACATGATTTAATCAAATCAAAATCAAAATGGATGAAAATAAATAGATTTTGGTGAAGGCAGAGAATCTCTTGTAGCGTCAGACTACTCTATATTACCCTGTTTGTTTCTCTTTTGTTCAAATTCGCGATTTTGAAATACTTTTTCGAGATTCATTTTTACCCTTTCTTTTTTATTTATTTTTGTTTGTTTGTTTGTTTTAGTCTGCTATTTTATTTGCATTGTAAGAATGCATCAAATCAAACTTTTTTTTGACCTTTTTGTTTTTTTTGTCAATAATGATCACCAGTTTGGTATGGTGGATTCTTCTCATTTTATTCAACTCGAAACGAATTGTTTGAGCCATGACTTCTAAGTATGAACTATTTATTCTTGTTTATTTCGCAATAAATCGAACCTGATTGTTGGCAAGTTCTGAAAATAAAATATTGATATTTTATATGTCGATTTGTTCTCATAACACGTCACTTATAGTCATTGTCTAAGCCGAGGAGTCATTTTCAATGAGGTAATAAAGGAACGCAATGTCAACTTTCCACTATGTTCAGTTGGCCAAGTCAGTCAGTTTACTGATTCAGCCCTGCACAGAATTTCTTATCGGATCTAGGTGATCCAAAACCCAATTTAGACTTGAGAGAGACTTGAAATTGCAAGGGTTTTCCTTGATGTCAGATTTGTAGGTTTGGTTGGTAATTTAATACTTCAAATTATCCTGTCCTAAACTATTTCAATTACTAAAAAACAAAACAAGCAAGAAAGCATGTACTGAAATGAAACCCCTCGGAGACCTTTTCTCATGAAAGCCATTAATAAATATTAAATACTAATATAAATCAGTATTATATCTCTTGCAATAAGACTTAACCAATCAATACATTATACATGTGCCTTCTACTCCTTACTCTCCTTGTTCTTCTTCACCCGTACTCTAAATAAGAAATCCTCAAGTTGCACCAATGGCAACGGATCCCAAGCACGCTCGTTGGATCGCTGGATTCTCGGTTCTGTTCCTCATAATGATATTCTTAATCCTTTATTTCTATCTCGGGATCCAATCCAAAGGTTTTCAAGTCTGTGCTGCCATAGATTTCATGCTAATAATTGGAGTATTCTTATGGGTACTTTTCCTATATACAAAGGCAACCGATAGAAAGGACGAGATGGAGAGACGGCTCAGCTTAGAGGGGCAACAATACAAAGTCCAGTATAGTTTCTGGAAAAAGGTCGCGCAGGTAATAAACAACACGTATAAATCACTATCCGAGATTATCTTTTTTATTACAAATAAATCATTTTTTTATTTGCTAAAAACAGGTGCCAACAAGCTTTAGGTATGAAGAGCTCGAAAAGGCGACAGACAGATTCACCGCAATGATTGGAAAGGGTTCCTCAGGGGCTGTTTATAAGGGTATATTAGATGATGGCACGCCCATTGCGGTTAAACAAATAGATAGCGAGCATGGAGATCGCGAGTTCAAGGCCGAGGTGGCAGGTATTGCAGGAATTCATCATAATAACCTAATTCGACTCGTGGGATATTGCCTCTCACTTAGTCCGCCTCGATACCTTGTCTATGAGTTCGCAGAGAATGGTTCATTGGATGGATGGATTTTTTCGACGAATGTTTCGGCTGATTTTGGTACCCCCAAGAAATGCCTTCCATGGGAATTGAGGTACATACACTAACAAAAATGTTATTATACTTCGGAATTAATTTATCTGAATGTTATATAGTCTTATCTTGACCAAATCTAATTAATTGATCAATAAACATATGATAATCATTATAGTAGTCCAATTGTCTAGTGTCTCTAGTAATTACTCGGACACACAACCAGCTAAATTTAGATAAATTTTGTTTTGAAGTGTTAACATTCATAATTTGATAGGGTAAATATTGCCAAGGATATTGCGAGAGCATTGTCATACCTTCACCACGGGTGCCGAAACCGTATTCTACATCTTGATGTAAAACCGGAAAACATCCTTTTAGATGAGGAATTTCACGCACTCGTGGCAGACTTTGGAATGTCAAAATTAATGAGCCGTGATGAAAGTCGTGTGGTAACATCGTTGCGAGGTACCAGAGGTTATTTGGCACCAGAATGGTTGATCGGGTCCGGTATTTCTACGAAATGTGATGTGTTTAGCTTTGGGATAGTCCTCATGGAGTTGATTGGCGGGAGGCGATGTATCTCGAGTGTTCAAGGTGAGACCGGGAAGAAAACTTGGTCGTACTTCCCCAAGATTATGGCCGAAAAGGCGAAGCTACGGACAGAAATGGAGTTGGTCGATGAAAGGTTCGTTAATAGAAAGAATCAAATAGTTTGGAGTTAAATTATCTTTCATTATTACACTTCAATCTAATTCAGTTTATATTTCAAATTATGAAATAAACAACTAATTTTTCGGTTTATATTTCGAGTAAGGTTGATGTCAACGAATAGGGGAGATGTGGACGAGAGGGAGGTGAGGAAGGTAGTTAGAATTGCGTTGTGGTGCGTGCAAGAGAAGACCGAGATGCGACCAAGCATGGAGGAGGTGGTTGATATGCTGGAGGGGCGAGAGTACGTGGAGTTGCCACCTGAGACAAAGATGATGATGTCAGATTTATTGGGAATCGAAGACGATTCTGGTCCGAGTAGGAAGGCCAGTAAAAGAAGTGAGAGAGAGAGGAACAAACACCTAATGATGCTCCAGCTGGACAACATCGAGGTGTCTACGATGCAGTCTAGCAGTAGCTATGAGTACGAGATGACATCGTTCCACGCAAGATGAGTAGCGATGGTTGTTCCTCAAGTTTGCCCTGTTTTTCTGTGTATAAGACGTGTTAAACGAAACAAATGTTAAATAATACATTTTTTATTTAACGCTTGTCGATATAATGATCTAGATACAGCGAATAACTGGAAGATTTTATAGAAGGACTACCAAAGTTTTTTTGCATGAATCATAACATGCATTTTTTTTCGATTGATTGAATTTTGATTTTTGGAATATTAATATTCAATATTGATTGAATATTCTTTTCCTAAATAGCAATAAATGATAACTAATTAATCGTGACAATGTACATATAACACATTGATCGGGTCATTAGGCATCAGTAATGTCATGTCTTCATTTTTTTCTTCTGATGATGATGATGACCCCAAATTTTTGTTTTTGTTTTTAACACATCATTAATATTAGGGAAATTATATTATGGCTTTCAAATTCATCACAACATTCTGAAAATTGTGCGTTTTACTGGTAACTCAGATTTGCACAGTTCTTGTTCTTTTGGATCCAAAATTGTTTGGAACATGTATGTGCAAAATTTGAGACTTTGATTTGAATTCTTTAATTTTGTGATTGAGAAATACACATTGAATTGATCTTATGATTAAGAAATTGTTTAGACTTGATTGCTTGGAATTAAAATCTGAAATTTATAACCTTGTTTTGTCTAGATCTTGTCTTGTTTGTGGTAAATTCTCATAATTTTTTGGCTGATAGAAATAATTCTTGAATAATAAATTTGAAATACACAAAATTTTCCCTTGGAAAGAACTCTTATTTGTTATATGGCAAGGATTAGTTTATAAATAGTTTTGATTACTCTAAAGATTGAATAACACTTTGAACGATCGATTTTTAGAGTCATCAGTTCCCATCCTCCAATGACAAGGCGGCGGATCTTCTAGCAGTCTTTTCCTTCTTTATTCAATGCGGAAAATAAAATCTTGGCACCAATTTCCGCAAAAAAAATAGAAAGAAACTATCAAATTCACAACGACCACCTTATCTATTTCCGTAAAAACAATTAACATCATAAATAACAACAAAAAGTTTTTACATCTAATTTTTGTGCCCTAAAAATGTCAGGGAAGCATATTTTTATCCTCGAAAATTAGTTTAGATCTCGTTTGGACTTGATGATATCTAAATCAAATTCACAAATATTAGAATTTAAATCACTATTTACCTCTTTTATTTTTATTTTTAGTCATTATGATTAATATTTGGCGAGCATGAGCCAATAATATTTTTTCTTTTCTTTTGGGCTTTTCATTGGACCCGAGGCCAGATACGGGTGGCCCTTTTCTTTTATTAATTTTTCGTACAAATGGCCGAAAATATTTCAAAAATATATATCATACATATATAAAAAAATATAATACATAATAAAAAAAATATATATCATACATATAAAATATACATTGCAGAACACATAACAAAAAAAAATGTATTGCACACTTCAAAGTAATATATTTTAGTTAAAAAATCTACATTAAACAAAATAAAGAAAAATAAAAAATAATTGGCGAAGTTGCCTACAAATATAGCCGATGCCGAAAAACTGTTCTCATTCATTAGTTTACTAGTTTGCATTTTGGACCTAAAAATCAATGTGACACCATCCAATTGACTCGTGAATAGAAGCAATTTGGAATCGAACTACTCGCCATTAATCCAAATTTCAACTATTTTACGCAATGTAATCCAATTTCATGGTAAGCCACAAGTCAAGACCCCTAAATATAGTGATGTATTTAATAAATTAGATGCATATTATTGAAGACTAGCCAACAAGAAATGTTATTTTTTTCTTTCTTTTGTTATAAAATAAAGAACAAAAAGGAGAATAGAAGGAGACAATGTTTCTATTGAATGGGTGAAGGAATACAATAGCCAATATCCCATTTATATAGTAGAGGGTGAGTGCAGACCAAGAAACCTCTTGTCATATAAAACGCTAGAATACAAGGAAATAATACAATATAAAATATACCAAATATCCTATAATTAATGTCTCTACCTTCACAAGATTTTTGCTTGACATCCATATATTATATTTGTAACACTCTCCCTTGGATGTCAATATTTCATACGCATGAGAAGCTACCTCGTTAAAAACCTGATCAGAAAAAACTCATTGGGATAAAAATCATGACTAGGAAAAAAGAGTGTAGCGCGTATTATTTCTCCCCCTCATGGATACAAATATCTCTAAAATGACGGAGTCCAATCTTATGTCTTAACTGCCTGAAAGTTTTAGTTGGCAATGATTTGGTGAAGAAATCTGCTAGATTATTACTCGAGCGAATTTGGTGGATATCAATTTCGCCGCTCTTATGGAGCTCGTGTGAGGAAAATAATTTTGGAGAAATATGTTTTGTCCTATCTCCTTTAATATGTCCTCCCTTAATCTGGACAATACATGCAGCATTATCTTCGTATATCACTGTTGGACTCCTTTTGATTGTTTTAATACCACACGATTCTTGAATGTGTTGAATCATTGACCTCAGTCATACACACTCCCTACTAGCCTCATGAAGTGCTATTATTTCAGAGTGATTTGATGATGTGGCAACCAAGGTTTGCTTGGTTGATCGCCAGGATATGGCAGTCTCACCATATGTGAATAAATATCCAGTTTGAGACCGAGCTTTATGTGGATCTGACATATATCCAGCATCTGCATATCCGACATTTAGATTCTGAGGTCTTTTGATAAAACAATCCAATATCCGTTGTTCCTCGGAGATAACGAAGAATGTGTTTAATACCATTCCAATGCCTTCGTGTTGGCGCTGAACTATATCTTGCCAGCAGATTAACAACGAATGATATGTCAGGCCTGGTATAGTTAGCTAGGTACATTAATGCACCAATTGCACTTAAATATGGTACTTCTGGACCAAGGACTTCGTCGTTATCCCCCTTTGGACGGAAACAATCTTTCTTAACATCAAGAGATCGAACTTTCATTGGTGAACTCAATGGATGTGATATGTTCATATTAAATCGTTTTAGAACATTTTCTGCGTAAGTAGATTGATGGACAAATATCCCATTTCTCAAATGTTCGATTTGAAATCCGAGACAAAACTTTGTATTTCCAAGATCTTTCATTTCAAATTCACTTTTCAAGTATGCAGCGGTACTTTGAAGTTCTTCAGGAGTTCCGATGATATTAAGATCATCAACATATACCGCAATAATTACTAAATTCGGAATTTGATTTTCTAATAAAAACACATGGACAAATTGGGTTGTTATGATATCCTTCTTTTGTAAGATATTCATTTAAACGGTTATACCACATTCTTCTGGATTGTTTTAACCCATACAAAGTGTAAGGAAATATCCTCGACCCCGGGCCCGCGCAGCGGAATGAAGGCCCGGTCCGATTCCCCGATTCCCGAGATCACGCCATGACTTCGAGGGTACGATGCAATAGAAGGATAGATTCATACCGGTGCAAAATTGATTGCACTCGAAGGGTTGATCGCTGCCTTCTATCTTCTGTCACGTTGGTGACAATCCGCGCGTCCCACACCACGCGTATTCCACCGTTCGTTGACTTTGCCGATTCGCTTGATTTCGTCTCCGAAACAATCTACTCGTCCGAATCGATCACAACCGTGAGAGCCTCAGATGTTGCTCCTCTACGTGTATCCACCTTGATTCGTAAGACGCCGGTCGCTAGTACAACTGCGTAGACGATGTACGGCGAACTTGCTCGATCGAATTGATTCTCTATCTTTCGAGAAACTCTTTTCTCGATTTCTCTCTCTTCGCACCTTTTCACTATCGAAAGATTAAATCTGAATTCTCTCTTTCTTTTAGTGTCTTTGGCAGAATGAATTGCTCAATTACTTGTTTAGATCAGAGAGAAAGTATCCTATTTATATCAAAAAGGATTAGGATTAGCCAAGAGGCATGTATATCCAATATACATCCTTTCACACAGAAAAGTGCATGAACCTGTTCAGTATTCTGTCCAGACGAAATTGATAAATTTCTCTGACAGAAAATCAACCAACATGAAAGTTGTAGATAATATTATTATCTACACAACCCAATTTGGCCCAGCCCAATTGGAATTCTTATACAAAAGTTATGACTGTTTTACTAACTGTATGTCATACTGTTGCACCATTTCGGTATTTCACATAAGCGACACTTATACTTCGTTCATATGAAATATATTTCTACATGAAGGTTATAGATAATCTCATTATCTATCTAACCCAATTTGAACCATTCAAATCGGATTTTCTCACTGAAAGTTATGGCTACAAATGTACGCTTACATTCGTTCATCCTTGTGTACACTTTTACGGTTGATCCGAAACTGTATTTCTTTCAGTCTCCCACTCAATTTCAGAGATATCTCTTCGTTAATCGACTCATCGAGCGGCGCCTAAGAGATATCTCTTTGATGAGCGGGATTTTGGCGTGTTCTTAATATGTCGTTGTAAAAACTCCGAACAATCAACAAAATTTGTAATCTATGTTTGTACAGTGGCAAATGTATAGATTCGTTCCACGGGGAGCAATTGCGTCAAAGATTAAATCAAAACTAGATGAGAAATAACAAAGAAAATTCTCAGAAGGTAGTCCGTTACAACGGAAGTAGGTTCCGTTACAACGGACATTAGGGTAATGTTAACGCAGGAATTGATATGAAGGTCCGTTACAACGGAGTTTGTTCCGTTATAACGGAAAGAGGTAGTCCGTTATAACGGAAAGAAGTAGCGTTATAACAGATTGGTTGATTCGTTACAATGAACTCTTATGTCCGTTATAACGCACTAGTATGAGTGTTATTGAATGCTTTTCCTCGCTGGTCCGTTACAACGGAAGTAAAGTGCATTACAACGGAGTACCAACAGACTGAAAGTCAGGTACAAACCGAAATGTCCGTTACAACAGACTTGGATTCCGTTACAATGGAACTTGTTCTGGATTTCGAAATTGTAATTTGAATTGAGGATTGAATTGAAGGTTTGTTTTGAGATTGAACTAAGTGAGATTTAAACTAAGTTCAAGGCAGTAATTAAAAGTAAGAGATCAAGTAAAAGCACCAACAAAGATTCGATTCAAGTAAACAAGAAACTAAAGATTCATTAAACCGAGAATTCTTTACACAAATCCAATTCAAATTTAAACTACAAGAATTACAAGAAAGGAAAGAAAACACCTAGAGAGATGAAGTGAGCTCTGAGTCTCGTCTTGGATGCCTTCCTTGTTGTTTTGAGATGCTAGTGAGCTA
This sequence comes from Luzula sylvatica, assembly GCA_946800325.1. Taxonomy (NCBI): domain Eukaryota; kingdom Viridiplantae; phylum Streptophyta; class Magnoliopsida; order Poales; family Juncaceae; genus Luzula; species Luzula sylvatica. The sequence goes on along the minus strand of OX326956.1, from coordinate 57,854,554 downwards.
GACAACTCACACAACACGTTCCTTTCGTACCAATCCACCCGCCAATAGAAGAGAGCTTCGTACCGGTTGAGTGAACTCGAGATTTGCAAGAAGTCCAATTGGACGAAAGCTCCCGAGTGGAATAGAGTAAGCTTGACTCCTTGCTTGCGCGGATTCGGATGAAGAAAGCTCCACCTTAATCCTCGCAACTCGATCTTCGTCGAAGTGTAAACTAATTCGCCGAATGAAGTGAGCTTCTATTCGGTGATCGATTTTAGAGAATTATCGTTCGTATTTGCAATTCTTGCGTGTTCTTGAAGGTTCTTGGACTTGGTTAAGAGGGAGAGAGAGAGAGAGAGAGAGAGAGAGAGAGAGAGAGAATGGGCATAAAAGGGCGTCCCAAACTCGTGGCCCTTGTGGTCATATTTATAGCACTCACGGAGTCTTCTTATTGGCCACGAGTTGGTGGAGAGGATTGAGGGTAATGAGGTAATTTCCACCAAAGGTAGGTGGGAAGGATAAGGGCTAAGGATTGAGTGGTTTTCGCGTAGACTTTTGTGTAAGTTTCTATCATGATAATTGTTTGCCTCCCGTCTCATTCATGTACCGAATATATTGGTATAATATATCGTTTTCACTCCTCTTTACGTGTTGGAGACAACTACACTCTCCAAATTCCCAGAAATTCCTTCTAATTCCTGTGATTAAGCAATAAAACACACTTAGTGAAGAAATATTCATGTTATCTCAAATATGATTAATAAAGTATATATAATTGTTCTTCACAAGGGCTAAAATCCCCAATTTAAGCATTAAATTTGTGCCTTATTTGCCTCACATCAAATACCCCCACACTTAAATCCTTGATCGTCCTCGATCAATTGGAATATAAAAGTCAAACATAAGAGAGCATTGCATAAGATTTTGTTGAAGTTATATTGTTGGTTCAAAAACTAATTTCACAAAGCAAATTGGGGTACTCTCATTTCATCATGATTACTAATATTGAGAGAAATATAGGTTGATCAAATATAGAATCTATTTCAATAAATTTCACAAATTCGAAGAGTTTAATAGAGCAAATGATCTCAACCGAAAAAGATGATTAAACACCATCATTCAACTCTTTTCACTCCACTATTCAAAAGGATTATCATGAAAAAGCATTAGTGAAAACCAATTTTTCCGTTTTGCAAAAATCATTTCTTAAATGTAATTTGTCACTTTTAAATCGTTCGGTACGTTAGTACTTGGTTCATCTTCGATTTCTACTAAAATTTCCCCACTTGCGCTCGATTTTTGAACTCCTTTTCTTTCCTTTTTATTCTTTTTATTTTTCTTCTTTTCTTTTATTCTTTTTATTTCTTTTCTTTTGTTCGTTATTGCTTTCGATGGTCCCCATGTGTGTCCTTTGGGATAACAAGTGGTCATGACTCACACCACTCATTACTTAGTAAAACCCCATGGATCCGCGCAATCTTTAGCCAACAAGTGGTCATGACTCACACCACTCATTACTTAATCAATCGCACGGACTCGACAATCGAAAGCGCTTTAATCCGTGATTGTAGAAATTTTTTTCGCATCGACTCTTGATCATGACTCACACCAAGAACCGGCTACTTTGGTTTACTACGACTCATGCATCCCTTTAGCCAAGAAGTGGTCATTACTCACACCACTCATTACTTAATCAAGGTGCATGAGCTCATCGAATCAAGCTTTGAGCGCAAATTGGTTCCCGTTAGTGTAATTTCGAATCCCCATGAACGGTCGAGCTCTTTAAGTGCAATTGGTCAAATTTTAGATTCAAACAAAACTTACTACATTGGTTCAAACAAAGCTTTTTAGAAATTCCAAGTTCAAAATAGGTTTATTTATTGAAAATGGTGTGTCATGTAAATCGAGGATTGATCAAATTGTCAAAAACTCATTAATTTGTGAAAATATTGATTAGGGCTTGAATCCCCGAAAGAATCTCTTAAAGATCTCAACCAAAATTCTTCAAATATTATGTAAAATTAAAATTTTGAGAGTAAAAATGGTGGTTCGGTGAAAATTCGTTTAAAAACCAACAATTTAATTCAATGAAGTGGAGAAAAATCTTTTTATGCATTTAATGCTTGACTTATTTATTATTGATGCTCAGGATTCAAAAATAATGTCAAATATTCGAAAATTTCAATTAGAAGAGGAAACATGCCAGAAACTATTCCGTTATAACGCAGTTTTAAGTCCGTTATAACGGACATTGAGGTCCGTTACAACGTACTCACTGCGTTATAACGGAGAACTAGCCGTAGCTTATTTTGAAAATTCTGAGCAAGTCCGTTGCAACGGACATTGAGGTCCGTTACAACGGACATAGTTCTGGCAAATTTTGGGAATTTACCGTTGCAACGCAATTTCATGTGTTTTTTCGTGTCCGTTGCAACGGTATTTTTACTTCCGTTGTAACGCAGATATGTCCGTTATAACGGAGTCTGAATGTAGAGGGCACTGCGTTACAACGGAATGTCTGGCGCCAACCAGTTTTCAAATTTCTATCTAGTCCGTTATAACGGACATTGAGGTCCGTTACAACGGAGTTGCTAGCCAGATCAAAAAATTTCAATTTTCCCTGATTTTTAAATTTTTAATTGGGCTCATACAGGTCAAAGATTGTATGTTAGCCCCCCACACTTAGAGATTACTTGTCCTCAAGTATAAAAATCGAAAATTTCAAAAAGAGGGATAATAGAGAGATACAACCTTTGATGCGTGGGCGTGCCTCCCTCGCTAGCGCTCTTGTTTAACGTCTTGAGCTCGACTTGGCCGAGCTCATCATTGTGAGGTGTCGTCGGGTTCTAGAGCTTGCTCCTCCATCCACCCGGTTTCGAAGTTTGCATGGTAGTGCTTGAGTCGATGGCCGTTTACCTTGAACGTTTTGTTCGTTTCCTCGCTTCGAATTTCGACAACCCCAAATGTAGTCACATTGGTGACCACAAAAGGGCCGATCCATCGGGACCGAAGTTTCCCGGGGAAAAGTTTGAGACGAGAGTTGAATAACAACACTCTTTCCCCTACTTGGAATTCTTTCTTTTGAATCATTCGGTCATGAAACCTCTTGGCTTTTTCCTTGCACAAGCTCGAATTATCGTAGGCCTCTTGCCGGAATTCGTCTAGCTCGAGTAATTGAAGCTTACGCGCCGATGCGTCCTTCGGGTAGTCGAGGGAAAATTGCTTGATCGCCCAAAAGGCCTTGTGCTCTAACTCGACCGGTAGATGGCACGCTTTTCCGTACACGAGCTTAAAAGGAGTCATACCTATTGGCGTTTTGAAAGCGGTACGGTACGCCCAAAGTGCGTCGCCGAGTCGAGTACTCCAATCCTTTCGATTCGGGTTCACTACCTTCTCTAGAATGGATTTGATCTCGCGGTTTGAAACCTCCGCTTGGCCGTTTGTTTGAGGATGATACGCGGTTGAGGTTCGATGGCTCACATGGTATTTCTCGAGGAGGCTTTGGAGATATCGATTGCAAAAATGGGAGCCTCGATCGCTTATAAGAACTCTTGGTATGCCGAATCGTTGAAAGATATTCTTCTTCAAAAAGTCCACCACCGTTTTCGAATCCGCATGCTTGGTTGGTACCGCCTCTACCCATTTGGTCACGTAATCTACACACAACAAGATGTAAGTATAGCCAAAAGACGATGGAAACGGGCCCATGAAATCAATGCCCCAAACATCGAATGGTTCACACACATAGATTGAATTGAGGGGCATTTGATTTCTACGACTCAAGTTCCCCGTCTTTTGGCAATTTTCACAACCTTTCACAAAGTTCGCAACGTCTTTATGCAAGGTTGGCCAATAAAATCCACATTCTTGTACTTTGTGTGTGGTACGTGCGATACCGAAATGTCCACCACATTGTAATGTATGATAAAAAGAAAGAATAGATTGTACCTCACTTTGGTGCAAACATTTTCGAATTACTTGATCGGTGCAAATTCGAAATAAGATCGGGTCCTCCCAAACGTAGAATCGCGCGTTGCTTTTCATTTTATCGCGTTGAGACTTGGAGAGATTCGGGGGGAATTCTTTTGTCACCATGTAGTTAACGAGATCGGCGTACCAAGGTAATTCGACTCAGGCCGCGAGGACGTGTTCCTCGGGGAATTCCTCGCGAATCGGAACGAGATCTTTGATCTTCAATGGAAGCCGACTCAAATGATTCGCCACGAGATTCTCGCATCCCTTTTTGTCCTTGATTTCGAGGTCGATTTCTTGAAGCAAAAGGATCCATCGAAGCAATCTCGGTTTGCACTCCTTCTTCTTCATCAAATGTCTCAACGCGCCGTGGTCCGAGAAGACTATCACCTTCGTACCTAAAAGATAAGAGTGAAATTTCTCCAATGCAAACACAATTGCGAGGAGTTCCTTCTCGGTGGTGGTGTAGTTTCGTTGGACATTGTCGAGGGTTTTCGAGGCATAGGCAATCACATGCGGGTCCTTCCCAATCCTTTGGCCGAGTACCGCTCCCACACTTGTGTCGCTTGCGTCACACATGATTTCGAATGGTAGCTCCCAATTTGGCGACTTGATGATTGGCGCGGAGCAAAGCCTTTGCTTGAGATTGTCGAAAGCCTCCTTGCACTTTGCATTGAACTCGAATTTTGCATCTTTTTGGAGAAGTTGGCACATCGGTTGAGATATCTTCGAGAAGTCTTTGACGAAGCGCCTATAGAATCCTGCGTGGCCGAGAAAGGATTGCACGTCTTTCACCATCTTTGGATACGGAAGCGTCTTGATTACGTCGATTTTCGCCTTGTCGACTTCCATTCCTTTCTCCGAGATTAAATGACCTAGTACAATTCCATTGCTCACCATGAAGTGGCATTTCTCATAGTTCAAAACAAGGTTAGCTTCGATGCACTTTTCGAGTATTTGTGACAAGTGGCTTAAACATGATTCAAATGAGTCACCAAACACCGAAAAGTCATCCATAAAGACTTCTATAAATTTGGAAATATAATCGAAGAAAATAGAAAGCATACACCTTTGAAAAGTACCCGGAGCATTACATAGCCCGAACGGCATGCGTTGGTACGCGAAGGTACCAAACGGGCACGTGAATGTGGTCTTCTCTTGATCTTCGGGTGCGATTGGTATTTGAAAGTAGCCCGAGAATCCATCGAGGAAGCAATAAAAAGGATTTCCCGCGAGTCTTTCTAGCATTTGATCGATGAATGGAAGCCGGAAGTGGTCCTTTTTCGTCGCCTTATTGAGCTTTCGGTAATCGATGCAAACCCGCCACCCGTTTTGAACTCGAGTTGGTACTTGATCGCCTTCATCGTTCTCAACAATTGTAATCCCCGTTTTCTTCGGTACTACGTGTACGGGCGAGACCCATTTCGAGTCGGTAATGGGATAGATTATCCCCGTATCCAACAACTTGATCACCTCCTTTTTTACTACTTCCATCATGGGCGGATTGAGCCGCCTTTGAGGTTCGCGCGATGGTTTTGCTCCGTCCTCGAGAAGGATTCGGTGTGTGCACATGGAGGGGGAGATGCCCGGAATGTCGGAGAGTGTCCACCCGAAAGCCTTCTTATTCTTTTTGAGCACTTCGAGGAGTTTTTCTTCTTGCTCCTTTGTTAGATTCGAGGCGATTATCACCGGCAAAGTTTCCGCTTCATCCAAAAACACGTATTTTAGTCCAAAAGGTAGTGATTTTAGATCTAACCTTGGAGCTTGTTCGGTGAAAGGTGGAGTTCTCTTCATCGGAATCTCGAGGTCTCTTAGAAAGAGTGCTTGATCTATGCTTTGTTCTTCTTCCAAATCCGGCTCGATCTCGAATGTAGGATTGTCATATCCTTCAAATTCTTCGAATAGTGGGTTCGAGCTCCATTGAAGGTTTTCGAATGAGCTATTCATGACCTCTTGTACACAATCGTCGATCACGTCCATAGCGCTTAGGTTGAGTGTACCTACAATGGGTTCCTTTAGTTTGTCAAAAATATTGAATTTGATTACCTCATCATCGAACTCCATTGTGAACTCTCCCGCGTGTACATCGATCTTTGTGCGTGCCGCCTTCAAAAATGGCCGTCCAAGGAGAATCGGAGTTGAATCGCTATTCCATTCATTCATGTCCAAAACGTAGAAGTCCGCGGGGAATAGCAACCCATTAACAGTTACTAACACGTCCTCAATCACTCCAACCGGTCGAGTCGTGGACCGATCGGCCAATTGGATCACAACTTGAGTATCAACAAGGGGGCCTAGATCGAGAGTCTTGAATATCGAGTATGGCATCACATTTATTGAAGCGCCCAAATCAAGCATGCATTTCGGCAATTCATGTTGCCCGATCTTGCATGGAATGGCAAACATCCCCGGATCCTTGTGCTTTTGTGGGAGTCTCAAAATTGCCGAAACGGTTTCCCCCACACTTATCAATTCGTCCCTTTTTGGTTTTCTCTTGTTCGTGCATAAGTCCTTGAGATATTTTGCCAATCGCGGTACCTCTTTGATAGCTTCGAGTAAAGGAATGTTTACCTCTACCTTTTTCAAGATAGCGAGCACGTCGGTATTTGATTCGACCGGTTTGGGGTGGCGACTCGAGAAAGATGGCTTGACTTGAATCGCTTCGGGTGCCTTTGCTTCGAATGGTACTTCCTTGGCTTGTGATGGCTTCTCCTTCGGTACCGGTACCTCCATTTCCTTTTCTTCTTGCACCTCCTTAGTTTGCTTCGAGCTCTCACCAACTTCCTTACCGCTTCGGAGCGATATTGCGTTCACATGCCTTTGCTCGAGGGGTGCTAAAGATTGAGATTGTAATCGAGATGTACCTTGCGTTTCTAGAACATTCACCCGCGTAGCTATTTGGTTCATTTGGGTCTCCAAGTTACCCACATGGCGATTTGTGTTCGAAACCTCTTGCCTTACGCTTGAGATATTTTGCTTTACCACCCCAAACTCTTGTTTCATGCTTGAGATATCTTGTTTAATCGAGTCCATGGTTTTGTTGATCCCCCTGACTTCTTGCTTGATTATAGAGGTTAGACCATCCATTATCGCCTTCATATCAAACTCTTGTCCTTGTACCGGTTTCGGTACCGATTGTGAAGCGTTCGGGTGTTGGTACATGGCCGGTTTTGCAACCGCTTGTCGATATGGGTCGGGTTGAGCATTGTTGGGATTCGACCAACTAAAGTTAGGATGGTTGCGGAGATTCGGATTGTATGAATTCGAGGTATCGAATTTCTTGTAAATGGCATTCGCATCTTCGATCACACTTGGGCACTCATCGGTGTGGTGGGTATTTGCGAGGCAAACCCCACATGTTTTCGTTTCCTCTTTTCCCAAAGCCTTCATGATAATTTCGAGCTTGTTGTTAAGCATATCGACATTGAGGTCGCTACACGCATTAACTCGGTATTCAACATTCCGTCTTGATTGAGAATTGGTTGCCATTACTTCCAGTAGCTTCTTAATCTCTTCGAGATCTTTGTTTACGATACTTCCCCCCGCGGATGCGTTGAGGAATTGGCTCTCCGAGTAACCTAGCCCTTGTATAAATTGCTCGTATAGGTAATGGATTGCGACATTGTGGCTTGGACATTCCTCCATCAAACGGTTGAATCGATCGTAATACTCGTGGAGAACCTCGTTTGGCTTTTGTGTGATTGCTAGAAGTTCTCGCCTAATTGCCGCCAATCTCGAATGCGAGTAGTATTTCTCCTTAAAACGCTCGGCAACTTCATTGAAGTTGAGGGGTCCTCGTAGGTTGTAGAACCATTCTTTCGGCCCTTCACCTAGTGAATAAGGAAAAATAAGAAGTAAAATATCGTTAAATGCCTCATAATTTGCATAAATGTTTAGTTGAATCTTGAAATCTTTCAAATGCTTGTGTGGATTTTCGGTAGCTTTGCCATGAAAGATGGGTAAAGAGCCTATGATGCTCGGATCGGCCTTAAAGTTCGGTATATTCGGCCTAATAAAATTGTAGTTATCTTCTACGATATTTGGGGCCACTAGTTCCTGTTGGTTAATTCTAACCTAGAGGGGGGTGAATAGGTAATCCTAGTATATAATTCTCGATTATGATATACCGATTCTAAATTATTGCGGAAGCTAAAAATGATATAATTGAAATTGAGAAAATACCGAACACTTTGAACACGCGATATTTGATAACGGAGTTCGGTAGGTGGTTGCTTTGTAGCTTTAACTCACCGTCTACTTGCTCAATCGACCGATTCGATTGAATACAAGTACCTACGTCTCCGGGGATGCCTTGCGCCTTTTTCGGCTTTCGATTGAATTCCCGAATCACTCTTACAAGGTTTTGCCGAGATTGATTTACACGTTATTCTATCAATCTCTAGCGGGCTTTACACTCTTGATGCTAGCCTATTACACTTCTAATACGAACTAAACGTGATCGGTCACGCAAGTTGGGAATCGTATTTGGTGGAGGAATGGAAGGAAATAATCTCTAAGAATGTTTAGAAGATTATGAGCTCAAAGGATTTAGCAAGTATTCTCTCTTGTAAGTGTGGAAATTAGATTGAAAAAGTTGGAGAGAGAAAAGAGGGAAAGGTTCTATTTATAGAACACATAGACCCTTCCCAGAACTTGCATTTTTCGTAATGTCCGTTATAACGAACTTAATGTCCGTTACAACGGACCAAAAGTCAAACTAGCCGTTATGGCTGTTACATTCGAATTTTTACATACTCCGTTACAACGTAATATATGTCCGTTATAACGGAACCCTGTGTTATGTAGTTCGTTGTAACGGACTGACACGTCCGTTGCAACGGACTTCATTCTGAGAACTTCTCTTCAGTTTGAGTTTAATTCCCGTTGTAACGGAGTAAGTTCCGTTACAACGTTTATTGGCATTCCGTTGTAACGGATTGGTTAATCCGTTACAACGGATATGAAGAGAATTCTATTGAGCTGAAATGGCTTCAATGTCCGTTATAACGAACATACATGTCCGTTGTAACGGACATACTTCTGTGACATCCTTCAAGTTTGATTTTAATTAGCGTTGTAACGGACCTCATTCCGTTGCAACGCTTTTCTAAGTCCGTTATAACGGATTGGTTAATCCGTTGTAACGGACTATACTGTGTTTTCTTTCTTGAATAGGACGAGCATGTCCGTTATAACGGACACTGAGTTCCGTTGTAACGGACATCCTTATTTCAGCATTTTATATCAATTCAGGATTTCGATTACATTTATTTGACTTTTGTTTTGAGCTTAATCATACATAAACAAGTTTAGGGATACCTATACTGTGTTTTGGTGATTAGATTGATATCCCAACTTGCGGAATCTTCGATGTCTTGATTCCATGATTCTTCTACGTCTTGATCTTCTTTGCGAATCTTCGACTTCTTATTGCATTTTGTACCTATATATATCCTATACACCAATCTCGATAGATCTTGTTAGTAATATCGACATTGTTTTTGAGATAATCAAACAATCGGAAATTTGAATCAACAAACTCCCCCTTTTGATTCATTTCAAAACAATGTCGATTTGGAGAGATGCATCGACTATCGAGGATCTTTCCAATGTGCTTATATTTTCTCCCCCTTTTTGAAAGCGGATCAAAAGGGAACGTGAAATGAAAACACGAAAGAAAGCTCCCCCTACATACAAGCTCCCCCTAACTAATTGCATAAAGCAATTGTTTAGGCTTTTATGTAGTTGAACAACTCGCAATTTTGAGTGATTTTTTATGAGAAAAATACAACATATATTTTTGATTTTGGTAAGTGTAATATATAAGTTTTTAGGGAAGTTGGGACACATTTAAACATCAAATTTCATTTAATTAAACAACCATTTAGTTCAAATTACATCATTCAAAAACAAACATGCAATGCATACAATTACGTTTAAACAAAAGCAAAATACACTTCGAAAACATAGACATGATATGCCAAGGGCTATTAAATTTGAAAAATAGTTTTAGGCTCTAATGAGCTAGGTAGGAACACACTCTCATCTCTAATCGTCTCCGGGTGAGTTATCGTTCTCATCATCGTTATCGTTGTTGAATCGGTTGATACGACGGGTTAGGGCATCTAGACGACGATCAATGTAGCTATAGGTCTCTTCGCGGAGGTTGTATGCATGAGATCGGGTGAGTTGGTTGTCGATGATAACCTCTTCACGGGCCGTGTTTACGGTGGTGCGAGTGAGTTGATTGTCGGTGAGGATCGCATCGCGGGCCGCGGTTACGGTGTTGCGGGTGAGTAGGTTTTCCGCGATTATGGTTTCGCGAGTTAATGCATTGTCGGCTAAGATTTGATCCCGCGTACTTTCGGCGCGTAGATTAGACGCCTCTAAAAGGGAACGAATCTCGTCAAGAGAGAAAGATGGTTGGGTTCCCGAGCCCGAACTTTCACCTGGTTCTCCTATGGCTTGGCGTTTCCTTGGTCGCGATTGATCCGGTGGGTTATTCGTGTCGTGGGCCGGTAGATCGAATCGAACCCACTCGGAGGGGATTTCCGGAAAGTGGTAAGGACCGGCTTTGCGAGCCCGGTAATAGGTGTCCGTGCGAGATCCCAATTCGCCCTTTCGAGTGAGTCCGATAACTTCGAGGCGATCCGGATGAGCAAGATTCTCGGTGGGAGTGACTCCGAGTGGCCATTCCGTGTCCGGGATGGTGATACCAAACTTCACGCATGCCAATGATATGATGTGGCCATATGGAAGAGATGAGGTGTTTACTCGGATTGCGTATTCCATATGCCGAATGATGAGGTTGGGGACATGGATGGTGGGCGAGTCTTGATACCAAAGGTTGTATACCAAGACCTTGTTTCGGCCGTCGAGGTTGGTTTTGAGTTTGACGACGGGAGCGAGAATGTTATTTCCGATTTGCCACGTGAATCGGAGATTCGGTTCGTACTTGGTGGAGTACTCGTACTCGCGATCGTTGGTTGTAACCTTATCAATTTCATCCGAGTCGTTGCCGTGGTACGAGTCGCCGCGACTAATATAAAATCTTTCCCCAACGTCGGACAATCCCAACCATTCACGTAAATTTTCTTCGGAAATGACAAGTTCCTTACCGAAGAGATAGCTTCGTATGAGGTTGTTGTCTTCATCATGGGTTGCGGGAGCGTAGAATAGACGAACTACTTCTTTGTAGTATGGGTGTTGAAGATCGCACAATCCTTGAATTCTCCAATTTGTGATTCGAGGTTGGACGGCCTCGCGTAGAGATGTTGCTTCGGCCGGAAATTCAATGTAGAAACATGCGCCTACCGCGCGATTGGCGAAGTCGTTTTGATATCTCTTAGCTTTAGTGATTGACTCATAGAGATAATGATTCTCCGTGTTGTGAAATTCGAACCGACGGGCACCGGTGGGCATCGGACGCTTGCTCCTACTCTTTGTAGCCATTGAATGGAAAAATGGAGATTTTAGGGTTTTGTGGAGAGAAATGGAGAAGAGAGGAGAGGTTTTATAGATTGAATTTTTGGTTTTTAGAAGAGTGTAGGTTTAGATTAGAGGTGAGTTTGGAAGTTTTTCGGTTTTTAGGGAGGTTTTAGAACGTTTTTGGAAGAGGAAACGAATTTGCACGAAAGAGAGAAGTGGAGAGAGTGGAGAGAGAAACCAACAGTCTCAGGTTTTCTAGACAGTTTTTTCGAAGTCCGTTACAACGGAAGTGTAGTTACGTTATAACGCAGTACTGCTAGGGTTTCAGGAAACTGATATTTTCAGTAGTCCGTTACAACGCTATAGGTCCGTTGCAACGGAACTCTGATTTGGGCGAAATTTCACTTGTCCTGCAGAAGTGCGTTGCAACGGAATTGTTCCGTTATAACGCAACTGTCCGTTGTAACGCTTTGGTTCATGCGTTGTAACGGAGGTATATGGTTTGAAAGGTGTTTCAGTGTAAGGTTTTCCGTTGTAACGCAGTGACATCCGTTATAACGGAGTGGGAGTGTCCGTTACAACGGATTGGTTGATCCGTTATAACGGAACTTATCATTTCAGCAGGGTTTGGCTCGTGTCCTGAAGTTCCGTTGTAACGCACATTGGTGCGTTATAACGGACATAGTTCTGTGATGAGTTTGCTAGATTTTGATTTTCGATGAGAATGGTGTTTCCAAAAATTCTAAAAACTTATAGTTTATTTAAAATAGGTTTTATAGATGTGAAATCATGTCTTGTGAAAAGAATTGGAAAAAAAAATCGTACGACATGAGAATACGAGTTGTTCATTGATAATTGATGATATTTATATATATGAAGTTTGATGCTAAATTTAATCTTTGAGATAGAGCATACCGAGTTTTAGTCTTAGGACGGCGAATTGAGCAAAGGGTAGAGCTTTAGTGAAGATGTCGGCGATTTGATCAAGCGTGTCTACCCGTTCGAGTTTGACGTCCTCTTTTTCCACGTGATCTCGAATGAAATGATGACGGATGTCTATGTGCTTTGTCCGCGAGTGGTGTACGGGATTTTTCGAGATACATATTGCGCTATTATTGTCGCACAATATGGGGATTTTTCGAAAATTTAGCCCGTAATCGCCAAGAGTTTGATTTAGCCATAGTAGTTGGGCACAACAACTTCCCGCCGCTACATATTCGGCCTCGGCCGTTGATAGGGCAACGGAGTGTTGTTTTCGGCTTGACCACGAGACGAGTGACCCGCCCAAGAATTGGCAAGTTCCACTCGTACTTTTGCGATCAACCCTAGAACCGGCAAAGTCCGCATCCGTGTACCCTATCAAGGTGAGATTTCCACTATGACCATACCAAATCCCTAAGTCGATAGTCCCCTTAAGGTATCGAAAGATGCGTTTTACCGCGGTATAATGGGATACCTTAGGGTTCGCTTGGAACCGGGCACATAGACATACGGCAAACATAATATCGGGTCTACTTGCCGTAAGATATAATAAACTACCAATCATACCTCGATATTCCGTTATGTCGAATGATTCTCCATCCTCATCCGCATCTAACTTGGATTCCTTAGCCATGGGTGTATCACTCGTCTTTGTTTGATCTAACCCGAATCGTTTGAGAAGTTCGCGAGTGTATTTGGATTGGTTGACGAATATTCCCTCGGAGGATTGCTTGACTTGAAGTCCAAGAAAAAATGTGAGCTCCCCCATCATGCTCATGGCAAATTCACTATGCATAAGAATAGAAAATTCTTCGGCGAGTGCCGGGTCACTAGATCCAAATATAATATCATCGACATAAATTTGAATAAGCAAAATAGATTCTCCCTTTTTACGTGTGAAGAGAGTAGTGTCGGTTTTACCGCGCTCGAATCCGTTGGTTAATAAGAAGGTTGATAGACGCCCATACCACGCTCGAGGGGCTTGTTTCAACCCATATAGGGCTTTAGAAAGTTTACACACGTGATTCGGGTATTTTGGATCTTTGAATCCCGGGGGTTGCTCGACGTAGACTTCTTCTTCAATTTCCCCGTTTAGGAACGCACTCTTCACATCCATTTGATAGAGCGTGAATCCTTCGATGGCGGCGTAAGCCAAGAGTAGTCGTATCGATTCCAAACGAGCGACGGGAGCAAACGTTTCTTCGAAGTCAATACCTTCTTGTTGTTTGAACCCTTGAGCTACAAGTCTCGCCTTGTTTCGTACTACGTTTCCGTGCTCGTCTAGCTTGTTTCGATAGATCCATCGAGTGCCGATTATGGACCTTGTCGTTGGTCTTGGTACCAAGGTCCATACTTGATTTCTCTCAAATTGCTCTAACTCTTCTTGCATGGCCAAAATCCAATCATCGTCATTATTGGCCTCTTTGAATGATTTCGGTTCGATATGTGAGAGGTAAGCACAATGAGCTACGTAGTTGTGAATCCGAGACCTAGTCCTAACACCTTCCCTTGGGTCTCCTACGATGTTAGAGAGAGGATGTGCCGATACCTCCCTAAGAACTTCGGGAATTTGGTATTGAGGTTCCATTTCTTCTTCCTCTTGATTTTCATGGTCGATTTGGTTTTCCACTTCATCAAGAGTGATGTCGAAAAATCTTCGCTCGAGAGATTTGGATCCTTGAGGTACCTCCCCTTTTTCTTCTTCTTGAGTACCTACATTTTGAATACCTTTCTCGGCTTCTTTGTTAGTTTCATCGAAATGTACGTGTACGGACTCACATACTATACGTGAGGATTTTATGTAAATCCGATACGCTTTACTTGTACTTGAATATCCAACAAAAATTCCCTCAAGCGATTTTGGATCAAGTTTGTCTATATTATTTGATTCATCTAAAATGAAACTTTTACACCCAAATACTCTCATATACGAGATGTTTGGATTTTTCCCATACCATAGCTCATAGGGCGTTTTCTTCAAAAATGGCCTTAGGCTAAGTCGATTTACGACATGACACGCGGTGTTAACCGCTTCGGCCCAAAGATATTTTGGAGAAGGATGCTCATTTAGCATGGTACGAGCAAGTTCGATTAACGTTCGATTTTTACGCTCAACTACACCATTTTGTTGAGGTGTGCGAGGAGCGGAAAATTCACGTATATATCCCTTAGTGTGGCAATACTCATCAAACTTTGCATTTTTGAATTCACCTCCATTATCACTACAAATTGTAATAATGGATGTGTTTCTTTCGTTTTCGACACTCGTGCAAAATTTGATGAATATGTCACACGTTTCGCTTTTGTGAAGTAAATAATATACCCAAGTAAAGCGTGAATAATCATCAACAATTACGAACATATACCTTTTATTACCTAGACTCGAGACGCTCATTGGTCCACAAAGGTCGAGATGAATGAGTTGGAGTGGTCGATTTGTCGTGACGGTATCTTTGGATTTGAAACCGGAGGACTTCGTGTGCTTACCCTTTTCACACGCATCGCATAGTCCCTCCAATTTGAGTTTATGAGATGGCAAACCCCTAATGAGTTCCTTTTTGGATAACCGGTGAATCGTCTCCATGCATATGTGGCCTAGTCTCCTATGCCACAATCGTGAAGTCGATTCCGATGCGGTGAGACAATGGATTCCCGGCACGAAGGATTCAAAATCGAAGTAGTACAAATTCTCATGTCGGGTTCCTTTGCACACCGTAGCATTGTCTAAAGTTCGATCAATTAAGCACGATGATTGATCGAATTTTACACAATAACCGGCATCACATAATTGGCTTATGCTAATTAAGTTATGTTTAAGCCCTATCACAAGGTAGACATTTTCTAAAGTCCAATTAGTGGTTCCTATAGAACCGATGCCTACAATTTTACCTTTTTGGTTTCCCCCGAAAGTTACGTCTCCTCCCTTGAAGGGTTTTAGAGATTTGAACATTTCTCGGTTCCAAGTCATGTGTCTAGAACAACCACTATCTAGACACCATTTCGATGACTTGTTTGAAGAACTTAGACACATCTACAAGAAATTCATATTAGTTCAAAGTAAAAAGGAAATTAATCTAATATGAATTCCTATACTCATACTCCCCCTCAATATTTGGCTTATGGTAATGGTAGTAGGATGAGGGAGAGAGTTGTCACACATGACTTAGGTCATTTTAGGTCCTACACCGTATGAGGTGGAGGGACCCATTGTGTGTCTATCTTTACGCATCCATACAAGGTTTGATTTGATTTTTGGATTGCGTAGATCACAACTAGAGGAGATGTGTCCTAATTTACAACAATAATTGCAAAATGCAATCGTTGGTTTGTTGATGGTTTCGGAACTCTTGACAAAATGATTCGAGAGTTGGTTTGAGTAGCCTCTCCGTTGAATTATCGGTTTGATTGTTTTGGCAAAATTATTTGTTTGAAAATGTTTTTGTGTGTTGTTGTAATGTTTGGGAGCCCTTGTTTGATATGTTGCTTCGGTGTGGTGATTCACCTCGTAGAAATAACCATTTGGTCCCCGTTTGACCAAGCAATCGGATCGTCCCAAATTGTTACGTCTATGAGGTGTATATTGTGTAAAATGATTATTCCTATTATTACTTATAACATTTTTATGTTGTTCTACTTTTACACTTTTACCCTTGGTATAGTCACGGTACATTAAAGCATTTCCGTGACTATGTGTTCGATTGTTCTCCCATTTTGATTTTTGATTTTTGGATTTTGAAGGACCGGGTTTATTACCGTTATTCTTCTTAAATCCTAAACCGGATTTGTCATTGGGCTTTTGTCCCATTAATGACCCTTTCAAAACTTCGTCCAATGAAGGAGTGCTAGGTGCAATAGATGCACAAGCCCTCTTCAAGGATTCATTTTCAACTTTTGAATTTTGAAGTTCGACTTTTAGGTGTGATATCTCGCTTTTAAGAGCTTGACATTCACATTTTGAAAAACCTTGAAATTCGTTCAATTGTGCTTGGTATGATTTAACCGATAATTCTAAAGAGGCTACCTTTGTCTTGAGAGCTAGTATCGTGCTCTCAATCTCACCCTCATTTTGACAAGGTTCATCGACATCTCTTAGGAGTGCGTCGAATGACTCAAGCTCTAAGTTTGAGTTGAATTCAAATGATGGACACGAATTTGAGATTTGTTCTATTGAATTAATTATGGGTTTGAGATATACCTCATGACCGAGGTCATGTGACGAGTTTGACGTAGAGGCGATAGAAGTGACTCTTGAAGATTGATGAACATGGGGTTCCGATGTTGGTGCTCGTTGGAGAAGCATTGCTTGAATTGCTCTTTCAACAACTTCGTCTACCGATGGAGTGATTTCCGCCATTAATGCTAGGTTTGCGATCTCATGGTCTGAGTTGCATTCCGAGTCGGATGAGATGCTTGATGCATCCGATTCTCCCCATCTTCCTACATGAGCTTTATATGCCTTTTTCTTTTTAAAATCTTTACCTTTGTCCTTGTGTCGTTCGTCGCGACCTTTGTCTTCCCTTCGCCTTTCATGTCGAGGTTCGCGCCTTTCCTTATCTTTGCGCTCGTCGTCCTTCTTGTTCCAAGGAGCGTGTTCGGGGTGAAGGGTCCAACACGTCTCGATTGTGTGACCCTTCTTGTTGCACTCAAAGCAATATGGCTTCAAGTTTTGTCGTTTGCGGTTTTCGTTGAACCGCCTTTCATGTGACCTAAATTCACGAAATTTTCTTACCAAAAGAGCTATTTCGCTCTCATCATCGCTCGCATCTATGGCGGGTAGAGCCACGGCCTTTGGGCGAGAGGTTGAAGCATTTTCTTGAGTGAGTTGCTTGAGTCGAGCTTCGAAGTTTCGGAAGTAACTTACCAATTCTTCGGGCGACATGTCTTGTGTAGCCATCATCGTCTCCAATGCCACTCGTAGAGTCTCCCAACTCATTGGCATTGCTCGAATCAATTTACCTACAACTCGAGAGTTTGTTAGGGACTCTCCAAGAGCGGTGAATCCGTTTTTGATATGATTCATACGAAGGTACATATCATCTACGGATTCGCCCTCGATCATTCGGAAACTATCAAATTGTTGTTCAAGTCCCATAAGATTGGTCCTTTTCATTTGATTGTTCCCTTCAAATCGATTTAGGAGAGCTCGCCACATTTGATGAGAGGTATCACATCCATCTACCAAAACGGAGAGTGATCCTACCATGTTGGTGAGAATTAAATTTTGGGCATAGATGTCGGAGGTTTGGTTATTCATTGAATCGGGTGATAGAAGTGTTTTCCCATCGGCATCGGTAGTAGAGTTGATTATGAAACCATCTTCTACTATCGATTTTAGGCCTTGTATGGAAAACACATTCAACATGCATCGTTTCCAAACATTCCAATTTTTACCGTCCAATTCCTTGGGATAGGTAAGTTGCATTTTGGGAACGGTAGTATTGGCCATAATCGTATACAAGTTGTCAATTTTACTCAAAGAGACGGTTAGTATTTTGCTCTGATACCAATTGTTGGTTAATTCTAACCTAGAGGGGGGTGAATAGGTAATCCTAGTATATAATTCTCGATTATGATATACCGATTCTAAATTATTGCGGAAGCTAAAAATGATATAATTGAAATTGAGAAAATACCGAACACTTTGAACACGCGATATTTGATAACGGAGTTCGGTAGGTGGTTGCTTTGTAGCTTTAACTCACCGTCTACTTGCTCAATCGACCGATTCGATTGAATACAAGTACCTACGTCTCCGGGGATGCCTTGCGCCTTTTTCGGCTTTCGATTGAATTCCCGAATCACTCTTACAAGGTTTTGCCGAGATTGATTTACACGTTATTCTATCAATCTCTAGCGGGCTTTACACTCTTGATGCTAGCCTATTACACTTCTAATACGAACTAAACGTGATCGGTCACGCAAGTTGGGAATCGTATTTGGTGGAGGAATGGAAGGAAATAATCTCTAAGAATGTTTAGAAGATTATGAGCTCAAAGGATTTAGCAAGTATTCTCTCTTGTAAGTGTGGAAATTAGATTGAAAAAGTTGGAGAGAGAAAAGAGGGAAAGGTTCTATTTATAGAACACATAGACCCTTCCCAGAACTTGCATTTTTCGTAATGTCCGTTATAATGAACTTAATGTCCGTTACAACGGACCAAAAGTCAAACTAGCCGTTATGGCTGTTACATTCGAATTTTTACATACTCCGTTACAACGTAATATATGTCCGTTATAACGGAACCCTGTGTTATGTAGTTCGTTGTAACGGACTGACACGTCCGTTGCAACGGACTTCATTCTGAGAACTTCTCTTCAGTTTGAGTTTAATTCCCGTTGTAACGGAGTAAGTTCCGTTACAACGTTTATTGGCATTCCGTTGTAACGGATTGGTTAATCCGTTACAACGGATATGAAGAGAATTCTATTGAGCTGAAATGGCTTCAATGTCCGTTATAACGAACATACATGTCCGTTGTAACGGACATACTTCTGTGACATCCTTCAAGTTTGATTTTAATTAGCGTTGTAACGGACCTCATTCCGTTGCAACGCTTTTCTAAGTCCGTTATAACGGATTGGTTAATCCGTTGTAACGGACTATACTGTGTTTTCTTTCTTGAATAGGACGAGCATGTCCGTTATAACGGACACTGAGTTCCGTTGTAACGGACATCCTTATTTCAGCATTTTATATCAATTCAGGATTTCGATTACATTTATTTGACTTTTGTTTTGAGCTTAATCATACATAAACAAGTTTAGGGATACCTATACTGTGTTTTGGTGATTAGATTGATATCCCAACTTGCGGAATCTTCGATGTCTTGATTCCATGATTCTTCTACGTCTTGATCTTCTTTGCGAATCTTCGACTTCTTATTGCATTTTGTACCTATATATATCCTATACACCAATCTCGATAGATCTTGTTAGTAATATCGACATTGTTTTTGAGATAATCAAACAATCGGAAATTTGAATCAACAGTTCCCTTAAGGTTTTTGGCCTTGGAGCCCTATTTTCATCACCCATGTTTGCATTTAAATGAGTAGAGAGAGAAGAAAAAGTTTGAGTTTGAAGTTGAGGTTCGTCTTGATCATCTTGTGTCGGTTCCTTGTTCTTCTTAGAACTCTTGTTCCTTCTTTCGATTTCCTTGGCAAACGGAAGTAATTCTCCTTTTCGTGATCTTGTGTTGTGCATAAAGCTTTCTCCCTTCACCTAGATTGTCACAAAAGAAACAAAGAAGTGAGTAAACAATGTAATGAATTTAAATCTCAAATTTCGATCTAAAAATTTGACTTAAACACCGCTCCCCGGCAGCGGCGCCATTTGATGAGCGGGATTTTGGCGTGTTCTTAATATGTCGTTGTAAAAACCCCGAACAATCAACAAAATTTGTAATCTATGTTTGTACAGTGGCAAATGTATAGATTCGTTCCACGGGGAGCAATTGCGTCAAAGATTAAATCAAAACTAGATGAGAAATAACAAAGAAAATTCTCAGAAGGTAGTCCGTTACTGTTGGGAATTCGCCCGACCCCGGGCCCGCACAGCGGATATGAAGGCCCGGTCCGGTTCCCTAAATCCAAGATCACGCCATGACTTCGAGGGTACGATGCAAAGTAGGATAGACGATTACCAGCGTGAAATTGATCACGCACGACGGGTTGATCGCTCGTATCCTTCTTTTCCTTCGGTGTCACGTTGGTGACTAGCCCGTACGTCCCATACCGCACGTCTCCCACCGTCTTGACACGCCTCGGGTTGTCTTCGTGCGTTCCATGCCCGCATGCTTCCACAGCCCGTTACTCGATTCGCTCGTTTCCGTCTCCGGCAGATTTCGTTCCTCCGAATCGATCACAACCGAAAGAGCCCCAGATGTTGCTCCTCTACTTGTATCCACCTTGACTCGTAAGACGTCGGTCGCGGGTGCAACTGCCTAGACGATGCACCGGCGAACTTGCTCGATTGATTGATTCTCTATACCGGAAAACACCTTTTCACGGTTTCTCTCTCTTTACACCCTTTCTCTCTCTAGAAAGTTGTCTCACAATTCTCTGGAATATTCTGAATTAATTAACTGAATGAACCACACCAGATGAGAGAGAAAAATCCTATTTATATCATATAGGATTAGGATTGGCCAAAAGACATGTATATCCAATATACACTCTTTCACACAGAAAGTTGCATGTATCTGTCCAGTATTCTGTCCATACGAAATTGGTCAATTCCTCTGATAGAAAATCACCCAACACGAAAGTTGTAGATAATCTTATTATCTACACGACCCAATTTGGCCTGGCCCAATTGGAGTTCGTATACAAAAGTTATGATTGTTTTACTAACTGTATGTCATATTATTGCAGCCTTTCGGTATTTCATAGAAACGACACTGATACTTCGTTCGTATGAAATATATTTCTATATGAAGATTGTAGATAATCTTATTATCTATCTAACCCAATTTGAATCATTCAAATTGGATTTTCCTACTGAAAGATATGACCACGAATGTACGCTTACATTCGTTTATCCTTGTGTACACTTTTACGGTTGATCCTGAAACTGTATTTCCTTCAGTCTCCCACTCAATTTCAGATCTACCTAAAAGGTACTCATGCATATCCAATATGCATGATTTTAGAGAATATAGCTCGCGTATCAAATACCAAGCTACGCACATCTTATGTGCCAATTTTATAATCAAGCCCGACTTAGTACGACTCGTTGTGTGACCAGGTAGGTTCGGTTAACGATGGCAGTAGGCTATTTCCATAGCACTACAAGCCCATGAGCGGGATCTAGTCACTCCATCATGGCTATCTCGAATAGCGGTCATTAGTTCTCTTGTTAGCGATATCCGTTAATCAAAAGGCATGGTTATAGTCATCCTTATATTTTGATTAACTATACTTATTCCTCGAGTCCGAATTGAGTTAACAAATTTCAATCGATATTAACCGTTAATATCATTGACTGTGGCCACAGTTTTCGTTAATCAATTCATCGAGTGGCCAAAGAGATATCTCTTCCTTTCGGAATAAACAATTCCTATCTTGGAGACTCACATTGAATTCCGTGTTTCGGACAATACCCAATGATGACCGTTTTAACTGCCTGTTACGGTGAGCGTAAGATCATATCAAAACATTGTGTTACGCACGTAACGCAATCAATGGTCCCCTCAAGTATGAAGAACCTAATACCCTACTCGTCGCGAGTCCATCTATAATGACTAAACCATGTCATGGTCTCGCGGCTTCGGTCATATCCAATATATGTCACCTAGCATATATCTACGTTCCCGATTCGACAAACACCTTTGTCCTATGATTAGCAAAACATAATCATCTCCTCGGCTAACGTACTAGTGTACGCGTTCAGTCTATTCCCTTGTAATAGAAATGCTTCTCTCTTAAGCAAACTGACCCGCGACTAGGGATGTTTAGAAATGAAACTTTAAGTGTGACGGTTTCGTTGCACATGGTCCTCAACCATGTCGACGTCCACACAAGTTCAAATCAAGGTTCATGTAATCATATTACACAACCCCGCACACAGTTTTCATATAAGGTGAATGCATGAAAATTTAAGTAAACAAAATTTGTAAAAAGGGATGCATTCAAACGGATTAAGTATTTGGGTGATACAACGTTTACCTATGGGTATCTCCATACCCACAACCTGCGAGGACTATCGTATTAGATAACTACACTCTACTCTCTTCTTCCTCCTCTAGGTATCTCCATACCCATAGTCATCGCATGACAGTCACGCGCGACTAGAGAGAGCGGTTTTGTAAACGGGTCCGCACGTTGCCGTTAGTGTTAATCAACATCAGGTTTGGAACATTTCCAATACCTACGATCACATCATTTCATAAAATTTCATGGATCAATGAAATTTTCTGAGTATTGGCTAGAAGTGGTTGTGACCTCGGCATTTTTGGCTTGTACTATGGCGTGTCACGCAATATACAACCATAAATCCGATAACTCGTGACTACTCGAGTTTGGTCATGTATCCTTGATCCATACCGCTTCCTTTTGTGATTCATAACCACAATATACTCGCCTCCGTAAATAGAATCATTATTGGTCATGTGGAACCTTTCCACATAACCATGTTTTCGTTTAAGCAAATCATGTACACACTTTGTGATCGAAAGTCGTGCTACATATTTGGGCGTGATAAATCTTTGGAAACTGTCGTTGTTATAACTCTTTATAACCAACACGTCCTCCACACCATTATAGATAAAATAAAATCCTGAATTCTTTTGTAAAGTATTCAAGGGTACATTCACCGCTATCAATACAAATCCCGATGAATTTAAATATACATAACCATTATGTATATATATATATATATATATATATATATATATATATATATATATATATATATATATATATATATATATATATATATATATATGTATAACCATTATACATTCACAAGAGTTAGTCTCTTGTAATCGCATTACATTCAAACTCGTGTGATTCCTTTGGATTTTATTGATGGTGAATTAGACGCTTCATCCATACGACATATAGCCACATACATATCATGACAGATATAATAGATCCTCACATCGAAAGTAAAGCATCATATTTTTATTTTCGCCCGGCTGGATGTCTCACATCGAGCCGTAGAAAAATTCCGCCATTCGACATCTCTATTTAACTCCGCCAAGGAGTTATATGTTGAAAACCTTTTTCAACAATATGTCGATATACGTGCTATAATATAGAACGAAGAACTTCTTAGATCTATCCTATAGATCTTCACGCTTAATTTATAAGCGGTCTCGCCTAAATTTTGTGTCGTTACAAGAAATATAACGCGGCTCCCACTAACCTTCATGTGTACACAAAGTTTCCATTCGTTCCGACAATGTTATAGCCGTTTATAACTTCATCAAAATGAATATTCCAATTCCGAGAAGCTTTCTCTAATCCATCATATGGATCATTAAAGCGTGCATATCTTATCCCCGATTCTTATGAATCGACAAAACCGTAAGGTTGTGTCAAGTACACATCCTTTCATAAAATTTCTGTCAAGAAATTCGGTTTTGACATCCATTTTGCTACATCACATAGTCATAATACGCGACCATGTCGAGCAGAATTTTGAGAATGTGAAAGCATGGCAACATGCGAAAACGTTTCTTCATAGTCCGACTATGAAATTCTTGAAACTCTTCGCTACGAGCCTCGATTTGCATATATGCGTATTCCTATCCGTGTCGGTTCTCATCTTGAAAACCCATTGTCTTTTCACGGGTCTAACCCGGAAAGTAATTAAATCAAGTTCTAAACTTGATAATTTTACACGGATCGAATATCAGAATTCATGACATCATGTCATGTGGAATCAACCTTTCATAGCATCCCTGTAGGATATCGAATCATCATATGATTTCGACCTATCATCATTAGCCACGGTAAATCCGTATTTACCGGCTTATGATATAGCGTACTTGATCTACAAATAATTCCTTTGTGTGTTCGACTCGTATTCATCAACTCTTGATGAAGTCGTGTCAACATTCATCGGTACAATGTTCATTTTCAGATCTCGAACTCTTTCGAGATTTATTCTACTCCCACTAGCCCGCATAGAGATTAGCAACATCAAGTTTCAAACTTGTGCGCATCGAGTCCTCCTCCAAGAAGGCATCTCTTCGAGCCACGAAAATCTTATTTTCGTCGGGACGTTAGAACTAATACCCTTTAGTTTTCTTAAGGATATATCATAAACGAACAATTTTCAGATTTGGGATTGAGTTTTATCGAAACAAATTTCGAAATATACTCACATTCACAAATTTGTACAAATGACAACTTCGGAACCATTCCGATCCATATCTAATATGGCGTCTTTTATACCGATTAGAAGGTTTATTGTCCATATCTTATATGCAACCATTCATTAGTGCCGTTGTCTCAAAGGGCGTATCCCCAAAACATTTTTGGGAGATCCGTTTGACCTATCATTTATCGAACCATGTCCAACATGCGTTCAATTCCTCTTTTCGGACACATCTCAATGTTCCGAAATGAAAATAATCGTGAAACGATTTCACAATCATGAATGATAATCAATATTTATAACTCAAATATCGCATCTTCGATCCTATCGAATTGCGTAGCTCAAATACTTGCCTCCTCGATCCTATCAAAGGGCTTTGATTTTCTTGCTAAGTCGATTTTGTATTTCGTTTTGAAACTCATTGAACCTTTCAAAAGTATCAGCTTCGGCACGCATTAAACAGATATTACCGTATCTACTTTAACCGTCCGTAAACGTAACAAAATACCGATAGCCTCCTCTTGCCTTGGAACTTATCGGAACATTTACATCTAAATGTAATTTCCAATAATTCGTTGGATCTTTCTCCAACCTTTGGAGAATGATGCCCTTTGTCGTCTTGCCTAATAAATAAGTATCGCATTTAATCAATTGAATCTAATTCGATTGATTCTAACAATCCATCATATGGAATCTAGATACGCGAATCTCGTTTATATGGCCAAGACAGCAATGCCAAAAGAAGCAATCAACTTCTAGGTTTAATACTCCTCGGATTTCACCATTCTTTGAGTCACTAGTTTGGACAACTCCTTGTCCGAACTCTCCGTTTTGGAAAACATTTTTCCAAAATACCCTTAGACATACATTTCTTTCGATCCCTCCTTTGAATTACAAGGACATCCACGCATCTATATACATTGGATTCCTCGGATACTCCGAGCATCTCCAATTCAATTTTAAATCGCATCTCATGCAATTCAGGGATCGACTTATCTATCGAATGTATATGATACTCAGTCACGAAGATCAAATCTCGTACCATCAACACACGAGTGTTAATCAAAGACCCATAAGGCGTCTCAAAATTAACCAACTCTTTGAGCCGCATTGAACCATTCAACGCGCTCTAGCTCTTGAAACTATTTCATGAGCGTTGTGTTTTATTTTCATATACACCCCAATTCTCAAAACAATTTTGAGAAATTTGCGTCTACACATGCCACCACAAGGCATGTAATATTGTTCGATTCCTTCTTAAAGTGTATCGAACCCGGCTTTCTCTAAAACCAAAGCCTCGAGCCCCGAATCTACCGTTTCCGTGTCCAACACGTTCCTTTAAGTCTAAGAACTATTCTTTGACTATCAAGGTTAATTAAGGTAATTCCGACCCAAAAGCCATCTATCATATCGATCTCATCGATATATATATTTGGTGTTTGCTTGAAAACATAATTCTAAACGGATGATGAAGATTAAGCTCCTAACCGTGCGTACTTAATCTATATGCTTATATGATGAATATATGAATAGTGTTATTTTATCGAATCGATAACCCTCATACCGATACGGGACTCCAAGTCCATAACACCCGAGATCCATATTTTGCAATCCTCCCACAAGTGACGAAGGCCTATCGAGTGGGATCTCGCTTATTTAGGTAGGATATAATCCAATCGCATCATATGCGACTCTCGAACCTTTTAGAATTTCGGTGATGGATCGTATCACATACAATCCCAGTTCCGTGTGTGCATTCTAACTATGCCCCGAACTCCAATCGGATTGGCTTGGACGGTTAAGTCATTACCATATCAAACGTATCGTTCAAATGAACTACTCACGTGCATGACGAAGGCCTAGAAACACGTAAGTCCACATTTAACGCTTGCCACCCATTAGTACCATCAACATGTGTGCATGACGAAGGCCTAGAAACACACATATTGTGATACCAATTTCGATGGTTGATGACATGGAAGGCATTTCCATGACTTAAATATTATGAGAGGGATCATGACATTCATGTTTCTAAATTCGTGACATAATCATATTATATCACTATCACAAGATTTCTAAATGCATATGATTTATTTAGGGAGATTAATTATTCTAAATAATTAATTATCTAATATGCTAGTATGATTGAATTAATTGATTAGAGATAAAGATAGGCCTAAAGGTATGTATATCTCATATACACCTTTTCAAACAGAAAACTGCATACACCCTTTCAGTAATCTGTCAGAACGAAAATTGTAAATTCCTCTGACAGAAAATCAACTAACACGACAGTTGTAGATAATCTTATTATCTTTCCAACCCAATTTGGCCCAGCCCAATTAGAGTTCGGACCCGAAAGTTACGGTCGTTTTACTGACTATATGTCAAACTGTCGCACCCTTTCGGTATTTCATTATAACGACACTGATACTTTGCTCAAATGAAATATATTACAACATGAAAGTTCTAGATAATCTCATTATCTAACTAACCCAATTTGAACCATTCAAATCTGAATTTCGTACTGAAAGTTATACCTGTTTTAGTAAAATACGGACAAACGAAAAGGTAAGTATATCCAATAGACACCTTTTCAACCAGAAAACTACAGACACCTTTTCAGTATTTTGTGGAAACGAAAATATTAAATTATTCCAACCGATTTTTAACGTGAACGAAAGTTCTAGATAATCGTATTATCTAACTAACCCAATTGGATTGGACTCAATTGGAGTTCCGATGCGACATATACGGACGTTTTAGTTTCTGTATGTCAAACAGTCGCACCCTTTTCGTTATTCCATAAAAACGACACTGATAATTCGTCCAAATGAAAAAACTTTCTGTATTAAAGTCATAGATAATCTCATTATCTAACTACGCCAATTTGATCCAATCAATTTGGAGTTTCCCACTGAAACTTATCTTAGTTGTACTCACTGTTTCGTATTCTAATTTTCTGCAGATTTTGACGTTTCTTCCGTTTTCGCTCGTTTCTGAAACGATAAATCATGAAACATTTTCACGATAATTCCTAGATACTTTCAATCAATTTTTGATTGATCTCTAGTGAATTCTACTTGTGATTTTTAACGAAATTGGAATCTCTAAATCTATCATCATGCAAACGGGTACGAACTTTGATAACCCGTGCGTATATCGAATATACGACTATGATTCGACCCTCGAATCGATGGCGATCGCTCTGATACCACTGTTGGGAATTCGCCCGACCCCGGGCCCGCGCAGCGGATATGAAGGCCCGGTCCGGTTCCCTAAATCCAAGATCACGCCATGACTTCGAGGGTACGATGCAAAGTAGGATAGACGATTACCAGCGTGAAATTGATCACGCACGACGGGTTGATCGCTCGTATCCTTCTTTTCCTTCGGTGTCACGTTGGTGACTAGCCCGTACGTCCCATACCGCACGTCTCCCACCGTCTTGACACGCCTCGGGTTGTCTTCGTACGTTCCATGCCCGCATGCTTCCACAGCCCGTTACTCGATTCGCTCGTTTCCGTCTCCGGCAGATTTCGTTCCTCCGAATCGATCACAACCGAAAGAGCCCCAGATGTTGCTCCTCTACTTGTATCCACCTTGACTCGTAAGACGTCGGTCGCGGGTGCAACTGCCTAGACGATGCACCGGCGAACTTGCTCGATTGATTGATTCTCTATACCGGAAAACACCTTTTCACGGTTTCTCTCTCTTTACACCCTTTCTCTCTCTAGAAAGTTGTCTCACAATTCTCGGGAATATTCTGAATTAATTAACTGAATGAACCACACCAGATGAGAGAGAAAAATCCTATTTATATCATATAGGATTAGGATTGGCCAAAAGACATGTATATCCAATATACACTCTTTCACACAGAAAGTTGCATGTATCTGTCCAGTATTCTGTCCATACGAAATTGGTAAATTCCTCTAATAGAAAATCACCCAACACAAACGTTGTAGATAATCTTATTATCTACACGACCCAATTTGGCCTGGCCCAATTGGAGTTCGTATACAAAAGTTATGATTGTTTTACTAATTGTATGTCATATTATTGCAGCCTTTCGGTATTTCATAGAAACGACACTGATACTTCGTTCGTATGAAATATATTTCTATATGAAGATTGTAGATAATCCTATTATCTATCTAACCCAATTTGAATCATTCAAATTGGATTTTCCTACTGAAAGATATGACCACGAATGTACGTTTACATTCGTTTATCCTTGTGTACACTTTTACGGTTGATCCTGAAACTGTATTTCCTTCAGTTACAACGGAAGTAGGTTCCGTTACAACGGACATTAGGGTAATGTTAACGCAGGAATTGATATGAAGGTCCGTTACAACGGAGTTTGTTCCGTTATAACGGAAAGAGGTAGTCCGTTATAACGGATAGAAGTAGCGTTATAAGGGATTGGTTGATTCGTTACAACGAACTCTTATGTCCGTTACAACGCACTAGTATGAGTGTTATTGAATGCTTTTCCTCGCTGGTCCGTTACAACGGAAGTAAAGTGCGTTACAAAGGAGTACCAACAGACTGAAAGTCGGGTACAAACCGAAATGTCCGTTACAACGGACTGAATGCTTTTCCTCGCTGGTCCGTTACAACGGAAGTAAAGTGCGTTACAAAGGAGTACCAACAGACTGAAAGTCGGGTACAAACCGAAATGTCCGTTACAACGGACTTGGATTCCGTTACAACGGAACTTGTTATGGATTTCGAAATTGTAGTTATCTTCTACGATATTTGGGACCACTAGTTCCCTTAAGGTTTTTGGCCTTGGAGCCCTATTTTCATCACCCATGTTTGCATTTAAATGAGTAGAGAGAGAAGAAAAAGTTTGAGTTTGAAGTTGAGGTTCGTCTTGATCATCTTGTGTCGGTTCCTTGTTCTTCTTAGAACTCTTGTTCCTTCTTTCGATTTCCTTGACAAACGGAAGTAATTCTCCTTTTCGTGATCTTGTGTTGTGCATAAAGCTTTCTCCCTTCACCTAGATTGTCACAAAAGAAACAAAGAAGTGAGTAAACAATGTAATGAATTTAAATCTCAAATTTCGATCTAAAAATTTGACTTAAACACCGCTCCCCGGCAGCGGCGCCATTTGATGAGCGGGATTTTGGCGTGTTCTTAATATGTCGTTGTAAAAACCCTGAACAATCAACAAAATTTGTAATCTATGTTTGTACAGTGGCAAATGTATAGATTCGTTCCACGGGGAGCAATTGTGTCAAAGATTAAATCAAAACTAGATGAGAAATAACAAAGAAAATTCTCAGAATGTAGTCCGTTACAACGGAAGTAGGTTCCGTTACAACGGACATTAGGGTAATGTTAACGCAGGAATTGATATGAAGGTCCGTTACAACGGAGTTTGTTCCGTTATAACGGAAAGAGGTAGTCCGTTATAACGGATAGAAGTAGCGTTATAAGGGATTGGTTGATTCGTTACAACGAACTCTTATGTCCGTTACAACGCACTAGTATGAGTGTTATTGAATGCTTTTCCTGCTGGTCCGTTACAACGGAAGTAAAGTGCGTTACAAAGGAGTACCAACAGACTGAAAGTCGGGTACAAACCGAAATGTCCGTTACAACGGACTTGGATTCCGTTACAACAGAACTTGTTATGGATTTCGAAATTGTAATTTGAATTGAGGATTGAATTGAAGGTTTGTTTTGAGATTGAACTAAGGGAGATTTAAACTAAGTTCAAGGCAGTAATTAAAAGTAAGAGATCAAGTAAAAGCACCAACAAAGATTCGATTCAAGTAAACAAGAAACTAAAGATTCATTAAACCGAGAATTCTTTACACAAATCCAATTCAAATTTAAACTACAAGAATTACAAGAAAGGAAAGAAAACACCTAGAGAGATGAAGTGAGCTCCAAGTCTCGTCTTGGATGCATTCCTTGTTGTTTTGAGATGCTAGTGAGCTAGACAACTCGCACAACACGTTCCTTTCGTACCAATCCACCCGCCAATAGAAGAGAGCTTCGTACCGGTTGAGTGAACTCGAGATTTGCAAGAAGTCCAATTGGAAGAAAGCTCCCGAGTGGAATAGAGTAAGCTTGACTCCTTGCTTGCGCGGATTCGGATGAAGAAAGCTCCACCTTAATCCTCGCAACTCGATCTTCGTCGAAGTGTAAACCAATTCACCGAATGAAGTGAGCTTCTATTCGGTGATCGATTTTTGAGAATTATCGTTCGTATTTGCAATTCTTGCGTGTTCTTGAAGGTTCTTGGACTTGCTTAAGAGGGAGAGAGAGAGAGAGAGAGAGAGAGAGAGAGAGAGAGAGAGAAAGAGAGAGAGAGAGAGAGAGAGAGAATGGGCATAAAAGGGCGTCCCAAACTCGTGGCCCTTGTGGTCATATTTATAGCACTCATGGAGTCTTCTTATTGGCCACGAGTTGGTGGAGAGGATTGAGGGTAATGAGGTAATTTCCACCAAAGGTAGGTGGGAAGGATAAGGGCTAAGGATTGCGCCTTGTGCACTTGACTCCGGATCCTCAACATTTGAGGAAACCGGATTAACGTTCATCGGTTCAACATTCGTTTGCGGGTCTCGAATTTCTTCGAGATCTATTTCAGTCCCATTCACTCGCCTAGAGATAAAGTCCTCCTCAAGGAAGACTCCTCTTCGAGCTACGAAAGCTTTATTTTCGATTGGAAGATAGAAATAATATCCTTTTGATTCCTTAGGATACCCGACAAATAAACATTTTTCAGATTTGGGTTCGAGCTTATCCGAAATCAATTTTCGAACATATGCTTCACAACCCCAAATCTTAACAAAAGACAACTTTGGAGATTTTCCAAACCACATCTCATATGGCGTATTTTGTACCGATTTAGAAGGTATGCGGTTCAATAAGAAAGCCGCTGTCTCTAGGGCATATCCCCAAAACGATTTTGGAAGGGATGTTTGACTCATCATGGATCGAACCATGTCCAACAAGGTTCGATTGCTCCTCTCGGACACGCCATTCCATTGTGGCGTTCCTGCCGGAGTCCATTGTGGAACTATTCCACAATCTTTTAGATGATCTTCAAACTCATAGCTCAAATATTCGCCACCTCGATCCGATCGAATGGCTTTAATTTTCATGCCAAGCTGATTTTCAACTTCGTTTTAAAACTCTTTGAACTTTTCAAAGGTCTCCGCTTTAGTACGCATCAAATAGATATATCCATATCTACTATGATCGTCCGTAAACGTAACAAAGTATCGATATCCTCCTCTTGCCTCGATGCTCATCGGTCCGCATACATCGGAATGTATGAGTTCCAATAGATCGTTGGACCGCTCTCCGACCTTGGAGAATGGTGCCTTTGTCATCTTGCCAAGCAAACAAGATTCGCAATTCCCAAATGAATCAAATTCAAATGAGTCTAGCATTCCATCTTTATGGAGTCTAGCAATGCGTTTCTCATTCACGTGACCGAGACGACAATGCCAAAAGAAAGTCCGATTATCAACTTTAGGTTTAATCCTTTTCGCATTAACGTTATACATGGACTCATTATTTTCGTGATCGAAATTCAACACATAAAGACCATTTTCTAACAGAACATTTCCATAGATAATAGAATCCTTACATATCGAAAACTCATTATTCCTAATAACGAATTCGTAACCATTATTGGCTAGTTTCGACACACTTATTATGTTCTTACATAATGTTGGTACATAATAACAATTATTTAGTACTAATATAAGTCCACTAGGCAAAGTCAAATTAACTACTCCTACGGCAAACGCAGCAACTCTTGCTCCATTCCCGACGCGTAGATCGACTTCACCCATTTCCAACCTACGACTATTTTGTAGAATCTGCATATTTCGACAAATATGAGTCCCACATCCGGTATCCAATACCCAATTAGTCATAGTTGAAATATTAACTTCAATAACGTTAATACCTGAGAGGCCGGTTGCTGAAACCGCCTTGCCCTTCTTCACCTCCTCGAGGTAAGACTTGCAATCACGCTTCCAATGTCCAGCCTTGTGACAATGGTAGCATGTCTCATCTTTGGATTTCTCCTTTCCCTTTTATTCGGCTTTGAACGTTTCTTTGCCGAATCGCCCTTGGACTTTGATCTCTTACGATCCTTATTCTGAATTGTGAGAACATTTCCAGCAACTCTTGCCTTGTTCTCTCCGGACGACTTCAAAGTCTCCGATTCAAAATTCTTGAGCATTCCGTGAAGCTCAGGGATCGTCTTATCCATCGAATACATGTGATAGTTAGTCACGAACGGAGAAAACATTGGAGGAAGTGCACACAAGATCAAATCTTGTTGCATAATCTTCGACAATTTCTCTCCTAGCCTCTCTAGACGGTCTATGAGAGCTTGCACCTTCAAAACGTGAGTGCTTACCGAAGACCCCGAAGGCATCTTGCAGTTTACCAACTCTTTGAGCGTACTGAACCTTTCAATACGCTCCTGCTCTTGGAACATTTCCTTGAGCACAACGTTTATCGAGTATGCATCCGAGTCCTCAAACTGCTTTTGAAGACTAGCGTCCATACATGCCAACATGAGGCACGTAATGTCATTTGAGTCCTTCTTAAGTTTCTCAAACGCGGCCTTTTCATCGGCCGTAGCATCGGGGCCCGGTTCTACTAATTTCGTATCCAATACGTGACTCTTGCCCTCTTGCCTGAGAATTATTCTCAGGTTTCGGTGCCAGTCTAAGTAGTTCCGACACACTAGCTTTTCCCTTTCTAATACCGATCTAATCGATAAGGTGTTGGTGTTACTAGAAGACATATTCTACAAATGATAAAAGATTGATTACTAACGTTGCGTACTTATCTTATAGGCTTATATGATGATTATATGATAGTGCTATTTTATCGAATCGATAACCCTCATACCGATACGGGACTCCAAGTCCACAACACTCAAGACCCATATTTTACGATCCTCCCATAAGTGACTATGGCCGACAAATGAGATCTCGATATTTTAGGTAGGATTAAATCCAATCGTATCCAATACGACTCTCGTTCCTTTATAGAATTTCGGTTACGAATCGTATCCAATACAATCCATGTTCCGTGTGTGCATTCTATTTATGCCCCGAACTTCAATTGGATTGGCTTGGACGGTTAAGTCACAACCATATCCAACGTATCGTTCAATCGAACTACTCACGTGCCCGACTATGGCCTGAAACCACGTGAGTCCCCAATTAACACTTACCACCCGCACCAATATATACAATAGTACGTGCCCGACTATGCCATGAAACCAAGCACTATGTCATATCAATCTCGATGGTTGTGGATATGGAAGGCATTTCCATGACTTAAATATTATGAGGGATCATGCCATTGCATGTTTCTAAATTCGTGACATAATTATATTATATCACTATCACAAGATTTTCGATATGCATATGATTTTATTTGGGAGTCTAATTATTCTAAATAATTATCTAATTATATGCTAGTATGATTGATGCCGATCAAATCGATATAAAGAACTCAAAATTCTAAGTTTTGTAGCCAAAGTTATCACGAAAACAAAATCAGCAACTAGAGACCAGTCCGTTATAACGCACCATAGTCCGTTACAACGGACCTCCAGTCTCCTTGGCACTCCGTTACAACGGAACTCTAGTCCGTTACAACGCTATTTAATCGGGTGATTGTCCAAAATTGCCAGAAACATGTCCGTTATAACGCAACCTAGGTCCGTTACAACGCTATTTTCTGCAAACCTTTGTCCAAATTTCCAGTAACCAGTCCGTTATAACGCAACATAATGTCCGTTACAACGGATCAACTGCGAAGGCTTCCGTTACAACGGACTATGTCCGTTACAACGGACTCCAAAAGACACCCTAGGCATCCCTGCATCCTCGTATCATATACAGGGTCCGTTACAACGGAACTCCAAGTCCGTTGCAACGGACTATGTGATACTGGCAAATTTTCCCCAATTCCTGTATCCTAAACAGTGTCCGTTACAACGGACAAACCAGTCCGTTATAACGGACTATGCGATTTTTGCGCTGTTCAGCCTGTTTTCGCTCGTTTCCAAAACGATCAATCATTAAACCTTTTCACGATCATTCCTAGATACTCTCAATCAACTTTTGATCGATCTCTAGCGAATTTCACTTGTGATTTTAATGGAATTTGACGTTCTCTACATGTAACATCATGCAAACGGGTACGAACTTTGATAACCCGTGCGTATATCGAATATACGACTATGATTCGACCCTCGAATCGATGGCGATCGCTCTGATACCAATGTAGGGAAATATCCTCGACCCCGGGCCCGCGCAGCGGAATGAAGGCCCGGTCCGATTCCCCGATTCCCGAGATCACGCCATGACTTCGAGGGTACGATGCAATAGAAGGATAGATGCATACCGGTGCAAAATTGATTGCACTCGAAGGGTTGATCGCTGCCTTCTATCTTCTGTCACGTTGGTGACAATCCACGCGTCCCACACCACGCGTATTCCACCGTTCGTTGACTTCACCGATTCGCTTGATTTCGTCTCCGAAACAATCTACTCGTCCGAATCGATCACAACCGTGAGAGCCTCAGATGTTGCTCCTCTACGTGTATCCACCTTGATTCGTAAGACGCCGGTCGCGAGTACAACTGCATAGACGATGTACGGCGAACTTGCTCGATCGAATTGATTCTCTATCTTTCGAGAAACTCTTTTCTCGATTTCTCTCTCTTCGCACCTTTTCACTATCGAAAGATTAAATCTGAATTCTCTCTTTCTTTTAGTGTCTTTGGCAGAATTAATTGCTCAATTACTTGTTTAGATCAGAGAGAAAGTATCCTATTTATATAAAAAAGGATTAGGATTAGCCAAGAGGCATGTATATCCAATATACACCATTTCTCACAGAAAAGTACATGAACCTGTTCAGTATTCTGTCCAGACGAAATTGATAAATTTCTCTGACAGAAAATCAACCAACATGAAAGTTGTAGATAATATTATTATCTACACAACCCAATTTGTCCCAGCCCAATTGGAGTTCGTATGCAAAAGTTATGACTGTTTTACTAACTGTATGTCATACTGTTGTACCCTTTCGGTATTTCACATAAGCGACACTTATACTTCGTTCATATGAAATATATTTCTACATGAAGGTTATAGATAATCTCATTATCTATCTAACCCAATTTGAACCATTCAAATCGGATTTTCCCACTGAAAGTTATGGCTACAAATGTACGCTTACATTCGTTCATCCTTGTGTACACTTTTACGGTTAATCCGAAACTGTATTTCTTTCACAAAGATCTTTTTAATTTTATGGAATACATTCCACGAGATTTTGTATTACATGCTTCAGGCACTTTTAATCCTCAGGGACTTTCTTGTAGATATCACTATCAAGTGATCCATATAAATAAACTGTTACCACATCCATGAGATGCATATTCAGTCCTTCTGAGACTGCCAAACTAATTTAAAATCTGAATGTAATTGCATCTAAAACAGGGGAATACGTTTCGCCATAATCAATCCCTAATTTTTGTGTGAATCCTTGTGCAATAAGTCTTGCTTTATATCTTACAATTTCGTTTTTCTCGTTACGTTTTCTCACAAACACCCATTTGTATCCTACGGGTTGTATACCAAGTGGTGTTTGGACTACATGTCCAAAAACCTCACGTTTCTCAAGAGAATGTAATTCTGCTTGAATTGCATCTCTCCATTTTGGCCAATCTTTCCTATGTCGACATTCTTCAATTGTTTTTGGTTCTTGATCCTCGTTTTCTTTCATTACATCAATCGCGATTGCATATACAAAATATTTGTCAATGACTGTTTTATTTCGGTTCCATCTATTTCCAGTGGAGACATACTTTTTTGAGATCTCATTATTATCAATGTTTTCAACATTATCAGGTACCTAAACCTCTACAGGGGTTATTTGTTCATTTGTGTCTCCTACTGTGTTATCATCAATATTCTTTTCAGAAGAATTTGTTTCATGAGAAGTATTGATTACTTCAGTTATGCCAACTTTATCTTGTTCCCTTTTCTTCCTTGGATTTTTATCTTTGGAATCGATTGGTCGACCACGCTTCTGGCGTATATCACTTTTAGAATTATCCTAAGGTATTTCAATACGAGCAGGAACATTTTCTGCTGGAATGTACGATTTATTTACTCTTTTTGTATCAATGAATGCATCTGGTAGTTGATTTGCGATTTGTTGCAAATGAATAATTTTATGGACTTCTAGTTCAGATTGATTTGTTCGAGGATCATAATGATACATTGATGATGCATTCCATGAAATTTCTTGCTTTTTCAGCGTTCGTTTTTCTCCCCCTAACGCTGGGAACATAGCTTCATCAAACTTACAATCAGCAAATCTTGCTGTAAATTGATCTCCAGTTAATGGTTCAAGATATTTAATAATTGATGGAGATTCGAAGCCGACATAAATTCCCAATCTTCTTTGGGGTCCCATCTTTGTGTGTTGCGGTGGAGCTACTGGAACATAAACGGCACAACCAAAAGTTCTTAGATGGGATATATTTGGCTGCTGGCCAGTTACAAGTTGTATAGAGGAGTACTTGTGGTAAGTAGTTGGCCTTAATCTAATAAGTGCTACAGCATGAAATATGGCATGACCCCATACATATGATGATAACTTCGATTTCATAATTAGGGGCCTTGCGATTAATTGTAATCGTTTAATACGAGATTCTGCCAGACCATTTTGCGTGTGTACATGGACTACTGGATGCCCAATTGACATGCAATAGTCATTTAAATGTTTGAGATGTGAATTCACCGGCATTGTCAAGACGAATTGTCTTAATATTATAATCTGGGAATTGAGCTCTTAATCTAGTTATTTGAGCAAGCAATCTCGCAAATGCAACATTTCGAGAAGACAATAAACATGCATGTGACCATCTAGTGGATGCATCTACTAATACCATAAAATATCTAAATGGTCCACATGATGTGGTAATGGGTCCACATATATCACCTTGGATACGCTCAAGGAAATTGGGTGATTCATTCCCAACCTAGTTTGTGATGGCCTAAAGATTAACTTTCCTTTAAAACATGTAGCACATGATATTTCGTTTGGTAATAGAATCTTCTGGTTCTTTAATTGATGCCCATCAGAATTTTCCACAATTCTTCGCATCATTATTGCTCCTGGATGACCAAAACGTTCATGCCAGACCATAAAATCATTCTGTGAATTATTAAATTCACTTCTCATTATAGCATTATGTTCCTCAATTGTATTAATACGTGCATAATACAAACCTATTGACAAAGCAGGCAATTCTTCTAACATGCATTTATTACCACAAACAATATTCGTTATGTGAAGATACTCAATATTATCTTTATTCATTGTTTCTATGTGGTATCCATTTCTGCGGATATCTTTGAAACTTAACAAGTTTCT
Organism: Luzula sylvatica; assembly: GCA_946800325.1. Classification (NCBI taxonomy): domain Eukaryota; kingdom Viridiplantae; phylum Streptophyta; class Magnoliopsida; order Poales; family Juncaceae; genus Luzula; species Luzula sylvatica. The sequence continues at coordinate 57,816,917 of OX326956.1, read as the reverse complement.
TTTTGATTTAGTAGATAATAAAGCATCATCTATTATGAATTTAGTACCTCTAGGTAGTAAAATAATGACACTTCCGGAGCCCTCAATCAAGTTTGAGGTGCCTGATATTGTATTGACATTTGCTTTCATCCTTGTCAAATTAGTAAAATATTTTTTGTTCTTAAGTATTGTATGTGTTGTTGCACTATCAACTAGGCATATATCATCGTCATCCATTTTCGTCAAATTCAAAAGAAACGAGATCTTCAGGTCTCTTCATTAAACAAAACAAATACTAGGTAAGATACAATGACTATAATAAAGTGACATGCTAAGAACTCTAGAAAGCAAAAACAAACATACTAGAAAATAAAGATAAAATAAAGCACTATTGATAGAGAAATTATTCTAATCCTGGACATCCATGCCAGCGAGGGAATACTCGTTATCACCATTTGGAGGGTTAAGATAGTCCTCCACGTCCAAACGTGTATTTACCAAGGACATATTAAAAGGGTCTTCATTATCTTGATAGACCACATTAACTTCTTTGGTATTTTCTTTCTCCTTCAGGGAGGCTTGGTAAAGCTCAACGAGATGCTTTGGTGTACGGCACGCACGGGACCAATGTCCTTTGACGCCGCACCTATAGCATGGATCGCCAGATCCCTTGACATTTTGCGGTTTCTTGCCTTCTTGTGCGGGTTTCTTGATTTGACCTTCGCGGGTGGAAAAATTATTTCGACCTCGACCTCTACCGTTTCCACGTCCGCGCCCACGACTGGGGAAGCGGCCGCGATTACGACCATTAAAAATAGCTGCATTCGCTTCAGGGAATGGACTAGAACCCGTTGGACGAGTCTCGTGGTTTTTGAGCAACAACTTGTTATTCTGTTTTGTTACAAGCAGACATGAAATTAAATCAGAGTACTTTTTGAATCATTTTTCTCTGTACTGTTGTTGCAAAATAATATTTGAGGCATGAAAGGTAGTAAAAGTCTTTTGTAGCATATCTCCAGTGATATTTTCACCGCAAAGTTTCATATGAGAAACAATTCTAAACATTGCGGAATTATAGTCACACACCAACTTAAAATCTTGTAACCTCAGGTGCGTCCACTCGTCACGAGCCCTTGGGAGTATTACCGTCTTCTGGTGGTCATACCTCTCCTTGAGATTTTCCCACAAAATTAGAGGATCCTTGATAGTAAGATATTCACTCTTTAATGCTTCATGAAGATGGTGGCGGAGAAAAATCATCGCCTTCGTCTGTTCTTGGGTCGATGCCTTGTTATCCGCTTTTATTGCGTCTCCTAGACCCATAGCGTCAAGGTGGGTCTCCGCATCGAGAATCCATGATAAATAATTCTTGCCCGATATGTCAAGGGCTACAAATTCCAGCTTCGTCAAATTCGACATCTCGAAACAGTATAAAAGAGGTGAATAAATTAGACTCTCGCAAATTTTATATTGAAACTTCAGGTTTCAATAAGAATAAATTTCAAAATTTTATGTGCATCAATAAACTAAACTGCAACTTCAGCTGCATAAATAATCAGAATTAAATGTGCGAAAATAAATGTACAAGAAAAATAAACGTATGAAAATAAATGTACGAGAAATAAAATTAAATGTGCTTGCAACTTCTGGTGCGTAATTTAAACTTGTAACTTCTGGTGCGTTAATAAAATGAGGATGCAACTTTTGGTTACACAATTAAAACGAACAACTTCGGGTGCGTTAAGAAAATGAACATGCAGCTTTAGGTTGCGGATAAGTAAAAATAATTAAACGAACAATCTAGTATATGAATATACAACTTCGGATGTATATTTTTTTATTTTGGATTCATACAACTTCTGGTTGCATTCAAACCAAAAAAAAATTCTTCAAATTTACAGAATTAAGATAATAAGCATAAACATGGAATAAAGAAAAATCATGCATGCGTTATTTTATAAAACAATTGTATAATGGAGGTCCTAAATTTATTTGATTTAAGCATAAATGAACAATGTTGGTGATTGAGCGAAATAAACATATGGAATAAAGGCATGGAATACACACATGGTATGGATTATTAAATTGAGTGAAACAAAGGCATGAACTACATGAATGAAGTAGATCTAACATGAAATACATATAACATGGACTATTAAAGATTACAAACAGTACAAGTATTGTACTTTTCTCATTAACACCTTAACATGGGGAATAATATGTACATGTTTAACATGGAGTATAATAGGTAGTAGGTACAGGGCCGAAAATAATAATCAGTCAAAATATCATTAGTATAATGATTTCGTTTACCTTCGATTAAAATTTAGAAGGCGTCGTGTTTGCACTGAAATTTCGAGAGCGTCACGTGATTGAAAAACCTCAGTTGGATAGAATCTCATGCTGATAACGTGTTATAAAATAAAGAACAAAAAACAGAATAGGAGGAGACAATGTTTGTATTGAATGGGTGGAGGAATACAATAGCCACTACCTCTTTATATAGTAGATGGTGAGTGCAGGCCAAGAAAGCTCTTGCCATATAAAACGTTAGAATACAAGAAAATAATACAATATCAAATATATCAAATATCCTATAATTAATGTCTCCATCTTCACAAGATTTGTTGCTGACATCCATATATTATATTTATAACATCTTTCAATTATTGTCTTTTTTGTTCTTTAGTTTATTAGTTCATATTATCCGTGGGACGTTTAGTTACCTCATATATTTTATTTCTTTTCTTTTTCTTAGTTTGTAATGAACATTCTTCAGTTATAATATTTTGATTGGTCGTTCGTCGAGCATACTTAAAAAAGAATTCCAATTTCAAAGTTTTCTCCAACTGAAGTTTTTTTTGATAATAAATGAAAAAAGTTCATATGTCATTAATTTATTGATGTCAATAAGAATCGAATTCACAATCTCTCACAACATATGATATTTTGTACTGAATTAAAAGTGAAATATATCTGTGTTAATTTCGCAATTAATTTTAGTTGTGATAATTTACCAAAATATTAGAAAAACCAAAAAGGGGGATTACATAAGATTCTCTATGCACGAAAAACTGGATACAAGCCTCTCTATATATTTTTTTTTGAAAAAGCGTCTCTATATTATTTAATTTGCCGTACCTAACATGCATATAGATAATTATAATTAGATAGCTTAGGTTTGACTATTGCATATATTTTTTTGTATTTTTTAGTTTTCATCTGAAACTTGCATCGTTGAGGGATCAATCACTCCATATATATTCCTTTATTCTATTTAAAGTAGCTATTAAGAAATAGAGGGGAATTTGTTAAAGCCCCCTCCCTTTATTAACAAGCCAAATTATAGTAGGAAGTTTACTACATTGTGGTGGGCAATCATCCTACCGCTCTCTAAATGTCGTCGCACAAAATTGCGGGGCCGCATTCTTTCTGTTTCACAAGAAAAGGAATAGAGACCCTTGTAGCTCATACATCAATTCGAACCGCATTCATTACAGTGCGGGCAGCATTGTCAGTAACATTCATCCAGTGCTAGTTGCCGACTGCACAGTTTTCTTTGATTTTTTAAAACTACGCAGTGCGGGCCGCATTATACCATTTTTAACGTAAATGTAAGAAGTAAGAATGACGTATATTCAGAATTTGGGTTGGTTATTAATTTGGTAATCTGCGAAAAAAAAGAGCAGCGAAACGGTTGACTTAATTTCAACAACTTGCTTATCTTAAGCTAGCTAATCTGTATAAATTCCGTTTGACCCCAAGAAATTTTAGAATTTTTAGAGAATAAAGCAAAAAAAATAAAAATAAATAGAATCACCCTGAGTTGAGAATAACTTTTAAGGAATTGTAACATCTTCTTTTTCCATTTTTTAGGTTATTATATCCTCAGTTCATGCTTACGATTTTATTTTTTTTCAAATTTTATTTTTTGTCGATAACCGATTCTCTAGCGTTATTCCAAAATCGTTTTCTTTTTCCTATTTTTTCATATGCTTATGAGTCTATGACAACACAACAAACTATTGTCATTAAATATGTCGATAACCGATTCTCTAACTAATTGATTCTGCATTATATATTTATGTATTCATGCAACTGGACAATAATAACAAAAAAACCGAACATACATTGCGTCGTGCGAGAAGCCGTTTAATTTTGAGTTTGTTCTTCCTGTTTTCTAGATCCCTCCACTCATTAGGGTTTTCGGCATAAAAAATGACAGAAAGCAATGTGTTCCTTTTTTTTGTCCGATGGAATGTTTTTTCATAATAGTTCTGTTTTTCTAAAACAAAAGGAAGTACAATATAATGAACAACTCACAATATTTTAGTTTAGAATCAATACATTTAACTAAAATGTTCATGATTATTGTTTTATGTCGGAATATTTATTCGATAAATACAATTTTTAAGGATTACAATATTTCTTAGAAGTGTTTAATTTTTCTTTTGAAGTATGGATAGCCATTTGCTAATCCGTAAGGTTGTACTAATGTATAAAAAGCAGGATTTATATGAGTTTATATAAGATGAAAATTACTGTGGTCATTGACCCATCACCTAATAGGCTATACTGGTGCCTCCTCGCTAGTTAGTAAAGGCGACTCCAGGTTTTTGCTTCCTAGATTCTTGTTATATTTGGTGGCTTGCTTTTGGAATGATGCTACACAGCAACTGCAGCAGGATTGACAGCAGAATGCTAAGTTGAGATAGACACGTATAAAATTTCATCTAATCACAAGTCCAACATGACATCATGTTTTTATCATGCTGTGAGAAGATGTTGTGTATATGTACTTTTGTTTTTGTGTTGAAAATTCTTCGATTTCGCTCCTATCATAACGTGCTCCAGGTGGTTTTTTCTTCCTTCGGGATGTTTACTACAAGATGACTTGTTTGTATTATGTAATTTGAGTATGAATTAACATTTTAAAATAAGGTAAAATGAAATTCTTTGTTTAGCAGGTGTACAAAAATAAAAAATGATGATATTATATTATTCTTGAAATCTTCTCATTTCATAAATCCATCAAAGTTTAGTTCCTCGAAGTGAAACAAAAACTTAATAAAAAAATAATTATATTATAATTATTAAATTCATATCTAGCAGTACGTTTAATATTACTATAATATATATATGTATAATATTATTATAATAATATATTATACTGATAAATTAATTGCAATATAATAATTATATCCATGTAATTAATATAATATTATATATTATTGTAATAATATATAATAATTATACTATAATGGTAAAATAATTATATCCATATAATTAAATAGTATATTATATATTATTGTAGTAATATATAATGTAATAATGCAAACTTTATTTGTAAGCGGAAAATAATAAATATTCATACCTTCACCAAAATCTCAAGATTAAAGGAGAGAGAGATTCGTACTGATAACGTGTTGTAAAATTAACAACAAAACTAGAGAGAGAAGTTAGAAGAAATATTCAAGACAATCGAGAAGAGATAATCATGGACATTTCTTTCCTTGAATTCATATATTAAACATCATTACAAAGGGGGGTGGTGAAAGAAATACAGTTTATGACCAACGGGTAAAATGTACATATAAGAAAAAACGAGCGTACGCGTTCGTGGGAATAATTAAGTGTACAATGAGATCGTGCACAAGTAGAATCCAGGGGACGTTTCGTTCGAACGGAATGGTTTATCCGTTCGAACAGAAGCATATGAGTTATGTGTGATTGCATATAGTGAACTCAGAGACAGAACTCATTCCGTTCGAATGAAGCATGTGTGCGTTCGAACGGAAGGTGTTCTGACTCTATATAATAGTTATACACCCTTTGGCCCATCCTTATTCTATATGGTATATATAGGATGTTTCTCTCTCTCCAAAGGATCCAGTCTGTCTGAACATCATTCTAAAGAGTGTGAATAAGAAAGAGAGAAAAGAAGAAAAGAGTTCTCTCCATTATATTTTCTCAAAAAAAAAATAAAAATTCTCCATTAGAGAACTTCAAGATTAAACAAAGTGAGGACTGCGTAGCCGATATAAGCAAATACGTGCATAACCGATAAACGACAACTCACGTGGATACGAGTAGAGGAGTTACGCTTGTGACTCTCGGTTGTGATCAAAGTGAGGACTGCATTTTAGACGGTGTCGAGTTGTGAAGACGTAAGATATACGAGCTTGTATGTCTCTCGAGAGACAACCGAAATCGTGTTTGACAGTGTCGAGTCGTGCATGCGTGGGACACACACGTTGCCGGAATAGCAAGCACGAAGACTTAAGCGCATCAACCCTTTGTTCGTGATCAATTTCACGAGGTATGGGGTGTAATATTATATATTGCATAAGTATTCGACGATCGAATCGACAACGTGATCCTGGACACCGCGTCCCTCATTCTGCTGCGCGGGATGCGATTTCCCCATTCCCAACATGTGTGTGCTGGGTATCGACGTCACTACCGAGCCCCGCGCAGCGGATTTTGAGGCTAATACCTATGAAGTTAACTATTAATTCATAGAGAATCATACCACGTGAAATTTATCACGGAGACGGGTTGATTCTTGCTTAGTTCCTGCTTTCCTTGCTTCGACTCCGGCAACGTATACAACCGCGCGATTCGACACCTAGATCGAAGCTCCGATTTGTCGTATACAACCGAAATTGCTCCGGTTTGTCTCTGACCTTGCTCGACCTTGATCACAACAGAAAGTTTGAGTTGAAACTTCTCTACTCGTATCCACCGCGAGCCTCGTCTCTCGGTTACGCGTGATTCCCCTAAAATCACCGTAAACTTGCTCAATCTCAATCTCTTTTCTCTCTTTCTTTCTTGTCTCACAAGAATGTTTCACAGCTCAACAATGGCCAGGATAGAGGAGTATGAAACAACCATGATCTTATAATCAAGGCTGGATTAATGGGGTATTAATGAGTATCTAAAAAGAAACTGCAAATCCAGAATTCGGAGTACAGTCCGTCATGACGCACCATAGTCCGTCATGACGGACGTATCACATTTACTGATATAACCGTTACTACTAGGCTCCGTCATGACGGACCAACCAGTCCGTCACAACGCTCTACTCACAGATTGGTACGCAAAATCCCTTTTGGTCCGTCATGACAGACCAACCAGTTCGTCATGACGGACTGTGTATAATTATGTGTAATACTGCAGAAAACCTTTATGGTCCGTCATGACGGACCACCAGTCCATCACGACAGACTATATGTTTTCTGTCAGATTTGCACAATCATATTGTGCATCCAGATGAACGCGTACGTTCATCTACCCTCATGTGTACAATATACTAGTTGATCTATAACTGTATTTCCTTAAGTGTGTGTGTGTGTGTGTGTGTGCGCGGGGGGGGGGGGGGGGGGGGGGGTTATATAGCATACAACAATTCTGAAGGAATTACAGTTTTGGATCAACTAACAAAATGTGCATACATGGATTGACAAGCATACACGTTCGTGGAAACGGTTCAGTATACAATGATATTGTGTACAAGTAGCAACCACTGAAGTTTCCGTTTGGTCGAAGGAAAGCTCAGTCTGAACGGAATGGTTATTCTGTCTGGACGGATTGGTTTATTCCTTTCAGTCGGAAGTACACGAACTGAGGAGCAGAGTTACAATGAGGTTTCCGTCTGGACGCAAGTTTTGTCCGTCCAGACGGAGATTTTCCGTCTGAACGGATGGGTTAATCCGTCCAGACGGAAGTATACGAGCGGACCAACATTGTAACAGTGAATCTTCCGTCTAGACGCAAGTTATGTCCGTCCAGACGGAACCTGTTCCGAATTCTGTGTTTTCACTTACATGTAATCTATACATTAATGCTTTTTAATTAAGGAACAAATATATGATATTTATTCCTTCTTCTCCCTCATATCTGGATAAAAGTTTTTTTTGTAGGATTGAAACAAAAGAGAAGAAAAAAGTTTTCTCCACAAGAAATCAAGCAAGATTACGCACATGTTTCCTAGGCAGCTTTGTGTGTAACCGAGAGACGAAACTCGCGGTGGATACGGGTAGAGGGATCTCAACTGAGATTCTTCGTTTGTGATCTAACGCAAGAAGAACGAGTCGAGACGTGTAGGCGTGGGACGCACGTGAGACCAGAAGAAGTAACTAAAGCGCATCAACTCTTCGTACGTTGATCAATTTCACGAGGTATGATCCATTTAGTTTTATTGCATGATTCGTACCCTTATATCGTCATCGTGGTCCTTGGATCGGGAATAGGACAGCGTTCTTCATCCGCTGCGCAGGGCGCGGGGTCGATAAATTTCCAACAAATTCACCTACACACCTACAGAAGTACACATATGTGTCATTGCATGGAGTACTAATTACATGTGCGAGACACACATACACATATGCGTCATGACATAAATAATAAATACTTGCATAGAGACACATGCATACATACATGTCATGTATATTACAACTAATTCATACGAAATAAACATATTAAATACATTCATATTTATAATAAAGCGTACATTATATATTTTTGGAATATTTTCAAATAACCAACTATATTTTTTTGAATTTATAAAATAAAACCCATCACTTTTTGGATATTAAAAAAAAAATCCTCTCCCAAACTTTTCTTTTTCATTTACCCCCCTCCCTCTACAGGGAATTTCATGGTGTTAAAATTTTGTTTCACCAAAATACCCCTATATTTTCCACATTTAATAGTATTAAACCTTTTTTAATTATTTTATTAATTTAAAAATCTCCATAAATATTTTGTAACATATACTAATTTACAGAAATTACATGTCATATACATAATTTTAGTATTTTATTTATTATATATTTTGTCATACAAAATTAGCATTAAATAATAAAAAAATAAACAACGATATCAAAAATTAGTCTTACAAATATCTTGACAAAATAATACTATTTTAGCATTTAGTTTTAATTCTCAATAGTTGTTCATAAAAATTAGTTGCTAAAATAGTATTTCTTGCCAAAGTATATGTGTTGTCGCTAGTTTTAATTTCAGCAGCTAGTTTGATTTCAGCATCTAGTTTGATTTCAACATCTAATTTTATGAAAAATGAATGAACATTAAAACTACATGCTAAAATAGTATTATATTTCTAATTTTTTAACTATTTCGAATTTTTTGGAATAAAATATTATTTTATATTATTTAATATATATTTTTTATTTTCCAGAAATTTGTATTATTACTATTTTCTAAATTTTTTTAGAAATTTGTATTATTATTATTTCCAAAAATTATTACTACTATTATTATTAAATTATAATTTTTTTTTATTTTCTTAAATTATTTTTTAGTTACTATTATTATTAAGAATAAAAAAAATTGCTTGAAAGGTAATTTGGTCATTTCGAAAAATACATCATTTAAATTAAATTAATTTCATGAGAATTTGGTGATAATGAAAATTTTGGAAGAGATTTTTGGAAGAGATTTTGGAAGAGATTTTTTTATGGAGTTTGAAGAAGTTGGTTTTTTTTGTAATATCAAGAAAAGTTATGGGTTCTTTTTGAAAATTCTCCTATATTTTTTTAATGTCTTGCACGTTCATTATACTTATTTGAAGGACAATGTACGTAACTATGTTTATATAATAATATTGTATTTATTGTACTTTTTATATGTTTATTATATCTTTCATATGTTTGCTATATCTTTTATAAATTCGATGGTGCCCACGACAACTAAACCTTCGGTGAATAATCAATCCTCTTTCCCTTTTATATATACTAGCAATACCCCGCGCAATTGCGCGGACCTGATACCCGATTTTTTTCATGTTTTTTTATATATTTTACTTAAACAACATTTGCGCAAACTCAATTAATATAATCCCGATATGTTTGCAAATATATTGATGTCAATAAATATATTATAATTAATAAGAATTAATGGAATTGATCTTTCATTATAAATTCACACAAAATAAATGAAAAATAACATGTTATACTTCAAACAAAATTAAAATTTCAAAATAAATGAAAGAAAACCATGCATAATACACATAGAACCGAAATATATATTTGAAATGCCATCCATTAACATACAAAATATAATTTTTTAAAAAAAAAATACACAATTGTATATCGTATATATTAACAGACAAAATATGAATATTATTACTTCTGTTAGAACTAACAGATAAAATATAAATATTATTACTTCTGTTCGAAATAAATTAACAATTGAGCCATAGTTTCATACATGCGTTATATATAGAGACCCAATAATAAAAAAATTAAGATCTTTGATGACGTGATAACAGAGAATTAAGTGGCTTGATTAGTATTATTAATTGACTCGATTAACGATTGAATTGACCGATTAATTTAATTGACACGTCAATTAACATATTATAAATTATTGGGGCATTAATTAAACGTGTCAATTATCATATAATTGAGTTAATTAGAGATGTTAATCAATTAATTTTGTCACCTCATCAAGAATATCGGGATGAGTTTGGGGGCTAGTATATTTTTCCTTTCATATATGGGTACAAATTGGGTTGAAATAGAAAAACAAAGAGGGCGGTGAATCTTTGGTGATATGTTTGGGTACAAATTGGGTTGAAATAGAAAAAACAAATAGGACACGTGTCAATTTTTTGTGATGTGTTTAAAATTATATCTATGGTATGATTTCTTTAAAAACAATATCTTTTAACTAGATCAAATTTGAACCCAAATTTTATAATCAAGAAAATACATAAATAAATAAAAGGTAATTAGGTAATGTTGAAGAAATATAATTCATCAATAAACTTAGTTTTTCTTGTCTTTACTCCTACAAAACTCATACTAAAGAAAGATGCACGAATCACTCTAATTTGCATAAGGGATTATATAATTGGTCTCCAAAACTCACTCAAACATTCTTGATGCGTCAATCGAGGATGTTTAAATGAATTGATTAGATTTGTTAATTGAATCAGTTCATTTAATCATTGATTATGAATCTAATCAATTTATTTAAACACTTTCGATTGACGCATCAAAAATAAAAATGTTTGAGTGAGTTTTGGCAGTTGAGTATAATTTCCCTTTACATCAATACGTGTTTTCTCTCTAGTTTGGAACAAAGGTAGTTTTAGTGGGCTTGTGACTAACTGTGATTCCTATTTGCAATACTAAAACAAGCTCTATTCACAACACCAAAATAGAAAGTAGCTTCTGTGTGGTTTTTGGACGGTATGATTTAAGAATACTCAAGTCGGATTCTCTATACCATACTCGTATAATAATTGTATGTTAATTCTGTAATTATGAATTTATTTTCATTTCGAAGATCTCACAATATTAAGCCCCTTTCGAAAAATAATCATAAAATATTTCGAATTTACTTATAATAATATAAAGTAAAAAATAATTATTCGTTTCACGATTTTTTTTCTTCTTCTTCTTCCCAAGTTAGGTTGAGATTGAAATTTCAATAATTTATTTTAAATCCCAATCAAAATTTCTCACTTAAAATAAATTATCACTAGTAAATATTGTGTTATATGAAAATACATAGAATTAACTGAATTGAGCATGGCACACAGAATCGTTGCTCACAGTTTTGAAGCTAATTCCCTCCCCACCGCCGAAGAGAAAGAGAAAGAGAAAGAGAGAGATGCATCAATTCTATTCTCTATCACCCTCAAAGCAATAAAAGGCCCTTTCTGTAATTCCCTCTCCCACCTTTTATTTCCCATTCTGTCTCGTTGTACCAAAGTAGCTAAGGGATTATTGAACTTGATTTTGATTTTGATTTTACCGGTTTTCATGCCACGAGTTAGCACAACATTGGTTTCGCAGCCATTTTTTTTTATTCTTCTAATGACAACCACTTAAACTATCTAATATGACTAATTTGCATTTTCTTCTTGTTTCCATTTATTGAGCAAGAATTTGTTCTACAGCTCACAGGAAGCACGCTGAATCTGGCGCTTGTCGACTAAGTTCGATTGAGCTGATATTTTGTCGATATTTATTGTATTGAACCGGTATGACCCGATCTTTTGGCTTTCTCGTTATGTTATGGTTGTTTAGACATAACTATTATTACATAGTCAGAGGCTCCTCCCCCCTCAAGTTTTCGTCAATATACATAACTAATGATTCAGTATATTTTATTAGTATAACAAATATAAATCCTATTGTTTGTCCCCCCCCCCAAATAATAATGTATAGTATATTTTTTATATGTCCTCAACAAACGTTGTCAAGATTCGTCCCTGTACATATTCAACATGATTGGAGTAATTGGAGTAATTATATCACAGTATGTATATATTAGAGATCTACAGTAATATTTTTGTTTAATTACAATAAATCATTTTATTGGGGAGTTATGTGATATATTCATTTTCTTATGATAGATCAATTTTCAAAAAGTATTTAAAGATATTTTAGATATTTATCAATTAATTATGCTTAATTTTTATTTTGCATAGTATTAAATAATAAATATACACTTGAATCTTACAAAAAAAATTTATTAGTTGATAAATATTCAAAATACTTTTTTGAAAAGAGGTCTATCATAAGAAAATGGGTCTATCATAGCACTCCCCCATTTTATTTATATTTTATGATATTTTGATTGAAAATATTATATATGATATATCATATGCCAAGAAAATAAATATATTAAAAAAATTGGTCCCTGATGGCTGATGACTCCTCAACTACAAGTGAAAATGAAATTGGTCCCTTGTAATAAATGTTAGGTAACCCTAAACCCTAGCTAGCTCTAAATTAACCAATATTAGCTAGTTCTAAATTAACAATATCTCTACTACCTGTATAGTCTATCTAATTTGTTTAGAACACTGATGCATATACTCATTATCCTCCCCTTACATTCTTGTTATGTCGGCATAATATTTAACACCTTCAAATTTAACATCTTAAATCATGATTTAACATCTTAATTTATGTTTAATTGTATTATCTTATGATTAAACATATAATTAAGATGTTAAATCATCAATTAATATGTTAAATTTGAAGGTGTTAAATATTATGCTGACACATCGATAGTGTGGGAGAAGGATAAGGGGTATGTTCAACATTTTTCATTTGCTTATTACATGGCCTGAAAATTTAACTGTAAACGTGAAGCATTTGAATTTTGAAGCACAACCCTAGCACCCGTTCAAAAGCCCTAGCTAGATCTCATGCATTATTCACTTTGTTGTTACTGCACTTAATTTACAATAAAGCTCCACTCCCTAACAATGGCTGATCTTAATAGAAATATTATGTTCGACAAAAATCTTGCGAAGAGACCTAGACACTTTCGATTACAATAAAGATCTGATATAGCTCACTAAAAGAATTACTAATTTATCGGCTAATTCTTTTACTGACCACCGTTGGAGCCTCATACACAAAACATTTTGCGGGCTCCAATAATTCGTGAAAGAGCAAAGAAATATTAATTTATGGGTACATGTTTGTGTTATATTTTTGGTGTGCGCCCAAAAATTATTCCTTTCTTTGGGAAAAAAAGACTCAATCCTTTTCAATTACCATTTTATGTATTTCTTTACCTCCACCCTAGTTGATGCTGTCTCCTGTGTGTAAACCTAATTCCCAGTTCTACAAAGTAAATTTATAATATAAATGTAGTCTCTCTTTCTCTCTTTCTCAATCTATCTATCTATATATATAATTTAAGAGAGTTCTATCATACGCACTTTTAAAAGAGTATTTTGGGTATTTAGAATGATGTATCATAAATTTTATTTTTTATGGATATTTGTTCTTTCACGAACAATTCAAATTTTCTATTTAGTCTCTCATTTATTGATAAATGCATTTCAAAAATTACCTTAAATAGTTATTAATTGATAATTACTCAAATTATCCTTGAAAATGAATGTATCTTAAGCAAAAAGAATGTATGATAGAACTCCCCATTTAGTTATATACACACTATAAGTTGGGTAGAGCTAATTGTTTTTTTTATAAATTACACAAGAGAATAGTTGTCAAGCCTCCACTCTTGTGAGATTCTGATTAATTGGGGGATTATTCCTATTCTTTCCTATTCCCATTGGCCTTATTTTAATACGCACCAATCACTATAAATAGAGGTCAATTAACTTGTGTTTCTATCACACAAATTAATATCCTTGTACTAAGTGCCTTGTTGTGTTACAATTATTAGTAATCATTTCAAGGGTTATACTAGTAAACCATAAACCCTAAAAATCCTCCAGCCATCATGAATTATGGAAGCAGCTCTACTGGTAATTTAGTACTCAACATTTTCTTTCTAATTGCAATGTGTTTTTTTTTGCTAGTTGAACTCTATCTTTGTATTTATGCTATGATCATATAAACATCATTACATTATAGATGTGTGTGATTCATAAACTTATGTTTTCATAAAATAATGTAGGTGCAAGAGGCGCAACACGAAGAGTCGAGTATGGAAGAACCTATGTTGTGAGGCCTAAAGGACGGCACCAAGCTACCATTGTTTGGCTTCATGGTTTAGGTGACAATGGATCAAGGTTTGTACTATCATCTAATTTTCTCTCACTATCTTCATGAAGTTTCAAAATCAATTAGATAATTTTTGCATATATTAAGAAAACTAAGAAAGATATTTCTTTGAAAAAAGGCAATTCCGATCAGAGTAGTCCTCGGCCATTGGGTCTTGTTAGTGAACACCAAAATTACCCCCACACAGTTGATATATTCGGTATAACGACTTTTTTTATTAACAGTAAATCATTATCTCACTTATCAAGGTAGACATAATGTGCTTACAAGTTACAACCTCTAATGTAATTTTCCTTAATTACCTAGTGAGAAACCTAAGAGAATGCTCCGCAATATATATGATGTTTGATTATGTGAAAACAGCTTCATTAATTACACTTTATTCTGTTTTATCTAGTGAAAAGGATTGATATGGCCAAACTTGCTCTTTCATTTCCAAGCACTTATTCCTAGTATATCTTTAGCCTAAGCAATTCCCATAATTTTTAATGTCTTTCAATACCTAATCATGCAAGCTCGCTCTCTCTCTCTCTCTCTCTCTCTCTCTCTCTCTCTCTCTCTCTCTCTCTCTCTCTCTCTCTCTCCCTCTCCCTCTCCCTCTCCCTCTCCCTCTCCCTCTCTCCCTCTCCCTCTCCCTCTCTCTCTCTCCTCTCTCTCTCTCTCTCTCTCTCTCTCTCTCTCTCTCTCTCTCTCTCTCTCTCTCTCTCTCTCTCTCTCTCTCTCTCTCTCTCTCTCCCTCTCCCTCTCCTTCTCTCTCTCTCCCTCTCTCTCTCTCTCTCTCTCTCTCTCTCTCTCTCTCGTGCAAAAAGAAGGGATATAAGAGCTTGAAGAATGTCAAAGCCAAGTTGTTAAGTTTAGTTATTCCTTTGTTTTATTCTCTGATTTGGTGGGGTTTACCATGCACTAATTTCTGTGTTTTATTCTACCGTCTAGCCTGATTAAGGATTATTGGCTAGACTTCGATATTATATTATAGATTTTAGTGTTTAATTTGGTATTATCAAGCAGTTGTTCACACTATCATGCCCATATTTGCTTTTTGTACCGTTCTACTTTCTTGTTTGGTATCCTTGCTTTTTTTTATCCTTTCTAATTCCTAATTAACACACTTAGTTAACATGTTATAATTAACATTATTAATTCAGGTGAATGTTAATTAATTGTGTGTCCGTGTTAATTCTCATGTTAATTAAGTGTGTTTATAAGGATACAGAAGGTAATTACTGATTAGTCGTATTGAATTTCAGTTCAGAGTTTAATGTCCTTTCTTCAATTAGGGCATCCTAGTTTGTTCTATTATCCCTTAATTTATTTCTAACTACTTCTTTTGAAATCATTTTATAGTTAACCTAATTACTATATTGTGGGCTGTGTAGACTGTAGTTAACAAAACTAAAATAAAGGCACATAAATATTTTTTCATTTTCATCATATAAGATATTCATATTCATATTCATATTGATGTTCAAACAAACTTAATAAACTAAATAAGATTGATTTGTAATTCTGTTTCATAATTTTGCAGTTGGTACCAGCTTCTGGATTCCCTTCCACTACCAAATGTCAGTACTAATAAATTATTTTTCACACTTTATACAAAACTTGATTGATAAGCTTGTTGCAAACCAATTAATTCCATATTCTTTTTAGTTCTCATTTTGTTTTGTCTGAATTCAGATCAAATGGATTTGCCCAACTGCACCGACTCGACCAGTGACCGCTTTCGGCGGGTTCCCTTGCACTGCATGTAAGTATTGTTAAACATAATTTAACTTTAATAAATTCAATTTAAATTTACATTCGTAAATTATTTTAACACAAATTTGATATCGCTTAAGAGTTAAAGAGTATACATTAAGAATTTCAGTAATTTGCATATGCCTATGTTGCAATATTACTGTTGCTTTAACAGGGTTTAATGTCGAAGATACCTCACCAGACGGTCGTGACGATATTGAGGGGTTGGATGCTACTGCTGCTCACATCGCTAATTTACTATCATCCGAGCCCTCAGATGGTACATTTTTTTCAAACCATACTAATAATGTGCATTACTACACTTGTAATTGTAACAAATATGTATTGAGCCGGTGAACTCAAAGCACAATTCAATATTTATGTTTTAGACTGGTAAATCCAATATATATCGAGTTTTACATTTCATTGGCAAGAAAATTTTCTGTTTATTTATTTCGAAAGGATCAATAATTCAAAAAATATTTTCGTCTTTATAGTGAGGCTTGGTATGGGCGGTTTTAGCATGGGAGCTTCAGCGGCACTGTACTCTGCGTCTTGCTATGCGCAAGGCAAATTTTGGAGCGGAAGTCCATACCCAATTCATCTCAGTATAATTGTCAATTTAAGTGGATGGCTTCCTTGTTCCAGGTTTTCTTTTTTCCTATTCATCTTCAAAATTATTTTACTTTTCGGCTTTGTGGTTGCGATTATTTTGATTTATATTTAGATGGAATGATAATAAAATAATGATTTTGTTTTCTTTAATTAGGACCTTAAGAAGCAGGATGGATAGCTCACAAGGCGCTATAAGAAAAGCTGCGAATTTACCAATTCTGCACTGCCACGGAAGAGGTACTCTAGATCGATATCAAAGAAACTAATAACAAATTATAATAAGAATATTATAATTGTACTTATTCGTCAAAATAATTGAAAGCACAATATTTGTATGTTAACCTTGTACTTAATCGAAATATTATTTACGATCAAGCAGGAGATGAAGTAGTCCTCTACAGACACGGCGAAAGATCAGCTGAAATGTTACGCTCGTCTGGCTTCTCCAATCTCACATTTAAAGCTTATAACGGGTATAAATCGTCCTCTAATGAACCAAATTAACATATTCCCTTTTTAATTAATCTTCAGAATCAATTGAATAATATCTGTTTGTATAACTTTGTAGATTAGGGCATTATACAATTCCTGAAGAGATGGATGATGTATGCAAGTGGCTCGGTGCCCGGCTAGGACTTGATCGGTGCCGTGCTTAAGATAAAGAAATTAATGTGTCAAACTTCATAAATACATTTATACATTTACTTAAAATGGAATTATCGAAAGCAATAGTGGACAGATATGTTTTGGTTATGTTATCCTTGTTGATATGTTTGGCAATCTTATCTTAGGGTGCTTAATTATTCATATAGTGCATGTATTGGTTATGTTATCCTTGTTGATGTAATTTCAGATTGTATTGGTATGATATTTTATTTTGTATAATTTTGTATAATATGCTTCGTTCTCCTTTTTTTTAGAAAACGATAAACTACATAACACAAGTGGCCAATTATTGAAAAATGGTATACTATACATATAAAAATGATATAGTGTGTTTACAATATGGGAGATATGCAGCCAGGTCATTCAATTAATTAATATCTCAATCCTAACTGAATCCGAGATTTTCCAAAGAATCTGAACTGGTTCAATTAAGGACCATACTATTGTGAAACAACACATGTAATATTACGAGTTAGAGCATTCATTAGGCCAATTTATTCCCACTACTTTTGGTTCCATGTTTCAAAACTCGTTCTTTCTGTTCTATTTGGGTTATTTTTGTTTAAATTACGACAATGACTAGGAGAATACTCGCGCTACGCGACGATCATGTAAATTATGTTTTTCATGATAATACAAATTACACATTTGTATGACAATATTAAGAATATCATCTTAAAATAAAGTTATTTGAATTTATTTTTCTTTGATTATTCATATATTTTACAATTATTTTACATTATGATAATAAAAAATATGATTTTTTAATCAAATAATAATATTTTTATTAGTGTCATTATATAATAATATATTAGATATAATACAACTTTACGAAAAAACATATAAACAAATATTATATCGTTCACAATATTTCATACAATATCAAATATAAAAATAATGAATCATACAACATATGTAGTAACACATTATTAATTATATTATTTTATAGGTGTTTACAAGTTTAAGAAGTTATTTAGATGGATAAACTATTTTTAAATTCTATTATTTTTTTGAAAATATAAATATTAAATTTGTTTGCTTAAAAACACAAATATAATCTACTTAGTATTATTTGAGATTCTTATAGTTATAATTTTTTAAAAAATAAATAATAATACTTAAATTTTTTATTATGCAAATAAAATACTTAAAAATATATTATGTAAATCTGTATTTTTTTTCATTATATTTTCTTACATAATATCTTTACAAATTGAAAATTATGAAAAACGGTATGTATGAATTATGCTAATATGGATGTCAAAATTGTTGGGTATCGGTATCGCCCCCGAGCCCGACGCAGCGGAACGTCGGGCCCGGTCCGATCCCGAGGACCACGCCGTCGACTTCATGATACTGTTGTTTAATTTAGATCTAGAGGGGGGTGAATAGGAAGTCCTAAGGTCCAATTTTCGCGGTAATGGAATACAATTATAATTTGGTGCGGAAGCGTAAATAAATTAGAGAAAGAAATATAATACCGAAACAAATAACACACAATATTTGTTTGCGGAGTTCGGTAGGTGGTTGCTATGTAGCTTTAACTCACCGGCTACTTGCTCAATTGACCGATTCGATTGATTACAAGTACCTACGTCTCCGGAGTTGCCTTGCGCCTTTTCGGCTTTCGATTGAATACCCAACTCAACTTTTACAAGGTTTTGCCTAGATCGATTTACACGAATCTATCGATCTATGACGGGCTTTACAAATAGTAACTAGCCTATTACAATTTACTACAAACGAACTAATCGTGATCGGTCACGCAAGTTGGGAATCGTTTAGTAGAGAGAAGCGAAATAGATCAATGATCTAGGGTTTTATCTAGATAATTTATGGCTCAAGATCTAGGCTAAGTTTTTCTCTCTTTTAATGGATTTGTGATTTTCAAGAAAAGTTGGAGAGAGAAAGATAGGAAGAGTTCTATTTATAGAACACATAGACTCTTCCTATTTTTGAGCTTTTCTGTACAGTCCGTCGTGACGGATAAATGGTATGTCGTGACGGACTGCAAGTCAAAACTAGCCGTTACAGCACAATATGAGTAATGTGTGTCGTGACGGACTGCAAGTCAAAACTAGCCGTTACAGCACAATATGAGTAATGTGTGTCGTGACGGACTGCAAGTCAAAACTAGCCGTTACAGCACAATACTACTCCGTCCATCATGACTGACGTATGGTCCGTCATGAAGGACCTAAAGTATGCATGGGGTTCGTTCCAACGAACCTCATACTGTGACTTTGCTTTTCTTAATGGTCCGTCGTGACTGAGGAATTAGCGTCGCGACAGACTTCAAGTATGCACAAGGTCCGTCACGACTGAGTAATGTGTGTCGTGACGGACTATCAATGTGAGTTCGATAATATATCAACTTACATAGTCCGTCATGACTGAGTCAATTACGTCGTGATGGAAGTCATAGGTCAGTCACAAGGGATTGGTTCATCCGTTGTGACGGATAGTGTGTGCAAACTCACTGTGAGTTTGCTATGAGTTAAGGTCCGTCGTGATGCTCCGTGGTCAGTCATGACGGACCTCGTTTGCAACTCACTGTGAGTTTGCTTTGGGAACTTTTTGTATTGTCCGTCGTGACGTTTATTGGTTCCTCACGACGGACTATGGGTCTCAGTCATGATGCTTTAGTGAACCGCCATGACGGACTGTATAGAGTGTACAGTTCTCAAGCTTCAACATGGGTGTCCGTCATGACGAACTAGTTGTCCGTCGTGACGGACTGTACACAATTTTCGCACCTTATATATTTTATGTTTTTCGAATATTTGTTTCTTGATCTTGAGTTATAATTCAAAGATAAGTCTAGGGATACCTATGGTTATTTTGATGATTGTGATATCCCAACTTGTGGAAGTCTTCTACGTCTTGACATTTTCACTTGATCATGCGTTTCCGTGCTATCGTTTCTTCACGGTCTTGACTTCCTTGCTTTCTTGATGTTCTTTTGATCTCTTTTGCGGATTGCACCAATATCTCTACATGTGACACTTACACAAATTGATTAGTGTTATCGACGTTATTTTGAGGTAATCAAACAATAGGACATTTGGATCAACATATACGAATCATGCAATAATATCTAAAACGTGTCATACCTCATGAAATTGATCACGATGAAGGGTAGACGTGAAAGAAATACAGTTTCGGATCAACCGTAAAAGTGTACACAAGGATAAACGAATGTACGCGTTCGTAGGCATAAGAAACAGTTTTAGTAAAACTGGCATAACTTTCAGTGGGAAACTCCAATTTGAATGGTTCAAATTGGGTTAGATATATAATGAGATTATCTAGAACTTCCATGTAGAAATATTTTTCATTTGAACGAAGTATCAGTGTCGGTTTAATGGAATACCGAAAGGGTGCGACAGTTTGACATACAGTTAGTAAAACGTCCGTAACTTTCGCATCCGAACTCCTATTGGGCCAGGCCAAATTGGGTTGGAAAGATAATAATATTATCTACAACTTTAGTGAAGGTTTAAAGTCGGTTGGAACGATTTAATATTTTCGTTTCAACAGAATACTGAAAGGGTGTTTGCAGTTTTCTGTTTGAAAAGGTGTATATTATATATACATATCTTTTGGCCCATCCTTATCCTATGTGATATAAATAAGATGTTTCTCTCTCTCTCTCTAGACTAATCCATCCAGTTCAACCTGTTGAATTAATAAGATTAATCCAGAATATTAAGAGTCATCTTTCAGAGAGTGAAAGAGTGCGAAGAGAGAAAACCGAGAAAAATAATTTTTCTCGGAATAGAGAATCAATTCAATCGAGCAAGTTCGCCGGTGCTTCGTCTAGGCAGTTGCACCCGCGACCGAAGTATACGAGTAGAGGAGCGACACATATGGCTCTTCGGTTGTGATCAACCCGGAGGATTGATAATCATCGACGAAGTGGTGGGAGACGCGTGGTATGGGACGCGCAGCTAGTCACCAACGTGACAGGAGAAAGAAGAATAGCAATCAACCCTTCGAGTGCAATCAATTTTGCACCGGTATGAATCTATCCTTCTTATTGCATCGTACCCTCGAAATCATGGCGTGATCTTGGATTTTGGGAACCGGACCGGGCCTTCATATCCGCTGCGCGGGCCCGGGGTCGGGTGAATTCCCAACAAGACGCGTTCTTGTAATTGCTCCTGCTCCGATTCTCCGACAACACGTGCATGCCATGCCCGCACGATTCTTGTAATTGCTCCTGCTCCAATTTCCTTACCGCTTCGGAGCGATATTGCGTTTACGTGCCTTTGTTCGGAAGGAACCAACGATTGAGATTGGAGTCGAGATGTACCTTGTGATTCGATTACGTTTACTCGAGTGGCGATTTGGGTGAGTTGGGTCTCCAAGCTCCCCACATGGCGATTCGTGTTCGCGATTTCGCTCTTGAATTCTTGTCGTAAACTTGTCACATCTTGTTTCACCATCCCAAATTCTTACTTCATCGAGTCCATGTTTTGTTTATTGTCTTGTTTCAATTCTTGTTTCATCGAGATCATCATACTCATCATCCCTTCCATCATCATTTTGATATCTTGATTTGGATCTTGAGTTGGAGTCGGTTTTTGAACCACTTGAGTCGCATTTGGATGTTGGTACGTGGCCGGTTTTGCAACCGCTTGTCTATATGGATCGGGTTGGGCATTGTTAGGGTTCGACCAACTAAAGTTGGGATGGTTTCGGAGATTCGGGTTATACGAGTTCGAGGCGTCGAATTTCTTGTAAACGGCGTTTGCATCTTCGATCACACTCGGGCATTCATCGGTGTGATGGGTATTTGCGAGGCAAACCCCACATGTTTTCGTTTCCTCCTTGCCCAAAGCTTTCATGATGATCTCGAGCTTGTTGTTAAGCATGTCGACATTGAGGTCGCTACACGCATTAACTCGGTATTCAACATTCCGCCTCGATTGAGAATTGGTTGCCATCACTTCGAGTAGCTTCTTAATCTCTTCGAGATCTTTGTTCGCGATACTCCCCCCCGCGGATGCGTTGAGGAATTGGCTCTCGGAGTAACCTAGCCCTTGTATGAATTGCTCGTATAGGTAATGGACCGCGACATTGTGGCTCGGACATTCCTCCATCAAATGGTTGAATCGATCGTAATACTCATGGAGAGCCTCGTTTGGCTTTTGCGTGATTGCTAGAAGCTCTCGCCTAATTGCCGCCAATCTCGAATGCGAGTAGTATTTCTCCTTGAAACGCCTTGCCACCTCATTGAAATCGAGGGGTCCTCGTTGGTTGTAGAACCAATCTTTCGGCCCTTCACCTAGTTAATAAGGAAAAATAAGAAGTAGAATATCGTTAAATAAGAAGTAAAAATAATTTGCATAAATGTTTAGTTGAATCTTAAAATCTTTCAAATGCTTGTGTGGATTTTCGGTAGCTTTGCCATGAAAGATGGGTAAAGAGCCTATGATGCTCGGATCGGCCTTAAAGTTCGGTATATTCGGCCTAATAAAATTGTAGTTATCTTCTACGATATTTGGGGCCACTAATTCCTTTAATGTTTTTGGTCTTGGAACCCTAGTTTCATCACCCATGTTTGAATTTAAATGAGTAGAGAGAGAAGAAAAAGTTTGAGTTTGAAGTTGTGGTTCGTCTTGATTTTCTTGTGTCGGTTCCTTGCCCTTCTTAGAGCTCTTGTTCCTTCTTTTGATTTCCTTGACAAACGGAAGTAATTCTCCTTTTCGTGATCTTGTGTTGTGCATAAAGCTTACTTCTTTCACCTAGATTGTCACAAAAGAAACAATGAAGTAAGTAAACAAATTTATGAATTTAAATCTCAAATTTTGATCTAAAATATTGACTTAAACACCGCTCCCCGGCAGCGGCGCCATTTGATGAGCGGGTTTTTGGCGTGTTCTAATGTGTCGTTGTGTTAAAACCCGAACAATCAACTAAAATTGTAATCTATGTTTGTACAATGGCAAATGTATAGATTCGTTCCACGGGGAGCAATTGCGTCAAGAATTTAATAAAAAAAGAAAGGACTAGAAATAATGAAGCAGAATCACAGAAGGTAGTCCGTTACAACGGAAATAGGCTCCGTTACAACGAACATTAGGGTAATTGTTAACGCAGGAATTGATATGAAGGTCCGTTACAACGGAGGAAGTTACGTTACAACGGAAAGAGGTAGTCCGTTATAATGGATAGAAGTAGCGTTATAACGGATTGGTTGATCCGTTACAACGAACTAGTATGTCCGTTACAACGCACTAGTATGAGTGATGTTGAATACTTTTCCTCACTGGTCCGTTACAACGGAATTAAATTGCGTTACAACGGAGTACCAACAGATGGGAAGTCAGGTACAAACCGAAATGTCCGTTACAACGCAAGTTGGGTTCCGTTACAACGGAACTTGTTCCGGATTTCGAAGTTGTAATTTGAATTGAGGATTGAATTAAGGGTTTGTTTTGAGATTCAAATTGCAAGGTAATTAAACTAAGTAACAAGCATTAAGATCACACAAACAAACGAGAGAGAATTTGAAAACAAAAGATTCATTAAACCACAAATTCTTTACACAAATCCAATTCAATTAAAACTACAAGAATTACAAGAAAGGAAAGAAAACACCTAGAGAGATGAGGTGAGCTTCGAGTCTCGTCTTGGATGCCTTCCTCGTTGCTTTGAGATGCTTAGTGAGCTAGACACCTCGCACAACCCGTTCCTTTCGTACCAATCCACTCGCCAATCGAAGTGAGCTCCGTACCGGTTGAGTGGACCCGAGATTTGCAAGGGATCAATTGGAAGGAAGCTTCCAATCAAATTGGAGTAAGCCCGACTCCTTGCTTGCGCGGATTCGGATGAAGAAAGCTCCAACCTAAATCACCACAACTCGATCTTCGTCGAAGTATAGACCAATTCACCAAATGAAGTGAGCTTCTATTCGGTGATCGATCTTTAGAGAATTATCGTTCGATTTTGCAATTCTTGCGTGTTCTTGAAAGTTTCTTGGACTTGTTAAGAGAGAAAAGAGAGAGAGAGAGAGAGAGAGAGAGAGAGAGAGAGAGAGAGAGAGAGAGAGAGAGAGAGAGAGAGAGAGAGTGAGAGAGTGAGCGAAAAGGGTGAAGAGAGCCTCCAACTCGTGGCCCTTGTGGTCTTATTTATTGCACTCGTGGAGTCTTCTTATTGGCCACGAGTTGGTGGAGAGGATTGAGGGTAATGAGGTAATTTCCACCAAAGGTAGGTGGGAAGGATAAGGGCTAAGGATTGAGTGATTTTCGTGTAGACTTTTGTGTAAGTTTGTATCATGATAATTGTTTGCCTCCCGTCTTATTCATGTACCGAATGTATCGGTATAATATATCGTTTTCACTCCTCTTGACGTGTTGGAGACAACTACACTCTCCAAATTCCCTGAAATTCCTTCTAATTCCTGTGATTAAGCAATAAAATACATTTAGTGAAGAAATATTCATGTTATCTCAAATATGATTAATAAAGTATATATAATTGTTCTTCACAAGGGCTAAAAATCCCCAAATTAAGTATTAAATTTGTATCTTATTTGCCTCACATCAACACATGAAGGTTTGTGGGAGCCGCGTTATATTTCTTGTAATGACAAAGGATTTAGGCGAGACCGCTTATGAATTAAGCGTGAAGATCTATATGATAGATCTAAGAAGTTTCTCGTTCTATATTATCACACGTATATCGACATATTGTTGAAAATGGTTTTCAACATAAAAACTCCTTAGAGGAGTTAAATAGAAATGTCGAATGGCATACATTTTTGTGGCTCGATGTGAGACATCAAGCAGCGCAAAAATGAAAATGATATGATGCTTCACATTTCGATGTGAAAATCTATTATGTATGCCATGATATGTATGTGGATATATGTCGTACGGATGAAGCGTCTAATTTACCGTCTATAAAATCCAAGGAAATCACACGAGTTTGAATGCAATTCGATTACATGAGACTAACTCTCGTGAATGTATAATGGTTATATGTTTAATATACATAACATAAAATTGTGAAAAATGCATAGTCCGTTATAACGGACTAGGAGTTCCGTTGTAACGGACCTTGTATAGGATACGAGGATGCGGGGATGACTGTGAAAAATGCATAGTCCGTTATAACGGACTGGGAATTCCGTTATAACGGACCTTGTATAGGATACGAGGATGCGGGGATGCCTATGGTTTCATTTGAGATCCGTTGTAACGGACTTTGGTCCGTCACAACGGAAATGTCTCTCGATTTTGATCCAGAATTCACAGTTTGGTCCGTTATAACGGAACTTTGGTCCGTTATAACGAAAATGTCTCTGGATTATGATCTATCATTCGCAGTTTAGTCCGTTGTAACGGAACTTTGGTCCGTTACAACGGAAGTATCTCTGGATGTATATTAAACCCATAGAGATTTATATGTATAGCAGTGAAGTTTATCCTTGAATACTTTTTGAAAGAATTCAGGATTTTATATTATCTATAATGGTGTGGAGGACGTGTTGGTTATAAAGAGTCATAACAATTACAGCAGTTTCCAAATATTTAGCACGTCCAAATATGTAGCACGACTTTCGATCACAAAGTGTGTACATGTTTTGCTTAAACGAAAACATGGTTATGTGGAAAGGTTCCACACGACCAATAAATTATGGTTCTATTAACGGGGGCGAGTATATTGCGGTTATTAATTGCAAAAGGAAGCGGTGTGGATCAATGATACATGACAAAACTCAAGTAGTCACGAGTTATCGGATTTATGGTTGTGTATTGCGTGATACGCAATAGTACAAGCCAAAAATGCCGATGTCACAACCACTTCTAGCCAATACTCAGAATGAAATTTTGTGAAAAGATGTGATCGTAGGTATTGGAAATGTTCCAAACCTGATGAAGATTAACACTAGCAGCAACGTGCGGACCCGTTTACAAAACCGCTCTCTCTAGTCGCGCGTGATTGTCATGCGATGACTATGGGTATGGAGATACCTAGAGGATGAAGAAGAGAGTAGAGTGTAGTTATCTAATACGATAGTCCTCGCAGGTTGTGGGTATGGAGATACCCATAGGTAAACGTTGTATCACCCAAATACTTAATCCATATGAATGCATCCCTTTGAAATTTTTGTTTACTTAAATTAATATGCATTCACCTTATATGAAAACTGTGTGCGGGTTGTGTAATTTGATTACATGAATCCTGATTTGAACTTGTGTGGACGTCGGCATAATACCTGATTATGTGCAGCGAAACCGTCACACTTAAAGTTTCATTTCTAAACATCCCTAGTCGCGGTTCAGTTTGCTTAAGAGAGAAGCACATCTATTATCAGATAATAGACTGAACGTGTACACTAGTACGTTAGCCGAGGAGATGATTATGTTTTGCTAATCATAAGACAAGGTGCTTGTCGAATCGGGAACGTAGATATATGCTAGGTGACATATATTAGATATGACCAAAGCCGCGAGACCATGACATGGTTTAGTCATTATAGATGGACTCGCGACGGGTAGGGTATTAGGTTCTTCCTACTTGAGGGGACCATTGATTGCGTTACGTGCGTAACACAATACTTTGATATGACCTTACGCTCACTGTAACAGGGGGCCTAAACGGTCATCATTAGGTATTGTCCGAAACACGGAATTCAATATGAGTCTCCAAGATAGGAATTGTTTATTCCGAAAGGAAGAGATATCTCTTAGGCCGCTCGATGAATTGATTAACGAAAACTATGGCCATAGTCAATGATATTAAAGGTTAATATCGATTGTAATTTGTTAACTCAGTTCGGAATCGAGAAATAAGTATAGTTAATCAAGATATAAGGATGACTACCACCATGCCTTTTGATTAACAGATATCGCAAACAAGAGAACTAGTTACCGCTATTCGAGATAGGCACAATGATCACAATCATTTTTCGTTTTCACATGGGTAGCCATGATGGAGTGACTAGATCCCGCTCATGGGCTTGTAGGGTTTTGGAAACAGCCTACTGCCATCGTTAAACGAACCTACACGGTCACACAACGAGTCGTACTAAGTCGGGCTTGATTACAAAATTGACACATAGGATGTGCATAGCTTGGTATTTTGATACGCGAGCTATATTCTCTAAAATCGTGCATATTGGATATGCATGAGTACCTTTTAGGTAGATCTGAAATTGAGTGGGAGACTGAAAGAAATACAGTTTCGGATCAACCGTAAAAGTGTACACAAGGATAAACGAACGTACGCGTTCGTAGGCATAAGAAACAGTTTTAGTAAAACTGGCATAACTTTCAGTGGGAAAATCCAATTTGAATGGTTCAAATTGGGTTAGATAGATAATGAGATTATCTAGAACTTTCATGTAGAAATAGTTTTCATTTGAACGAAGTAGCAGTGTCGTTTTAATGGAATACCGAAAGGGTGAGACAGTTTGACATACAGTTAGTAAAACGTCCGTAACTTTCGCATCCGAACTCCAATTGGGCCAGGTCAAATTGGGTTGGAAAGATAATAAGATTAGCTACAACTTTAGTGAGATTTAAAGTCGGTTGGAACGATTTAATATTTTCGTTTCAACAGAATACTGAAAGGGTGTCTGCAGTTTTCTGTTTGAAAATGTGTATATTAGATATACATATCTTTTGGCCCATCATTATCTTATGTGATATAAATAGGATGTTTCTCTCTCTCTCTCTCTAGACTAATCCATTCAGTTCAACATTCTGAATTAATAAGATTAATCCAGAATATTGAGAGTCATATTTCATAGAGTGAAAGAGTGCGAAGAGAGAAAACCGAGAAAAATAGTTTTTCTCGGAATAGAGAATCAATTCAATCGAGCAAGTTCGCCGGTGCTTCGTCTAGGCAGTTGCACCCGCGACTGAAGTATACGAGTAGAGGAGCGACACATGTGGCTCTTCGGTTGTGATCAACCCGGAGGATTGATAATCATCGACGAAGTGGTAGGAGACGCGTGGTATGGGATGCGCAACTAGTCACCGACGCGACAGGAGAAAGAAGAATAGCAATCAACCCTTCGAGTGCAATCAATTTCGCACCGGTATGAATCTATCCTTCTTATTGCATCGTACCCTCGAGATCATGGCGTGATCTTGGATTTTGGGAACCGGACCGGGCCTTCATATCCGCTGCGCGGGCCCGGGGTCGGGTGAATTCCCAGCAAGACGCGTTCTTTGAAATTGCTCCTGCTCCGATTCTCCGACAACACGTGCATCCCATGCCCGCACGATTCGACACCATCGATGAAACTCCGCCTTGTCGTATACAACATGAACTGTTCCGGTTCCTGTTCGAACGAACGCACCATAAGAATTCAGAATTCAGAACGGTTGCCGTTCCGGTTCCTGTTCCGATCTTGTAAAACTGCCATCACATAATTCAAAACATAGTCCGTTCGAACGCACCATAAGATTCATTCGAACGAACCAGACACTGTTATTGTGTTCCAGTTCTACACAGGTCCGTTCAAACGGGAATAACCCATTCGTTCTAAGGAACCAACATAGTCCGTTCGAACGAACCACCTTGGTCCGTTCGAACGAACTGTCTCCTGATTCTTGAGTTTGCACAATTGTGAACTCAACCATTCCAGCAAACACATACGTTTGTCTATCCTTATTTGTACATTTTTCTAGTTGATCCAAAGCTTTATTTCCTTCAAAGATAAAGAGAAACAAAATTGAATATACTTGATGGGTTTTTAAAATTAAATTTCTAAAAATAATATTAATATATATTGTATGTTTTATAATATTAAATATTAAATTATTAGTCTTTCATATATAAAGTTTTCATATTCCATTGCATTCACATTTGATCATGTAATTTTATGTGAAATGTTAAACAATTGATTAGACTTGGTCTAATGTGAACCTAACCAATAATAATAGTCCACATCATTAATGTAGGACGATCTCGCTTTCTAAGAATGCTTAAAACGTGGTGTAAAATAATGACACATAAATAACTACACAAAATATGATCTTCAAAAAATCTAACAAAAAATTAATGATTGAGATTAAACCACATCACTACATATAACGGTTCAAATTAATACTTATAAATAGTCATACAAAATGCATGTCTTAAATGATTAAATATAATATTAATGTATAGGATGAAGCCATATCACACAATCTAATGGTTATTATAATGATAAGTATGATGATGTGGTAAAAAATTTATTATGCAAACAAAATACTTAAAAATATGTTATATAAATATGTATTTTTTGCATTTTATTTTCTTACATAATATCTTTACAAATTGAAATTATGAAAAACGGCATGTATGAACTATGCTAATATGGATGTCAAAATAAAGAGAAAATAAAAATGAATATACTTGATGGATTTTTAAAATTAAATTTCGAAAAATAATATTAATATATATATATATTGTATGTTTTATAATATTGCATATTAAATTATTAGTATTTCATATATAAAATTTTCATATTTGATTGCATTCATATTTGATCATGTAATATTATGTGAAATGTTAAACAATTGATTAGAATTGGTCTAACGTGAACCTAACCAATAATAATAGTCCACAACATTAATGTAGAATGATGTGGCTTTCTAAGAATGCTTAAAACATGGTGTAAAATAATGACACATAAATAACTACACAAATTATGATCTTCAAAAAATCTAGCAAAAAATTAATGATTGAGATTAAAGCACATCACTACATCTAATGATTCAAATTAATACTTACAAATAGTCATACAAAATGCATGTCTTAAATGATCAAATATAATATTAATGTATAGGATGAAACCACATCACACAATCTAATGATTAATAATCATGATAAGTATGATGATGTGGTAAAAATTCTATTATGCAAAAAAAAATACTTAAAAAAATATTATGTAAATATGTATTTTTTTGCATTGTATTTTCTTACATAATATTTTTACAAATTGAAATTATGAAAAACGACATGTATGAACTATGCTAATATGGATATCAAAATAAAGAGAAAATAAAAATGAATACAGGTGATGGGTTTTTAAAATTAAATTTCGGAAAATAATATTAATATATATTGTATGTTTTATAATATTACATATTAAATTATTAGCATTTTCATATATAAATTTTTCATATTTCATTGTATTCACATTTGATCATGTAATCTTATGTGAAATGTTAAACAATTGATTAGACTTGGTCTAATGTGAACCTCACCAATAATAATAGTCCACATCATTAATGTAGAATGATGTGGATTTCTAAGAATGCTTAAAACATGATGTAAAATAATGACACATAAATAACTACACAAAATATGATCTTCAAAAAATCTAACTAAAATTAATGATTGAGATTAAACCACATCACTACATCTAACAATTCAAATTAATACTTACAAATAGTCATACAAAATGCATGTCTTAAATGATCAAATATAATAATAATGTATATAATGAAACAACATCACATAATCTAATGATTAATAATCATGATAAGCATGATGATGTGGTAAAAATTCTATTATGCAAATAAAATACTTAAAAATATATTATGTAAGTATGTATTTTTTTGCATTGTATTTTCTTACTTATCTTTACAAATTGAAATTGTGAAAAACGGTATGTATGAACAATGCTAATATTGATGTTAAAATAAAGAAAAATAAAAATGAATATACTTGATGAGTTTTTAATATGAAATTTCTACAAATAATATTAATATATGTTGTATGTTTTATAATATTGCAAATTTTTAGTATTATATATATATATATATATATATATATATATATATATATATATATATATATATATATATATATATTTCATATTCCATTGCATTCACATTTGATCATGTAATCTTATGTGAAATGTTAAATAATTGATTAGACTTGATATAATGTGAACCTAAACAATAATAATAGTCTACATCATTAATGTAGGATGGTGTGGATTTGTAAGAATGATTAAAACATGATGTAAAATAATGACACATAAATAACTACACAAAATATGATCTTCAAAAAATCTAACAAAAAAATAATGATTGAGATTAAATCACATCACAACATCTAACGGCTCAAATTAATACTTATAAATAGTTTTACAAAATGCATGTCTTAAATGATCAAATATAATATTAATATATATGTGATGAAGCCACATCACAAAATATAATAGTTAATAATCATGATAAGCATGATGATTTGGTTTCATGAGAAAGTTCAAAAATAGGTACAAAATAAGTGGTGGTTAAATTTAATCTAATTAGCATCTTAAGTTTTATCTTCATCCATATTTCTTACTCCAAAGAAATGTTCAAGAAATGTTCATTCCTCCTCAAGTTGGCTATTTTAATAAGCCCAATGGGCCTCATCAACTATCTTTAAGATGAGAAATAACAGTGGCCGGGTCAAACCCCAACTGCCCCTCTCTCCACCTTTCCCTCCAAAGATCTCGTCCACTTGCCGACCGCTCTCCTTATCTGTCCATCCTCTTTCTTTCATGTTATTTTTTTTCTAGATATTAGGGATGTCAACGAGGCGGATAAACACCTGTACTCGTGGGCACCCGACCCGAACATGACAGGGCGGGTAATACTTGAAAAAATATTGCGGGGTGATTAGTATCCGAAATTGTTTCCCCGCACATTTTTCGTGTACGGATACGGAGATCGTGGTATCCGCCTCGCAGGTATTCGTTACCCGTATCCATTTTACCCTAATTAAAAAATAGCAATTTATTCTTGTGTCTTTTAGTAATTACCCATGTCCGTACTAGATTTCCAAAATTTTGATTTTTTAGGTTTGAATTATCTCCAAATTTGAAAATTTTATTAAAGTATGCATTTTTACGGATAACAAGTATATTCACGAGTACAGGAAAAAAATTTACCGTGAGCATTTCGGGTACGGATACTACCCTGCAATTTGTATACGAGTATGGGAGAGGGTTACTCGTACCCGACCCATCATGTTGACATCCCTACTAGAGGCAAGTGCTTCCTCCCTTCCTTGCCTCCCAATGAATGATGAAATTTAAGCTCTTCGATAAAATAACTATAAACATTGGCGTAAAAGTAACGCAATCACACAACTATCGAAATGTATATCTAGGGGTTGATCGTAAAAATAGTAAGTAAATACTCTCGTTGTTAGGTACTCTTTACGTGAAGGAAATACAGTTTCGGATCAACCGTAAAAGTGTACACAAGGATAAACGAACGTACGCGTCCGTAGGCATAAGAAACAGTTTGGTAACACTGGCATATCTTTCAGTGGGAAACTCCAATTTGAATAGTTCAAATTGGGTAAGATAGATAATGAGATTATATAGAACTTTTATATAGAAATATTTTTCATTTGAGCGAAGTATCAGTGTCGTTTTAATGAAATACCGAAATGGTGCGACTGTTTGACATACAGGTAGTAAAACGTCCGTAACTTTCGCATCCTAACTCCAATTGAGCCAGGCCAAATTGGGTTGGAAACATAATAAGATTATCTACAACTTTCGTGAATGTTAAAAGTCGGTTGGAACGATTTAATATTTTCGTTTCAACAGAATACTGAAAGGGTGTCTGCAGTTTTCTGTCTGAAAAGGTGTATATGAGATATACATACCTTTTGACCCATCATTATCCTATGTGATATAAATAGGATGTTTCTCTCTCTCTCTCTCTCTCTCTCTCTCTCTCTCTCTCTCTCTCTCTCTAAGTCAATTAATTCAGTCCAACCTGTGGAATTAATAAGATTAATTCAGAATATTGAGTCTTCTTTCTAAGAGCGCAAGAGTGCGAAGAGAGAAAACCGAGTAAAAGAGTTTTTCTCGGTGTAGAGAATCGATCTAATCAAGCAAGTTCGCCGGTGCAGCGTCTAGTCAGTTGCACCCGCGACCGACGAACTCCGACTCACGGTGGATACAAGTAGAGGAGCGACACTTGTGGCTCTCCGATTGTGATCAAACCGAAGGTGCAAAACTGTGGGATGTGGAAGAGTGTGGACGTGGGACGCACGAAAGACAACCGGAGGCGTGTCAAGATGGTGGGAGACGTGTGGTATGGGACGCACGGGCTAGTCACCAACGTGACACCGGAGAAGGAAAGGATGCGAGCGATCAACCCGTCGTGCGTGATCAATTTCACGTTGGTAATCGTCTATCCTTCTACTGCATCGTACCCTCAAAGTCATGGTGTGATCTTGGATTAGGGGAACCGGACCGGGCCTACATATCCCCTGCGCGGGCCCGGGGACGGAAAGAATTCCCTACAGTGGTATCAGAGCGATCGCCATCAATTCGAGGGTCGAATCATAGTCGTATATTTGATATACGCACGGGTTATCAAAGTTCGTACCCGTTTGCATGATGTTACATATAGAGAAAGTCAAATTTCGTCAAAATCACAAGTGGAATTCACTAGAGATCAATCAAAAGTTGATTGAGAGTATCTAGGAATGATCGTGAAAAAGTTTCATGATTTATCGTTTTGGAAACGAGCGAAAACGGAAGAAACGGCGAAATCTGCAGAAAATCAGAGTTTCTGCCGCCCCGGGGGCAGTTTTTGGCGCCCCGGACGCGTCCCGGGCGAGGTTTTCTCGCGCCCCTTGGCCTCTGCGTTACAACGGATGGGGCAGGGACTCCCCTCTGGATGCTGATTTTGTTTTCGCGATAATTTTGGCTACGAAACTTGAAATTTTGAGTTCTTTATATCGATACGATCGGCATCAAACATACTAGCATATAAGACAAGTAATTATTTAGAATAATTAATTTCCCTAATTAAATCATATGCATTTAGAAAATCTTGTGATAGTGATATAATAAGATTATATCACGAATTTAGAAACATGAATGTCATGATCCCTCATAATATTTAAGTCATGGAAATGCCTTCCATATTCACAACCACTATGTTCGGTACTACGTCTCACATGGGTTAAGGCCAAAGCCGACATGGGTTATTGTAGTCATCGACGGGGTGGCAAGCGTTAAATAGGGACTGATAAGGGTTAAGGCCAAAGCCGACTTATTAGTAGTTTATTTGAACGATACGTTGAGTATGGTTGTGACTTAACCTTTCAAGCCAGTAAGGGTTAAGACCAAAGCCGACTTGATTGGAAGTTCGGGGCATAGATAGGATGCACACACGGAAATGGGGTTGTATATGATACGATCCATCACCGAAATCCTATAAAGGTTCAAGAGTCGCATATGATGCGATTGGATATAATCCTACCTAAATAGCGAGATTCCACTCGTCTGCCAAAGCAACTTGTGGAAGGATCGTGATATATGGGTCTTGAGTGTTATGGATTTGGAGTCCCGTATCGGTATGAGGGTTATCGATTCGATAAAATAACACTGTCATATAATTATCATATAAGCATATAGATTAAGTACGCACGGTTAGGAGCTTAATCTTCATCATCTGTTTAGAATTATGTTTTCAAGCAACACCAAATATATCGATGAGATCGATATGATAGATGGCTTTTGGGTTGGAATTACCATAATTAACCTTGATAGTCAAAGAATAGTTCTTAGACTTAAAGGAACGTGTTGGACACGGAAAATGATAGATTCGGGGCTCGAGGCTTTGGCTTTAGTGAAAGCCGTGTTCGATACACTTTAAGAAGGAATCGAACAATATTACGTGCCTTGTGGTGGCATGTATAGACGAAAATTTTTCAAAATTGTTTTGAGAATTCGATTGTATATGAAAGAAAAACGCAAAGCTCAAGAAGTAGTTTCAAGAGCTAGAGCGCGTTGAATATGGTTCGATGCGGCTCAAAGAGTAGGTTAATTTTGAGACGCCGAATGGGTCTTTGATTAACACTCATGTGTTTATGGTACGAGATTTGATCTTCGTGACCGAATATCATATGCATTCGATAGATAAGTCGATTCCGGAATTGCATGAGATGCGATGTAAATTTGAATAGGAGATGCTTGGAGCATCCGAGGAATCCAATGCATTGAGATGCGTGGATGTCCTTGTAATTCAAGGGCGGGATCGAAAGAAATAAATGTCTAAGGGTATTTTGGGAAATTGTTTTCCAAACAGAAAGTTCGGACAATGAGTTGTCCAAACTAATGACTCAAAGAACGGTGAAATCCGAGGAGGATTAAACCTAGAAGTTGATTGCTTCTTTTGGCTTTGCCGTCTTAGCCATATGAATGAGATATGTGAATCTAGATTCCATATGATGGATTGCTAGAATCATTCGAATTAGATTCGATTGATTGATGCGATGCTTATTTATTAGGCAATATGACAAAGGGCATCATTCTCCAAAGGTTGGAGAAAGATCCAACGAATTATTGGAAATTACATTTAGATGTAAATGTTCAGATAAATTCCGAGGCAAGAGGAGGCTATCGGTATTTTGTTATGTTTACGGACGGTCAAAGTAGATACGGTAATATTTATTTAATGCGTGCCGAAACAGAGACTTTTGAAAGGTTCAAAGAGTTTCAAAAACAAAATACAAAATCGACTAAACAAGAAAATCAAAGCCCTTTGATAGGATCGAGGAGGCGAGTATTTGAGCTACGCATTTCGATAGGATCGAAGAGGCGATATTTGAGTTATGAGTATTGATGATCATTTATGATTGTGGAATCGTTTCACGATTACCTTTATTCAGAACATTGAGATGTGACCGAAAAGAGGAAATGAACGCATGTTGGACATGGTTCGACAAATGATAAGTCAAACGAATCTCCCAAAAATATTTTGGGGATACGCCCTTGAGACAGCGGCACTAATGAATGGTTGCATATAAGATAGGGACCATAAACCTTCTAATCGGTACAAAAGACGCCATATGAGATATGGATCGGAATGGTTCCGAAGTTGTCATTTGTACATATTTGAGGATGTGAGTATATTTCGAAATTGGTTTCGATTAAACTCAATCCCAAATCTGAAAATTGTTCGTTTATCATATATCCTAACGGAAACTAAAGGGTATTAGTTCTAACGTCCCGACGAAAATGAGATTTTCGTGACTCGAAGAGATGCCTTCTTAGAGGAGGACCGAATGCGCACAAGTTTGGAACTTGACATCGCTTATCTCTATGCGGGCTAGTGGGAGTAGAATAAATCTCGAAAGAGTTCGAGATCTAGAAAATGAACAGTGTACCGATGAAAGTTGACACGACTTCATCAAGAGTTGATGAATACGAGTCGAACACACAAAGGAATTTTTCGTAGATCAAGTAGGATATATCATAAGCCGGTAAATACGGATTTATCGTGGCTAATGATGATAGATCGAAATCATATGATGATTCGATATCCTACAAGGATGCTATGAAAATGACGATTCCATATGGCAAGATGCCATGAAATCTGAGATTCGATCCGTGTAAATTATCAAGTTTAGAACTTGATTTCATTACTTTCAGGGTTAGACCCGTGAAATGTCAATGGGTTTTCAAGATGAGAACCGACACGGATAGGAATACGCATATAACAAAGCGAGGCTCGCAGCGAAGAGTTTCAAGTAATTCATAGTTGGACTATGAAGAAACATTTTCGCATGTTGCCATGCTTTCACATTCTCAAAATTCTGCTTGTCATTGTCGCATATTATGACTATGTGATGTGGCAAAATGGATGTCAAAACCGAATTTCTTGACAGAAATTTTTATGAAAGGGATGTGTACTTGACACAACCTTACTGTTTTGTCGATTCATAAGAATCGGGGATAGG
Source organism: Luzula sylvatica (assembly GCA_946800325.1). Lineage (NCBI taxonomy): Eukaryota > Viridiplantae > Streptophyta > Magnoliopsida > Poales > Juncaceae > Luzula > Luzula sylvatica. The sequence continues at coordinate 57,779,676 of OX326956.1, read as the reverse complement.
ATATGCACGCTTTAACGATCCATATGATGGATTAGAAAAAGCTTCTCGGAATTGGAATATTCGTTTTGACGAAATTATAAACTGTTATAAAATTGTTGGAACGAATGAAAACTTTGTGTATACATGAAGGTTAGTGGGAGCCACGTTATATTTCTTGTAACGACAAAGGATTTAGACGAGCCGCTTATGAATTAAGCGTGAAGATCTATATGATAGATCTGAGAAGTTTCTCGTTCTATATTATCACACATATATCAACATATTGTTGAAAATGGTTTTCAACATATAACTCCTTGGAGGAGTTAAATCGAAATGTCGAATGACAGAAATTTTCTACGGCTCGATATGAGACATCAAGTAGGGCGAAAAAATAATAATATGATGTTTTACATTTGATGTGAGGATCTATTATATCTGTCATGATATGTATGTGACTATACGTCGTACACATAGAGCGTCTAATTCATCGTCAATAAAATCCAAGGGAATCACACGAGTTTGAATGTAATGCGATTACATGAGACTAACTCATGTGAATGTATAATGGTTATACATATATATATATATATATATACATAATGGTTATGTATATTTAAACCATCGGGATTTGTATTGATAGCGGTGAAGTTTATCCTTGAATACTTTGCGAAAGAATTCAGGATTTTGTTTTATCTATAATGGTGTGGAGGACGTGTTAGTTATAAAGAGTTATAACAACAATAGTTTCCAAATATGGCACGTCCAAATATGTAGCACGACTTTCGATCACAAAGTGTGTACATGTTTTGCTTAAACGAAAACACGGTTATGTGGAAAGGTTCCACATGACCAATAATTTATGATTCTATTTACGAAGGCGAGTATATTGAGGTTATTAATCGCAAAAGGAAGCGGTATGGATCAAGGATACATGACCAAACTCGAGTAGTCACGAGTTATCGAATTTATGGTTGTGTATTGCGTGATACGCAATAGTACAAGCCAAAAATTCCGAGGTCAAAACCACTTCTAGCCAATACTCAGAAAATTTCATTTGATCCATGATATTTAATGAAAAGATGTGATAGTAGGTATTGGAAATGTTCCAAACCTAATGAAGATTAACACTAGCGGGAACGTGAGGACCCGTTTACAAAACCGCTCTCTCTAGTCGTGCGTGACTGTCATGCGATGACTATGGGTATGAGATACCTAGAGGAGGAAGAAGAGAGTAGAGTGTAGTTATCTAATACGATAGTCCTCGCAGGTTGTGGGTATGAAGATACACATAGGTAAACGTTGTATCATCCAAATACTTAATCCCTATGAATGCATCCCTTTTAAAAAAATTGTTTACTTAAATTTTTATGCATTCACCTTATATGACAACTGTGTGCGGGTTGTGTAATTTGATTACATGAACCTTGATTTGAGCTTGTGTGGACGTCGGCATAATTGAGGATTATGTGCAGCAAAACCGTCACACCTAAAGTTTCATTTCTAAACATCCCTAGTCGCGGGTCAGTTTGCATAAGAGAGAAGCATTTCTATTACAAGGGAATAGACTGAACGCGTACACTAGTACGTTAGCTGAGGAGATGATTATGTTTTGCTAATCATAGGACAAAGGTGTTTGTCGAGTCGGGAACTTAGATATATGCTAGGTGACATATATTGGATATGAACGAAGCCGTGAGACCATGACATGGTTTAGTCATTATAGATGGACTTGCGACGAGTAGGGTATTATGTTCTTCATACTTGAGGGGACCATGGATTGCGTTACGTGCGTAACACAATGCTTTGATATGACATTACGCACACCGTAACAGGGAGTTAAAACGGTCATCATTGGGTATTGTCCGAAACACGGAATTCAATATGAGTTTCCAAGATAGGAATTGTTTATTCCGAAAGGAAGAGATATCTCTTAGGCCACTCGATGAATTGATTAACGAAAACCGTGGCCACGGTCAATGATATTAATGGTTAATATCGATTGAAATTGTTAAATCAGTTCGGAATCGAGGAATAAGTATAGTTAATCAAATTATAAGGATGACTACCACCATGCCTTTTGATTAACGGATATCGCTAACAAGAGAACTAATAATCGCTATTCGAGATAGGCACAATGATCACAATCATTTTTCGTGTTAACATGGGTAGCCATGATGGAGTGACTAGATCCCGCTCATGGGCTTGTAGTGCTTTGGAAACATCCTACTGCCATCGTTAACCGAACCTAAATGGTCACACAACGAGTCGTACTAAGTCGGGCTTGATTATAAAATTGGCACATAAGATGTGCATAACTTGGTATTTTGATACGCGAGCTATATTCTCTAAAATCGTGCATATTGGATATGCATGAGTACCTTTTAGGTAGATCTGAAATTGAGTGGGAGACTGAAGGAAATACAGTTTCGGATCAACCGTAAAAGTGTATACAAGGATAAACGAACGTACGCGTTCGTAGGCATAAGAAACAGTTTGGTAAAACTGGCATAACTTTCAGTGGGAAACTCCAATTTGAATGGTTCAAATTGGGTAAGATAGATAATGAGATTTTCTAGAACTTTCATATAGAAATATTTTCATTTGAGCGAAGTATCCGTGTAGTTTTAATGGAATACCGAAAGGGTGCGACTGTTTGACATACAGTTAGTAAAACGTCCGTAACTTTCGTATCCGAACTCCAATTGAGCCAGGCCAAATTGGGTTGGAAAGATAATAAGATTATCTACAACTTTCGTGATGTTCAAAGTCGTTTAGAACGATTTAATATTTTCGTTTCAACAGAATACTGAAAGGGTGTTTGCAGTTTTCTGTCTGAAAATGTGTATATGAGATATACATACCTTTTGACCCATCATTATCCTATATGATATAAATATGATGTTTCTCTCTCTCTCTCTAAGTCAATTCATTCAGTCCAACATGTGGAATTAATAAGATTAATCCAGAATATTGAGTCTTCTTTCTAAGAGCGAAAGAGTGCGAAGAGAGAAAACCGAGTAAAAGAGTTTTTCTCGGTGTAGAGAATCGATCTAATCAAGCAAGTTCGCCGGTGCAGCGTCTAGGCAGTTGCACCCGCGACCGACGAACTCCGACTCACGGTGGATACGGGTAGAGGAGCGACACTTGTGGCTCTCCGATTGTGATCAAACCGAAGGTGCAAAACTGTGGGTTGTGGAAGAGTGTGGACGTGGGACGCACGAAAAACAACCGGAGGCATGTCAAGACGGTGGGAGACGTGTGGTATGGGACGCACGGGCTAGTCACCAACGTGACACCGGAGAAGGAAAGGATGCGAGCGATCAACCCGTCGTGCGTGATCAATTTCACGCTGGTAATCATCTATCCTTCTACTGCATTGTACCCTCGAAGTCATGGCGTGATCTTGGATTAGGGGAACCGGACCGGGCCTACATATCCGCTGCGCGGGCCCGGGGACGGAAAGAATTCCCAACATTACGTCCCGTCCTTACTCTGTTTTATACCTATCCCGTCGAACATTGGTATCGACGGCCCGTCACACTTGTTCAGTGACGGCCCGGCATAGGATAAACAAGATTTGATGATGGTATGTTGGTAAGTTTCTTTTTCTTTTTCTTTTTCCCGGTCGTTGGAGATTATTTTTTTGTAAAATAACCTTGCATAATTTAAATAAATCCAAATAACGAAAAACTAATTAAATTCATAAACACAAATTCTTAAACAACACTAAAACCTAATCGTCATAACACACTTTGTGGCGATTCTACAAAGAAAACAAAACAAAAAATCACAAACACATACACACCCTTTAGGCCCGGTCCTGCACATTTGGAGGCCTATGGCGATTATTGTTGTGAGAATTAATTACTAAACACAACATTAACAGAAAAAGAAAACTAAATTTTGAAGAAAGAGATTAAACACAAAAATAGGAAAATTAAATCATTAAAGAAAAGGAAAACTAAATTTTGAAGAAAAGGAAAACCAAACTTACTAAATCATATAGTTCTAACATAAAGCTCTCTGTCATGAGAAATGTACTACGATTTCAATTTTCAAACTGCTACAATTCCAAGACAGGAGGAAAATCCAATGAATAGTCTCAAGCATAGTCATGTTAAATTTCAGACTTAGGCTGCTTATTCTTACACTCTCAAAATGAAATATTCACTACATGAATTTCTATGCGTAATAACTTAAGTCAGTACATGAATTAAGGTCAATATTTAGAAAAGCTTTAATTGATCTCATTAATTTGTAAATTAAAAATAGATCCAAGTGAAAATTGAGCGGAAGCCCCTGAATTTTACTTTTATCAAAATGATCAATTTTCTGAAATCCAAACAAAAAGATAGCCAAAACTCACCTTTGAAGAAAAGAAAATGCAAAATCTTAAACAAAATAGAAAGAAAAAGAAAATTTGGGGGTGTAAGTTCGCATTCGTTCATCGTGAGAAAGATTTACGCCTTTATTTATTTTTTATTTTTTCATTTCCTGACATAAAAATTCTTTTACGTCTCGTGATTATACCTACAATTACAAAGAAATAATCGTAAATTAGTTACCAAAAACTAATTAATTCTTTGACTCTCATTTAGCAATTTTGACTTACTAATTCGAATGATTAACCCTGCCAATTCTCGAAGTAATCGTAAGTGAATTAATCCTGAGAACCCCCAAATTCGAAGTCTCTTGCCAGATCAGAACTGAATTTCAGACTTACGAACTCCCAAATTCTTGAAGTAACCGTAAACACTTTTGACTTACTAATTTCGAAAGTGAATTTGAGACGGATCAGAAATAAATTAAACCTGATAACTCCCTGCTAGATCTGATCAGAAGTAAATTAACCCTAATTAGAAGTGAATTAATCCAAACTCGAAGTGAATTAACCAAAATTCAATGTAACCAAAATTTTAAACCGAATTCGAAGTGAATTAAGTCAAATTAGAAGTGAATTAACCCAAATACGAAATGAACTAACCCAAATTCGAAGTGCATTGACCCGAATTATCCATTTTCTAGCTTCACTGTCATCGTTGTCGAAGTCAGCACGGTGAAATTGAAGCCTGCACGGCGAATTCGGAGGAGGATTGAGTGAAGAAAGGTAAGGTTTAGCGTTTTCTGTTATCGAATTCGGCGTGGGTCTTGTCTCCTGTCGTCGCTGTCAAAGTCTCCTGTTGTAGCAGGGCCATGCGTGTGTACGAGAAAGAGAGAGAGGAGTAATGATACAGACCATACCTATTTTTCTCGAATTTGTTCCCGAATGTCATGACCCGAGGGTACATGGGTCATTATGAATAAATAAGGGGTTTAATCGCAAATTCGTTTTCGGTTCACAAGGTGCATGGTGCATCGTGTCTAGTTAATATTTTCTTTTATAACTTGTCGCATTATAAATAGGGAGAGGAGAGAGAATTAGAAAATAGAATATTGATGTAATTGTTTCTTTGTATGAACTTGAGACCTTGTCTCTTTATACTTTAGTGAATCGAATTCGAATTCATTTAAAGTTTGTATCTTGATCTCTTTTTATCCTAATTTGAGGTTGTTTTAGTAACGATTCGAGGTCAAATCGTTACAATTGGTATCAGAGCGACGATTCTCCGACCGTCCCCGCGATTATCTTTTCGAGTTCTTATCCGTTTCGAGCTGATTCGGATCAGATTCAAGACGATTCTTCGGTTCGAACACAATTCTGTCCCGCCTCGATTCGCCACCAGATTCGCCACCAGGTTCCGATACGATCTCTTGATTTCTTGAATTCTTGTCTCAAGATATCAATTCGATTCGAGCCGATCTAGACCCGATCGAGGCGATTCCGCGATTCAGACCTTAAATTCTAGATTCGAGACGCATTCTTGATCGAATCCGATTCAGACCAATTCGAGCTATTTCCTCACTGTCTCACTCGAGTTGATCATAGCCTTCGCAGCAAGTCAAGAATCAATTTCGGGAATTTGCGGACCTCACCAAACTCTTGCATCAGAACGGGCGATCTCCATTCGAAGTCAGCAAAATCCAGAACCAATCGAACTCAAGGAATGGCAAAACAAGAAGAACCTTTGCAAGAAGGAAGCCAAGCTACCATCGAGAAGAAGAAGGTTGGCAGAGACTCAACACCATCGAGTCCCAAGTCCGAGTGACGATTCGAGCCACAACTCATATTGTCGGTGTCGTCGCAGCCCTAGCAGCACAAATCGTCGCAGCACCGATTCATAACATTCTCCAAGCTAGCCGTTGTTGCCCACCCATACTGTAAGTTCCTTGACCACAAGCTTCCATTTCCGTCGTGATCTCCATTTTCTCTCCCTATTCGATCAAGAACCCATCGCAAGAAGGAAGAGGAGCTGTTAGCGGATCCGGGTTGGGTTGATCCGATTAGGGTGGACTTTGAGTTCCTGGATTGCTTATTCCGGTTTTTCAAGAAATCCGGATACAATATCTCGGAAATCAAGTCTGGACTCTGCAGAATCTAGAGAAACCAAGTCTGCACCAAGATTCCCAATTCTGTTAAGACTACAGAATTCAAATCCGAGAATTAACATTCGAGTTATTTACAAATCCAGAATTCTTTAACGGGTCTGATTGTTTCTTAGCGGGTCGGCACGTTATTGAAGCATTTTGAGCCGATATGATGAGTAATAAAATAGTATATTTGTGGGATATTGTATATCCCGAATCATCGCATCGGTTAATTAAATTGGGAGAAGGAATTTATGAGGGGAGAGGTTGGTATTGGTGTGAAAAAGAAAATGACGCTCATTATTGCGATGAATGGTGTGATCAAAAGGTTTTGTATGATCGTGATTTCTCTCGGTGTAATGTGAGTAATAGGTTGGATTCATTATCTTGGGAGGAAAGAGAAGCTATTGCGAGCTACAATCGAGAACAAGAGAATGAAGAGAGACAAGCTATTGCGAGGTACAATCGAAAGAAAGAGATTGAGGAGAGGAACAAAATTTACGACGAAATCATAAAAAGGATTGATCGGATGTTGTGTAAATGGAATTCTACTCATTCTTCTAATGAAGTTAGAAGTATTGATGATAACTCGAATTGCGATGCAAATGAATTGGATTCAAATGAGTGGGAATCGGATCCGGTTGAGCGTGAATCGGATTCGGGCGTGAACGAAGCGGATTCGGTCGTGATCGAAACGGGTTCGGACGTGATCGAAGCGGGTTCGGGCGTGATCGAAGCGGATTCGAGCGTGCTCGAAGCGGGTTCGGGCGTGCTCGAAACGGATTCGGGCGTGCTCGAAGCGGATACGGACGTGATCGAAGCGGATTCGGGCGTGATCGAAGCGGATTCGGGCGTGATTGAAGGGATCCGGTTGAGATTGTATCGGATTCGGATGTGATCGAAGTGGATTCGGGTGCGCGTAAATTGGATTCGAGTGCACGCAAATCGGAGGATATAATCGTAAATGGCGAAGTGACTATTCTTTCAAAAATGCTTGAGTCGGGTACGGTGCGATTAAGAGATAAAAGGTATTCGGATCCGTATTTGAATTTGAAGAGAGAGGATTGTCGAATATGCGTGTGTGAAGATATGCGAGTTTTGTGCACAATTAAGCAATGACGGATATTATCGTTTGAAGCAAGACTCGACGTGGGGCTTGACGATGAAGGAAGAAGGCCGCCTCCGAAACCGAATATACGGTACGATGCGAAATCTTCAAGGGTGGTGATTCGTGTTATCTCGAAAAGGCCACCGCCAAAACCTAACATAAATTCCGCATGTTTGATCCTTGAGGACAAGGATCTTTAAAGGAGACGGTATTGTCATGACCCGAGGGTACATGGGTCATTATGAATAAATAAGGGGTTTAATCGCAAATTCGTTTTCGGTTCACAAGGTGCATGGTGCATCGTGTCTAGTTAATATTTTCTTTTATAACTTGTCGCATTATAAATAGGGAGAGGAGAGAGAATTAGAAAATAGAATATTGATGTAATTGTTTCTTTGTATGAACTTGAGACCTTGTCTTTTTATACTTTAGTGAATCGAATTCGAATTCATTTAAAGTTTGTATCTTGATTTCTTTTTATCCTAATTTGAGGTTGTTTTAGTAACGACTCGAATCGTTACACCGAATCTGACGTGGAATCTTTTGGTGTGCCAGGTCAATTAAACCAATTTCATTCAGTTTAACATGTCTCATAAAAGTAAAACACATGAGCGCGAAAGATAAGAGAAAAAGAACTTTACTCACTGCCACGGATGGAGAGCGAGAGCGGAGATACGGATGGAGAGCGGAGAGAGACGAATCAAGAGGGAAGAGATGGATCTTGAGCAAGACCCACTCGCTGGAGAAGCCTCCCGAACGCAGATCAGGTATCTCCTCACCGGCCACCGGATCTGGATCGTGAAGCCACCGCATCGTGAGCCCCTCGTTGGATAATCCACTCAAAAGCCACCAAGTTTCTTCATCAAATGGTATATTTCTTCAAAATTAATATCGTAAACTGAAATTAGTATTTTTTAAGTTGATTAAGGATTTAAAATTTGGGGGTTTTGACTGGAATGATGACTTTATGTCAATTCCAGTTTGTTTTTTCAATTTAGGTCTTTAGCTTTCTTCCAATTTCCAATTTTTTTTTTACTGAAATTAGTGTTTTAACTCGAGCCATATAAGAGAAATCAGTGGAGCATTAAATTAGTGCTCACTATGTCTGGTAGTTAGTGGAGAATTGAAATAGTACTAATTACTAATTAGTGGAGAATTCAAATATTTGACGGTGAATCCCGATGATTGTTGTAAGTAATACTCAATTTTATATTTTATGTAATCTCTCCAAAAAAATATTTAGTACTATTTTTTTTAATGAAATTGTTGCTAATTGGGTCTCTTCTAATTTGCAGTTTTTTGTTATATGTTTTTGTTCAGGATTGAAGAATTATGAAGGCGATTCACACTCACCAGTAAAAGTGGTGAAATTTATATTTAAAAATAAGATGTAGATCTATGATTTTAAGTGTGTAATATAGGGCTTTGAACATGTAAAATTGGATGTGTATACAAGGACTGTAAAAAGATGGTTTGATCATGTAAAAATGTATGTGGATAATGATTTAATTGCGTAGCTAAGGTTTTGACTTTGAGTGTGTACTATGAAAAGGTTTGAGTGTATCTTTGGTTAGTGTATATTTTGTGTTGGCGGGGACACTAATTAGAATGATCACATACAAGTGGAAGCACATTTTTAATTTGACAAATATGTGTGTATAGTATATATGTGAATGTGCAAGTATTCTAATAGATTTATATTGTTTTCAATTGAACTGAATTTTGTTTGTGTTGGACTAAAGTGATTTCGTACCAATTCAAATTGAATGTATATGAGTTGGTTTGCATTGTTATAAAGTCAAATTGAAATATGTGTTCGCCCCATGAGATGTTAAAATTGAAAAATGCATAATATTATAATGAAAGTTATCAATTTAAATCCAATGTCATCGCAAATTTTCAATATTCTGTAACTCAAATTTTCGAATTGCAAACTCACAAATAAAATTAAAAAATTTCAAAAATCCCTAAATTTCCATAACAATAAACTTTCATAATCTTCAATACAAAAATAGAATCCTCAAATTAGAACTTGTTGAACAATTCTCTAAAAAATTGTTTGAGGCTCTTTACTACGTGGCTCTGAGGAAACAACAGATTTTTCTACTGACATACATGAAACTGAATTGAACTTCTCTGGCTCAAAATTCTCATTTAACAGCTCGTTTTGAGCTAAATCTGATTTAGTGCTGATTTTATTGTTGAGTGGTGGTGAATTTCTCTCTCACAGATAGAAGAGGAGAAAATGGTGATCTTGAAACAGCAATAGATAATGGAGACGTGAAAGTAATACAAGATAGATTTGAGATTGAAATGATAAAAATAAAGATAAAATACAAGAGGAGGCTGCATTAGAAATTTCGAGTTTACTACTTGGCTCCAGCCTTCAATCATGCTCAACTGAGCTAATTACCTACAAATAAGTCAAATTTAGGAGCAACAAGTGCTGAGTAGGATTATCAATTTTTGATGTGAGAGAGAGAGAGAGAGAGAGAGAGAGAGAGAGAGAGAGCGCGCGCACCTGAAACAGGGCAAACCCGAAAAGAAAATGAGAAGGCTGAAGCTTCGTGGGACAGAAATGGAGAGAGGCTGAAAAAAATCACGGAATAGAGAAAAAGAAAGAACAGTTTCATATAAATGATAAATTGAAGAAAAATGGAGTCATAGGGTTTGCTGACGTGGCAGACCACAGCCACGTCAGCAATTCGGGAAAGAATTCGGGAACAAAATTATGGACCCTATCATTACTGGAGAGGAGTAAGAGGCTTGTGTATCGGGTCGGGTCTGGAAAAAAGATGAGGTTAGCTAATCGGGTTGGTTGTGTGAGTTTTATTGGTATGGGTATATGGGTAAGATATGATGGGTACTTAACAAAACAAGGGATGCCTCTTTTTGGGAGGCATGTGACAAATGCCTAATGGGCCAAAGTCCAGGACTGGTCCGTCCTGACACCCTTGCAAACACACAAACAAACACACTAATCAGTGTTGAGTTTTTCGACGATATCACGAACTTTATGATCACCCTAATGTATTGGCAAATAAAAAAGTTGAATGCGATTTTTTGTTGTGTTTTGATATCCTACAAATTCATAAGTTAGAGTTTACACGATAAATAATTGAATATGAAAATATGTGTCGGCCATGTCAGCATCCGCATCGATAGTGGTTATTCTGGATACGACACATATAGAGGAGGATACTTGTTATTGTGGATACGAAGCACCGCCGCTAACCAAAATGTGCACAAACCCCATCTGAAATTCTTGCGACAGAATTTCTAAGTTGTTGCCATCTCTATATCCTTGTCCTTTTCAAACGAACATACATTTATTTAAAAATTGCATAACATTCAAAATAAACAAATGAATACGACTTATCTGTTGTCGATACCGTGATCAATGTGAAAATATCATCTTTATCTAAAATTGCATCTGAGCTAGTAATTGTGTCGTATATTGTTTCTCCTCATCTCTCGCATGCTACGACTCCTCTAATTGCCGACGGATGTCCGCTTCTCTTAAACGTTTCAACTCTTCTAATTGCTGACGCGCATCAACCTCTCATTGCAATGAAGGTTGCATTGCATCTCTTTGATCCTATTGAAGGAAATACAGTTATAGATCAATTAGTAGCATGCACACATGAGGATAGACGAACGTACGCGTTCGTCGATACGATTGGATGCATAATAAGATTATGCAAATCTGACAGAAATAACATAATCAGTCACGACAGACTGTGTGTCAGTCATGACGAACCTATAAGTTAATTTGTCAGATTACATAAAAATATACACAGTCAGTCATGACGGACCAAAGAAATTTTGTGTACCGATCCATGAGTATGAGTCATGACTGATTGTATGTCAGTCATGAGGTGCGTCGTGACGGACTGTATAGTCAATCGTGACGGACTATAGAGTAACTGCTGTTTCCAGTAACCGTGACTAGTGCGTCATGATGGACTGTAGTCAATTGTGACGGACTGTGATCCAAATTCCAGATTAGCAGTTTTCTTTGTACTCATTAATCATCTAATTAATATAAGATCTGGATGATCCTTTCCTCTCTCTCTGATCAGTTTTCTACAGAGATTATTATGCTTGTGAGACAAGTAATAGAGAGAGCTTGATAATCACCATTAGAGATGAAATTCAAGCAATTTTACGACGATTTTAGGGGAATCGTGCGTAACCGAAAGACGAGGCTCAAGGTGGATACGGGTAGAGGGATTTCATCTGAAATCCTCGATTGTGATCAAACTAGAGCAAGATGGATGACGAACCGGATGCGATCCGGTTGTATACGACAAATCGGAGCTCAATCGAAGTGTCGAATCGCGCGAGAATGGGACGCACGTGTTACCGAAGATTGGAGCAACAAAAAGGCAGCAACTACTCTTTCAACCCGTCACCGTGATCAATTTCACGTGGTATGAATCTATGTCTATAATCGTTATATTCATAGGTAGTTGCATGTAATTTAGGATTCGTACTCTCGGATCGTCGACGTGGTCCTCGGGATTGGGTTGGACCGGGCCCTTCAATCCGTTGCGCGGGGCTCGGTAGTGACGCCGAAACCCAAGACCTATCATTTATTGTATTGTAGGATTCAGAATTGTGTCTAGAAGAACCGGCTATCCAAGGTAAACCACAAGGAAATACAATTTTGGATCAATGGTAAAAATGTGCATATAAGGACAAACGAACATACATGTTCGTGAAAATTCATATGTGTATAATCTTATTATACACTTATTAATTCCCACGAACGCGTACGTTCGTTTGTCCGTATTTGTACACTTTTACCGTTGATCCAAAATTTTCTTCAGTCTCCCACTCAGTTTCAGATCTAACTAAAATTGTACTTATGCATATCAAATATACACTAAATTAGAGAATCTAGCCTTGAATATCATATCATATATGCTTAATCTTTCCATATCATATATGCCATAATCTATAAATCAAGCCCGACATAGTACAACTCATTGTGTGACCGTGTAGATTCGTTTAACGATGGCAGTAAGCTGTTTCCAAAGCATTACAAGCTCATGACCGAGATCTAGTCACTCCATGATAGCTACCCATGTTAAATCGAAAAATGATTGTGATCATTGTGCCCATCTCGGATAATGGTTATTAGTTCTCTTGTTAACGACATCCGTCAATCAAAAGGGATGGTGACAGTCATCCTTATATTTTGATCGACTAAACTTAATTTCCGATACCGCATTGAATTAACAAATACAATCGAAATTAACTTTTAATATCATTGACTATGATCATAGATTTCGTTAATCAATTCATCGAGAGGCCTAAGGAATATATCTTCCACGCGGAATAAATAATTTCCATCTTGACAATTCATATCGATTAACATGTTTCAAACAATACGTAATAATGATCCTTTTGGCCGTTTTGTTACAAACAGCGGAAAACCACATCAAAGCATTATTTTACGCACGTAAAACAATCAATGATCATCTCATGTATGAAGAACTTAATACCCTACTCGTTGCATGTCCATCTATAATGACTAAACCATGTCATGGTCTCCCACTTTTGGTCAAGTCCAATATATGTAACCTAACACATATCAATATTTCTGATTTGATAAGCACATTTGTCCTATGATTAACAAAACATAATCATCTTCTTGGCAAATATACTAGTGTACACACGTTTAGTCTATTATCGGATAATAGGTATGCTTCTCTCTTAAGCAAGCTAATCGTGACTAGGGACGATTTAGAAATGAAACTTATAGCGTGATGGTTTCGCGTAACATAATCATGTATTATGTCGACACTCACACAAGTTCAAATCAAGGTTCATGTAATCAAATTACACAATCCCGCACACAGTTTTCATATGAGATAAATGCAAATAAAATTAATTAAAATTTTAGAAAATACATTGTATAAGTTAAGTATTTGGGTGATACAACGTTTACAGCTACTATCTATGAAACTATCGTTTTAGATAACTACTCATCTCTCTTTCTCCTCTAGGTATCTCAAACCTATAGCTTTCGCATGATAGTCATGCTTTATTTGCGAGAGTGGTTTTGTAAAGGGATCCGCAACGTTTTTGTCAGTATCAATTTTGTCAATAATCACATCCTTTCTTCGTAAAATCTCACAGATCAAGTAAAATTTTCTGAGTATGTGTTTGGACCGATGATGTGACCTCGGTTCCTTGGCTTGTGCAATTGCGCCCGATATGAAGGCCCGGTCCGGTTCCCTAAATCCAACATCACGCCATGACTTCGAGTGTACGATGCAAAGTAGGATAGACGATTACCAGCGTGAAATTGATCACGCACGACGGGTTGATCGCTCGCATCCTTCTCTTCCTTCGGTGTCATGTTGGTGACTAGCCCGTACATCCCATACCGCACGTCTCCCACCGTCTTGACACGCCTCGGGTTGTCTTCGTGCGTTCCATGCCCGCATGCTTCCACAGCCCGTTACTCGATTCGCTCGTTTCCGTCTCCGGCAGATTTCGTTCCTCCGAATCGATCACAACCGAAAGAGCCCCAGATGTTGCTCCTCTACGTGTATCCACCTTGACTCGTAAGACGTCGGTCGCGGGTGCAACTGCCTAGACGAAGCACCGGCGAACTTGCTCGATCGATTGATTCTCTTCTCCGAAAAAACTGTTTTTCTCGGTTCTCTCTCTTTACACCCTTTCACTCAATAGAAAGATGTCTCTCAATATTTCTGAAATATTCTGAATATTCTGAATGAATTCACATCTGGATTGACCAGAGAGAGAGAGAGAAACATCCTATTTATATGACATAGGATTAGGATTGGCCAAAAGACATGTATATCCAATATACACTATTTCACACAGAAAGTTGCATGAATCTGTCCAGTATTCTGTCCATACGAAATTGGTAAATTTCTCTGACAGAAAATCAACCAACACGAAAGTCGTAGATAATCTTATTATATACATGACCCAATTTGTCCTGGTCCAATTGGAGTTCTTATGCAAAAGTTATGACTGTTTTACTAACTGTATGTCATACTGTTGCACCCTTTCGGTATTTCATAGAAACGACACTGATACTTCGTTCATATGAAATATATTTCTACATGAAGGTTGTAGATAATCTTATTATCTATCTAACCCAATTTGAACCATTCAAATTGGATTTTCCTACTGAAAGATATGACCACGAATGTGCGCTTACATTCATTTATCCCTGTGTACATTTTTACGGTTGATCCTGAAACTGTATTTCCTTCGACTTCTTGATCCATACCGCTTCCTTCGCAGCCTCGGATACCGCAATATACTACAATTCTGTTGTAGAGTCAGCAATTGTCGGTTGTTTGGAACTCTTTCATATCACCGCACCACCATTTAAACGAAACACGTATTCGCTTTGTGATCGAAAGTCATCGACACATGTTTGGAAACTAGCATCGGTATAACCATTTATTACCAACCTGTCTTTTATACCACCATATATATTAGAAATTGATCCTTAGTTCTTCTCAAGTACTTAAGGATACTTTTTACGGTTGACCAATACGCATCTCCGAGATTCGATTGCTAGCGCGATACGACACTTAATGCATACGACACATCGGGACGCGTACAAATCATGACATACATATTCGATCCTACCGCCGAAGCTTAAGGAGCATTATTCATGATATTATTTTCTTCGCTTGATGTCGGACATTGAGCTTTAGAGTAAGTAATGCCACTCGACATTGGGAGAAACCATTTCTTAGAGTTATGCATCGAAAACATTTTCTATACTTTATCGATGTACGTGCTTTGACTCAAGCCGATAAGCTTCTTGAATTTATCTCTATAGATCCTTACGCCTAAAATGTATGCGGCCTCGCCTAAATCCTTCATAGAGAAACGAGTACTCAAGTACTTCTTAACATCCGTAAGCATCGGAATGTCGTTTCCTATAATCAAAATATCGTCTACATATAGTACAAGAAATACTACGTGGATCCCGCTAACTTCTTCTACACATAAGGTTCTTCTTCGTTTTTAATAATGTTATACTCACTTATAACTTCGTCAAAATGAATGTTCCAACTACGAGAAGCTTGTTTCAATCGATAAATAGATCGTCGAAGCTTGCATACTTTTCCCGGATTCTCGAATCGACAAAACCTTCGGGTTGTGTCATGTACACATCCTCTTGCAAATTTCCGTTAAGAAATGCGGTTTTGACATCCATTTGCCATATTTCGTAGTCATAATACGCAGCTATGGCAAGTAGAATCCGTATGGATTTAAGCATTGCTATGGGCGAAAATGTTTCTTCATAGTCTACACCACGAATTTTCTTGAAACCTTTCGTGACTCGCCTCGCTTCATAAGTATGCACTTTCTCATCCATGTTGGTTTTCTTCTTGAAAATCCATTTGCATCCTACGTACGGGTTTAACCCCAGAAGGTGCATCAATCAAGTTTCAAACTTGATTATCGTACATGGATTGGATCTCGGATTTCATGGCGTCATGCCATTGATTGGAATCCTCACTCCTCATAGCCTCTTTATAAGACGTCGGCTCATCATCTATGAGTTCGACTTCATCATCATTAGCCACGATAAATCCATATCGTACAAATTCTTGACGTGTCCTATTCGATCTACGAAGAGCGCCTTGTGCGCTTGACTCGGGATCATCAACTATTTTGGAGCAACACTCTTTACGAGATCTATGACATCGGGAGCCCTTGGATCTGGCCAACATCCCCCCAAATTTATCCTCCTTCTTTTTAAAGGATTTGGCAAAATTATTACCCATTTTCAATGCTTCCGTGAAAAGGAACAACCTCGACGGTTCTCTTTCATGGAGATGGATGACCACGGGCTTATTCTTGGTCGCCTCCACCTACGCCCGGATTAGACACCCCGGCATTTTATCTCGGTGGAACACCCCCTTGTGGCAATCCAATTGCCCCTCTAAAATCAAATTTTATGGATGTCTCCTATTCAATAATAAGCTCTTGACGTGCGCCAATTTAGTAAAACGGGGGTGGCCTCATAACCAACATTGCATGCTTTGTGCTCAACACATGGAAACAGCCAACCATCTTTTTCTCGATTGTCCCTGCTCTTCAAACATCTGGACTAGAATACATGCTACTTACCTATGGCAGCCACTCCGCCACTCGGAGGATATTCAGGGTTTCTGGCTAGACAACGACCCGAGTTTTCAATCGACCGCCCATCATGGTTCCTGGAGAACACTGGCGCTTGCGGTTTGGTGGAATTTATGGAAAGAGAATTCACTCTATTGGAGAGAATTCACTCGGATTTTAGAGCATTGCGATCAAATTGTTAACGACTGAATCGACAGGAACCTCTACTCTCTATAGAGCTCAAGATTGAATGGGATCCTTCCATCAGAGCCCAAGCTAGTTTATAGCTTCTCACTTTTTTATTTTTAAATTTTTCTCTCGGAGCCCCTGAGCTTCCTGTAATTAAAACTTCTATTTTTATTAAACTTCTATTTTTATTCAATATATACAAAGAGAGGTACACTCTCCTTAAAAAAAAAAAATCATTAAATTTACTTTAAGTGATGTGTTAGCCTGATTTTGCTAACTTTGGATTATGTAGGGGTAAAGTCAATAAGTGATATAGATTCGAACTAAATTAAAATAACATTTAATAAGATCTTAAAAGATAAATATAAAGTATAAATAAAAGATATTTAAAGAATATAAGGAAATGATAATTAAAGAATATAAAAAGGATATTAATGATATTATGGCATCCATATACTTATGTTATTTATGAGATTATAATATCACATTTTGAAGTTATAATATTTAAGAATATTTCTGATATAAAGAGTTGAGAGAAGAATTGTATGGCGATTATAATATTTAAGAATATTTCTGATATATGTGTGTGTGCGCGCGCGCGCGCGCGCGCTAACAAGAATCCATAAAAAGAATCCAAAAAAAAAAATCCAAAAACCAAAATATACTATTGAAATTAGCAAAATATATTTTTGTATTTATCAAAATATACTATTGAAAATGTAGTATTTTATTCTCAATTTTAACTATGTTAACACATTGAATTCAATAGTATATTTTGTTAATTTGAATAATATATTTTGTTAGTTTCATGAGTATATTTTGTGCGCGTAGATTCTTTTTGGATTTTTTTTTTGGATTCTCGTTAGCAAACCTGTATATATAGAAATATGAGATTTCAAAAGTTGATATTACTACTAGCATCGTGAAAAATGAGACACGATATATGTTTCTACCAATAATACTAGGTGGAGGGGTTACGAGAAAAATCCAGAATTCTAGACAGCTGAGGTTAGCTAGGGTTCATAATCATATACATAGAAGATTATGATTATGATTCACATATCGCTAGGGATCATAACTTCAGTCATGTCGCAAATTCATAGGTGGAAGTGGATTTGCGATGTGATTTTGAGATGATTTTTGAGATGATATGATACAATTTTAAAATTATTGTGATACTTTGTGATTTTATAGGATTATAATATGATTTTGAAAAAACATGACGTTATTATAAATAAAATTTAAATAAAAATATGAATACAAATTTGAGTATCAATGTGAATAAGAATGTTAATATGAATTATACAAGGACTATGAAAATTAAATGTGGAGATATAAAGTTACAAAAATGTGAATTAAAATGACTATGATACGATATGAAATTATAAATACATGTATGAATTTTATAAGTATATAATATGAAAGATTTTATATATGATTATAATATGATATGAAATAATTTGAAATCATATAATTTGAAAAAATATTAAAATAAACACAAATACGAAATAAGAAGAAAGTAAATAAATTACGAAATAAAATAACAAATTGGAAATTAAATAAGGTGATAAATTTAGTATATATTATTTTGACCAAAAAGTGTCATTAAAGTAAATTTAATGGACTAGCTGCGAAGACACTCTCCACTTAACCATTTATATGGCTTAACTTCGTTGTATTGTTTTTGGTTGAGATTAGAAGGGCAACAAGAAACATATTTTTGATGACACTTCAAAAATTAACACATAAGTACATGATTATGAATTAATATGTTAATTCTTAAATTCTTAAATTATACTAACATCATCAAGATTCTCGAAGGAGAGACATGATATGTCCAACATTTTTCCTTTAAAAACCAAGTACAACATAATTAGAAACGGGTAACTAATCACGCCCTAGCCCGTAAGTAAATTAACACCAAGTACAACATAATTAAAAACGGGTTGCATGTCGCACAAGCAAATCGTAAATTTATATTCGCCTACGGGCTACAAACCTAACTACCAGATGTAATAAATAGAATCGATCGCACAGAAAAGGGGGGGGGGGGGGGGGGGGGGGGGGGGGGAAACCAAAACAGAAGAACTAAACCGTGTCACTCTAATTAAAAATACTTCACGTTTTATGTGACCAAAGACTAGTAATTAAACTAATTGCCCCTTTTTTTAAAAAAATTAATAGCTGGGCCTGGGACTCGAGAGCTACATTGAGAAGAAAAAATATATTACGGTCAGCAAGAAAAAGAAAATCAATTGATTAGTGTCTTGGTTAATTGATTACGATAAAAAAAAATCTTAAATTTCACAATCACAAATAGAAGAGGATATATATTTTTGCAAATTTTTATCACGACCAAGACATTTGTACTTGATAACTAAAAAGTCGTTCTCGAATGTTTTTTGTACTACTTTTTTGGAAAAGTCGACTTCAAATCCCAAGTTAGTGCCTCATGAAATACAAGTGCAAAGGACTCTTGCTTTTGAAAGGTCAACTTCACATATATGTCATTGGCTCAAAACATGTACAACTCCACTATGTTAGGCAGATATCTTTAAAAATAATTTTTTTTGACATATATAGCATCTTAAAAAAAAGCCCAATGTGCAAAACTAGTGTCCGACTTGGTCAATTTACAGATCCAGCATTTTCGCAAATTAATTTGGTAAAAATAAAATAACTTTCGTCAGAAAAGCTAGCGAAAATGATTAAAGTAGGATTTGCGCTGTTAATCAGGATTGAATGGTGTTAACAAGGGTTAAAAATTAAAATCCAGATAAATCACGTTTACTTACTTTCGTCAGAGGCCGGGGAAAGTACATGCATGCAGATTCCTATGAGTCTCGAAGAGATCATTGTGTGCATATGAGGGGACGGATCTTTTCAATTAACTCACTTTCGTCAGGTCCCTTAACGGAAGTGAGAGAATTAATTTCCCGACAACCTTCCTTCTCCTTTCTTCTCTCTTTTTTGTTTTATTAACATCATTCAACTCTAATTAGCCGTTAAAATTTCACTTTGAACATTTTCACCAGTTTCTCCGACGAAACTTATTTCTTGACGAAAGTGCTAGATTTGCAAATTGGACAAGTTTGATGCTAGTAGTTTGCAAATTGGTTTTTTTTATGGTTTATATAAAAAAAAATCCTTTCAGATACTCAATAATAATTAAGATAACTATTCCATAGGTATAGATCTGTGACGAATTATTCAGGTTGTTAATCATTTGTCAGATAAATCCTTTATTTGAATTCAAAAGAATTTTTTATTGTTCAATATTTTTATGTTAGATTTAGTCTAGTTGGAGCAAAAAATTTAGATCAGATTTTAGTCAGCTCTGGTAAAAAATCAGTGTTGCCACTCAAAGATTCGGTGCAAACCTGGTCCACCCAAATATCGTGCCTGTAATAAACAAAAATGTTAAAGAGAATAATATTTAATTCTCATATTGAAAATTGAAAATTAAACTAAAAGAAGAATTATTTTGATAATATAACGAAATAAAGTGAATGAATTGTCCTTTGTTAATGGTTGGTTGGGGCTGTTGATCTAGATTAGAAATTTAGAATTTTGCACGTTTGCCTACAGAAAATGCATACTTTGAATGAACCCGGTCTAAGAGTGTCATGATTTAATAATAGCAATTCAATTAGAAATAAACATAACATCCATCCAATTAAATTAAAAAAAACATCCATTATTTGCTTCCATCATTTTCAATCAATTCAAAATACAATAATTAATGAATTTTTTAAATAATTTGTAAATTAATTTATAAAGAATGATTGAAACAACCATATCAAAAGAATTCCGATATGATTCTCCAATCAAAGTCAACTTATTTAATTGAGACATATCTGGATAGCGATTTCAAGACCGTGTTGTGTTGTTGTATCCATAAATTCAATATGTCTTATCTCTACATTAGTTTATCACAAATTACTATTTTATATACTATTAGTTATATACAAGTAATAAAAGTACTTAATGTTAAGTCTCAAATTTTGAGTTAATTAGAAAGAAAGAAAGGTTAAAAAGAAAAGAAAAGAAAACAGTTGCAGACAAAAAGGTTCGCCCACCTGGCCGGCGACTTATCACTGGGCTCCACCGTTCCATAGTTAGAATTATGATTTGGGTACTCAATATGTGTCCTTAGATGGAATCTTGGTAAGTACATACAATCAGGTCGGTTCTGTTATTTTGGAGATATGTGGCGATTAATATCACGTCATCCTTAATTTATTTTTAAACATTATATCAAACATTATGACTATAATTTTTAAAATATATTTATTTACACATAAATCACTCGTAAATTATATTTGTATTTTATCTTAGACATTTTGGTTGTTATGCCAATAAAAATTTATTTCTCATACCATAAATTGTCATACGTTTAAATTTAATTTTAGACATTTTATCGAACACTTTTGACTACACTTGTAAAAATTGAAGGAAATACAGTTTCGGATCAACCGTAAAAATGTACACAAGGATGAACGAACGTAAGCGTACATTTGTGGTCATAACTTTCAGTAGGAAAATCCAATTTGAATGGTTCAAATTGGGTTAGATAGATAATGAGATTATCTAGAACTTTCATGTAGAAATATTTTTCATTTGAACGACGTATCAGTGTCGTTTTAATGGAATACCGAAAGGGTGCGACCGTTTGACATACAGTAAAACGTCCGTAACTTTCGCATCCGAACTCCAAATTGGGTTAGAAAGATAATAAGATTAGCTACAACTTTCGTGAATGTTCAAAGTCGGTTGGGACGATTTAATATTTTCGTTTCAACAGAATACTGAAAGGGTGTCTGCAGTTTTCTGTGTGAAGGGGTGTATATTGGATATACATGCCTTTTGGCCCATCCTTATCCTATATGATATAAATAGGATGTTTCTCTCTCTCTCCAGATCAGATCATTCAGATGAATCTATGGTATTATTCAGAATAATCCAGAAATATAAAGAGACATCTTTCAAGAGAGTGAAATAGTGTGAAGAGAGAAAGATCGAGAAAAAGGAGTTTTTCTCGGTGTAGAGAATCGATATAATCAAGCAAGTTCGCCGGTGCATCGTCTAGGCAGTTGCATCCGCGACCGACGAACTCCGACTCACGGTGGATACAAGTAGAGGAGCGACACTTGTGGCTCTCCGATTGTCATCAAACCGAAGGAGCAAAAATGTGGGCTGTGGAATAGTGTGGACGTGAGACGCACGAAAGACAACCGGAGGCGTGTCAAGATGGTGGAAGACGTGTGGTATGGGACGCACGGACTAGTCACCAACGTGACATCGGAGAAGGAAAGGATGCGAGCGATCAACCCGTCGTGCGTGATCAATTTCACGCTGATAATCGTCTATCCTTCTATTGCATCGTACCCTCGAAGTCATGGCATGATCTTGGATTTTGAGAACCGGACCGGGCCTCCATATCGGCTGCGCGGGTCCGGGGCGGGGTGAATTCCCAACAAAAATCTCTTTCTCTGCACATAAACTTCCCACAAAAATAAAATGTCTTGTATTTTTGGAGTCATATGACCCCGACTTAACCATGTCAATGGACATGACCGGCTTTGCATAAAATACAAATAAAAAATACTACACATACCGAATTCAACCACATAAATAATCCCGAATTAAATTTTTACATATAAATTATGGTGGGACCCATCTCCCTGCCATACCAAAAATGTATAATCGGGATTCGTTCGGTGAATTATTTATGGACACCAAGAGTTTTTGAATAGAAATTATATATTTCCTTCTATTTGAAAAATAATGATACACATCTCTATTAAAAATTTGGAAGATTATTTAATGATTTTTCGTTATATAATTTAAATGCTAGGAAAAATAATAGTAGAAAATACTCATCGAATATATACAAGAAATCTACACTATATGATATGGATGACGAATTTGTATATTTATATAATAATAATAATGTAATGAGAAATAAGAAGGTGATCCACAAATGAAATGAGGTTGAGCGGTTTAAAATCAATATGCGAAAAATATAACAAAATACGCGAAAAATAGAGAAAGATTAATTTATTATTAAGAGAGGTAGAGGTTTTTTTCCTACAATTATGAAATATTCCAAATAATGGATAAATTATACAACAAAATTATCATTTTGTGTTGATATTTGATATGTCATTATAGTTTATTGTTGTTGATACTATTTTGTGATAAGAGTTAATATAAGAGTAACATATTTGATAATATCATTATACATATTTATTATTTTCGTCGAAAGAGATTGAACTGATCAGTGCAAGTATTTATTAGGTAACTATTTTCGTAATTACATACTTACTTATATTGTAGTTGTTAAATTTTATTAAATGTCATCACCAATGTTTTATGTAAAGGCCCTATGACACTATGTCAAATTTTACTAAGTTAACGTTTCATCGCTCCATTTTGAGCGATGTAGATTTTTTTACAGTTACAATACTATATCAGACCGGTGTAACAATATAACTACTTTTTTAGCACATATAGTGATAATTTTATCATATTGTTTTTGAAACTAAGAACATTGTATTAGTAAGTATTAGCAAATTCAATTACCTAAAATTACGTGCTAGGGACAATCAAGCACACACATTTTATCAACATAAAAAATATATACTTCAGCATTTGAGTTTAGTATTATGTGGTATATTTGATTTTGAATAGTTGAATGCTTGTCATTCAGTGATATTTATTTTTAATATGTGTTGAATTATGTTTAATAATAACTAGCTATAACCCCGCGCAATTGCGCGGGGCACGTTGATTTGTTTTTTTTTTATGATTTGTGTTTTTTCTGTATTTATTTTTCGGCAGCGTTGTATTGGCCAGTGATTCGATTTGTGTGGTGTTGTGAAATTTTCAAACTGAGAAGGACCGAAATGTAATTTTTCAAACTGAAAAGGACCAAAATGTAAATAAAAAATGACCAAAATGTGAATTAAATTTTTTTTTTCGAATTAAAATGTGTAAATAAAAGAGGATCAAGATGTAAATATGAAGTACCAAAATGTAATATTTTAAACTTGAAAGGACCAAAATATAGTTTTTTCAACTAAAAAGGACCAAAATGTAATAAAAAAAGGACCAATATGTAAATTAAAAATTTCTTACAAAGAGGCCCCTGGACCAAAATGTATTTTTTTAAACTTGGAGGACCAAAATGTAAATAAAAAAGGACCAAAGTATAATTTTTCGAAATAAAGGACCAAAATATAAATAAAAAAGGACCAAAATGTAAATTATTTTTTTTTTATTACAAAAATCCCCTGGTGACGTGGCTCAACCAGGAGCCAGGGAAAAGTATAGAATTATACTAATTAAAATAAAATTTGTGTTATTGGACATTTTAAAATATAACATAAATCATGATTATAATCAGATCCCCATAGTAGACTGTGCACTATAACTCTTGCTATGCGCTAATCGTTGCACTAACCCCTAAAATGTTGTGTGCCGCTACACTTTATTTAAAGTATTGCTAATCACCACTAATTATATCGATGTAACAAATCCTATAGATATTTTTTATTTTTGTAATAAGATGTTTTATCATTCTTTCTAGTTTTCTTCTTTGCAAACTTTATTCAAAATATCTTAGTTTCAGAAAAGATGTTTTATGTATAAAATTTGAAAATAATTTTTCAAACTTTATACATAAGTATTCAATATCTTATATTTTTTAGTTTTATTAGTGTTTTGTCTTTTATTTTGTGTTATTTTTTATTTTTTTTCTCACCTCTGCAAAAAAAATCTTGCATAACATTTTTCCAAACTCCTATTATTAATTCAATTAAACTAGCTTTATCCCCGCGCAATTGCGCTGGACAACATATCTATATTTTTTACATGTTTTTTATATAATTATTTAAATATAATTAACGCACGCCCGTTTGAACTAAATTAATCTAATCATGACATATTTGCAAATATCATGATGTCAATAGATGCATAAGGTTCATGAAATTAGTCTATCACGGATATTATTTTCTGATATAACTGTTTGAACTAAATTAATCTAATCATGACATATTTGCAAATATCATGATGTCAATAGATGCACAAGGTTCATGAAATTAGTCTATCACGGATATTATTTTCTAATATAATTTGTATAAATAGCATTTGTTAGGTGCTTTTAAAATCGATTAATATAATCAGGACATATTCGCAAATATATTTGATGTCAATAGATGGATTATAGTTACGGTTCATTAAAGAATCGCAACGTGTCATATAGATATAACGGACAAATGACAAATTTCTATGAAAAATCACATAAATTTGAGTTTACAAAATTTCATATATACCCGTGCAAAATAAGCAAATACAAAAAAAATCGAAAAGCAAAAAAATGACCAAAATGTAAAAAGGGAAAAAATTGGGTAAAAAGGAAAATTACAACAAAAAAAATTTGAACTTACAAAATTGCATACATAACCCTGCCTAATGAGCAAATTTTTTTTTTTTTGGAAAATAGAAAAAAAGGATCAAAATATAAAAAATGACCAAATGTAAAAAAATGATGAAAATGTAAAAAAAGACCAAAATGTAAAATAGGAAAAAAAAATCAAAATGTAAAAAAGGACCAAGATATAAATAAAAAAAAATTGAAAAATAAGAAAAAATGTAAAAAATGATCAAAATGTAAAAAAAAAAATCAAAATGTAAAAAATGACCAAAATGTAAAATAGAAAAAAAAATCAAAATTTAAAAAAAGGGCCAAAATATAAATAAAAAATGTAAAATATAAAAAAAAGAGCAAAATATAAAAAATGACCAAAATGTAAAATAGGAAAAAAGAATCAAAATGTAAAAAAAGACTAAAATATAAATAAAAAATGATCAAAATATAAAAAAAATGACCAAATTGTAAATAAAAAAGAGGGGTAAAAGCAAAATTTACCCCCTGTCACGTGTCATCACAAGACTAAGGTAGTAGCATTATAGTAACTATATAATTTCTAGACATTGTACTTAATCTAAATCCACTTATTCAACATGAATATGTTGTTTACAATTCAATAAAATAATAAATAATAAATATATTCAATGAATTTAACATTAAAATAATTTATGAGCATTAAATGCACACTAAACTTACCTGATATACATGTAATAATTAAATAGTCAAAGTTACTCATTTACTAAATAAAAATTTACTAGAAAGCACAAAACCAACCGATGGAGATAAATCAAGAGTTATTATGTGTGACCCCATATCATTACTCATAACCAAACCCATATAATATCACGACACAAACATCACTCCAACGGGAATCTCATGCTCCTCTCTTTTCCCCCAATCTCTCTCTCTCCCTCCTCTCTCTCTCTCTCTGACTCTCTGCCTCTCTCTCTCTCATGGCAGCATCTCGGTTTGTCCTCTACGTTTTCCTCTCTGTTTCTTCTCTCCTTCCCTCTCTTTCTCTCTCCTGCTATACCCGAATGTTCTGCTTCGGAGACTCTCTGACTGACACAGGGAACTTTGTGCATTCGGTCGGTGATAACCCTGATCCGGCCGGCCAGCTCCCGTACGGTCAGACCTACTTCGGCCGCCCCACTGGCCGGTTCACCGACGGAAGAGTCATCGTTGACTTCATTGGTTCGTTTTTTTAATAAACCCCTCTCGTCTTTTATGTTGTATTTCTTTTCTACTGGTCCCTGAAGTTTTTATTAATTATTTATTATGAATTAAGTCCATGCGAAGGTTCATGACTAGTAATGAAGGCATCGTGGTTTTATTTGTTTATAAGATTTTGTAGGTCTAAAGTTTGATCTTTTTTTTTTTCTTTTTGGTCCCTGAAGTTCCTGATATTACAAGTGTCTGGTTTGTGACTAACGGTGCCGTTTTGGTTGGTAAAAAGAAAGTTTGAACTGTTTTCAGTTAGGCCCGTAAAGTATCTATCTTGTAGACTAAAGTTTTGTGCTTGATTGCAAGCGTTTGTTCTATGGTTACACTTACTTCTCTAATTGGAAATATTTCCAGTTTATCCCCTTAAGTTTTATTTAGCAAATATTTCCTATTATATTTGTTCCAATTGAACTTCAGTTCTTCTCATACTAATTCATATAAATCTCCAATTAGACACCAAACAAACAAAAAAGAGAAAAAAAATGAGCAATTAAATTTGATATTGTTTTGTTTTCTAGCCGAAGCATTTGGATTGCCGTTTACGCTTCCTTATCTGAAAGGAAAAACCGCGGAGGATTATAAACACGGAGCGAATTTTGCAGTTGGTGGGGCCACCGCATTGAATAACGATTTCTTTAGAGGGTTGGATGTGGACCCCAATTGGACCGAGCACTCATTAGAAGAGCAAATTCGCTGGTTCAAAAATGTCCTCAATTTACTCCCTTCTGATCAAGGTTAGCACTTATCACATTATTAACCCAATTTGGAATTTAATTGCGAGGTATAAAATCTAATTTCATCTTGAATGTGTAGAAAGGACCGAGTTGATGAGAAATTCGTTATTTCTAGTCGGAGAAATTGGGGGGAACGATTATAATCATTTATTCATAAGAGGAAAACCCTTAAAAGAAATTCAGTCAATTGTACCCAATGTGGCCAATGCTATTGGATCGGCCGTTGAGGTATTATATCTCTTTAATTTATTTCTATTATTTTCTCCTAACTATTATTCATATTGATTTGTAGGATTTGATTAAACACGGAGCTAAAACCCTAGTGGTACCGGGAAATTTCCCAATTGGTTGCGTACCGCTCTACCTCAGAGTGTACCAGAGCGACAAAGAAGAAGATTATGATCCCAAAACGGGATGTTTAAATTGGTTGAATGAATTTGCGGAGTATCATAACAAAGTGATTTTAGACGAGGTCAATCGATTAAAAGAAATTTACCCTAATGTAACGATTATTTATGCCGATTATTACGAGGCCTCCATGAATATCTTTCGGTACCCTCTCCAATTCGGTCAGTCACTCTTCCTCTCCATTTATTTAAAATCTGACCCAATTACCCTCATTTTTATTAAAATTCAAAACGTGCAGGATTTGAGGTACCATTAAATGCGTGTTGTGGAAGTGACGCTCCATATAATTGCACTCCATCAATACTGTGCGGTACGGAAGGGTCGACACTCTGTACCGACCCATCAAAATACGCATCGTGGGATGGACTTCATTTAACAGAAGCGAGTTACATGCTAGTGGCCGAAGGGGTTCTAGAAGGGCCTTACGCCTCCCCTGCCCTTATAAAAACTTGCCCTGATTTTAGACGCAATGTAGTGGAACAAAGACCTTTTTCTTTTTCAGACGAATGTAGTACTTGAGTTAAATCGGAGAATCCTTTTTTTTTATATTTATTGTAAAGAGGGTGTAAATTGTAATTTACCATTTACTTGCCCTCTGAATTGATTTTGCATTTGAAATATATATATTTATATAGGAACAATATTTGCTCGTTTTGGTGCTGCTTAAATTATTCTTTAGCTTGTACGGTTTTGTCAATTTAGCAGGGCCGAGTGGTGTGTTAAAGTAGCAACATTATCATAACATAATGAATCGTGTTAAAATTTAGGCAGATTACTGTTTATACACAAGTTTTTAAAAATAATCCCGAAAATACACACGTTTGCAACTTAATTCCAAAAATAAACAAAGGCGGACTTTGTAACTCCGCCAAATATAAAAATGGCGGACTTTGTAACTCCGCCAATTTTATTAATCATTAATTAGAATTAATTATATTGTTCACTATTGTTACGTGGTTAAATTGTGTTTTATATATGGCGGAGTTTGTAACTCCGCCAAAATTCAAAACAATGTTTTCCCTGCCGGTTTTTTTTATATTTAATATATAAATAAATTATGATAATAGTTTATGTTGATTATATTTTATGTTGAGTATATTTTATGTGAGTAGAGTAGTTGACCAAATTAATATATTATGTATAGTATATTTCTTGTAAAGATAAAAATAAAAAATTTTCCAAAATTATAAATATCAGAATTTATTGAATATATAGAAGAGAATTATTTTTTTGTTCTGAGAAACAAAAATTGACGAGACCTTACACTGTCATAAAGAACCAAAAATGAATATATTCTCTTTAACTTTTTCAGAAATTGTTTCTTCTTTATTAGAAAGGAATATATTCGATTTTACCTTTTTCAGTCCTATTAATATCTTCATCTTCTTCTCATTTTTTCAAAAACCAAAAAATCATCATCCTTCTCTTCTTCTATTTTCAAGTTTTATTATTTAATGGCTTCTTCATCTTCTGCTCCTGTCAAAAAAGAATGGTGGGATATTGAGTTGAAGGAGACATTTTTTGATAAAAGACATGTCTTATCTCCTCCGGTTCACCACAAAGATAAACCCGTTATTGAGTGTCATATGTACGATATTCGATATTTGGGGAAAAAACGCGATGAATCGTTAGTCATACATCATGACATGTACATTCTTTTGGCCCAAAATAACGAAGGATGGCTTAATTGGGATGCCGGATGGTGCCCGAAAGCACGAGTTAGAGTTTTTGATGAATTTCGTGTAAGTTATTTCTAATTTAATTTTTAACCTTTAAAAAAATTATTATTTTGCTTATGTGTGTGTTTTCGTCAATTAGAAACGTTACAACTGGCCAATGGAGGTTGAAAATCTGGATATAATCGACATTTTTTGGAAATATTGTACCATACGTTGGGAAAGAACTGTAAAGGAAATGTACGACTTCATGTACAAGGAATGCACTTTGGGTGATTTATATATCGATTTATGGTATCAAAGAGGAGTTAAGCCGGAAAGAAAGATTATGCCTTCGCATACAAATCACAACGCGTTCATGCAGATGGTATCCAAATGGCTATATATCAAACCTGCGTACATACCAATTAGACAATTTGGTGATGTGCATGGGAACGTAGTGAAGAGATATATCGATTGTGGAGGAAATGTAGTAACAACTTTTTTTTACTATCCAAGAAATTAATTAGATATATGTACTATTTTAGTAGTAATGTATTTCCTATTTTTAATTTCATGTACTAGTAATGTATTTTCCTATTTTTAATTTCATGTACTAGTAATGTATTTTCTATTTTAGTAGTAACGTATTTCTTATTTTTAATGTCATTAAAATCATCTCTCGGAGCATAAACAAACAAACATGCATACATAAAACCATAGTAATATCATCAAAATCATCTAAACATCACAATCACAATCATCACAATCACAATATCACAATCCTAAACAAACAAACATGCATACATGAAACATAATCTCGAACAAAAAAACATAATCATAACAAAAAAAAAACTAAAAATCGTCTCTCGGAGCATTCTGAGTGGAGTCGAAGAATTCATACTGGTTCCGAGAAGAACTGCCCTCACCATATGGATTAGTCATATGCATGAAATCCATCAACTCAGTAGCCGATGTATAATTAGGGCGAGTGGTGGACACGTAATCGGAATTCGGTGGCTGGAATATCTCGCTCCATGGGTTCAACTCGGGTTGCGTCCCAAAGTGCGGAGGTGGTTGGGACTCATGCTGAGATGAATGTTCTTGTCGACGGGGTGGCGAAGCTGGATAATTCAAGGACAATGTGTCGAGTAGTAAAGTCATCCTACTGGCCATCTGATCCAACGTGTGTCCGGCACAACAATTCGAGCTACAAGCCTGATTCTGTCTAGCTCGATGTATGTCTAAACGTAGCTCCTCGACCTGAAAGTTCAAACTTAAATAAAATGTCTAAAATAATATACAACTAATTGTTATCATACCATGGATCGCACGACCGGGCCACTAGCTCGAAACCTCGCATTAGGTGGATCAATGGAGTTCAAAATCCACCGCCGCGTAATTCTCCAAAACCAAGCCATATAATCCTGTACAAGTTTCACAAATTTAACATCTCAAAATTATGTAATATAATTGATAAATAAATCGTACCGTCCTAGTGAATTGGTCATTCAAAACCGTGTCATCCTCCTGCACAAGACGCTCATTTCTTGTTTCCCACATATTCAAGTAAGGACCCATCTGTGCACTAGTAAGAGTTCCACGCCGAGCCATAATAGGATTCTGAGGGATGTGCTGCCGGAATCCGAACTGCATAAGGACCCTATCGGGAAGGTACATCTTGACGATACCTCCAAATATGAGCGGTACCTTCGCGAGCCAGAGATGAGAAGCCAGAAAGCACTGCTGTGGCAGGAAACGTGTGAACTCAGTTGTGTATGGAGTCCATACGATCTACGAAAAAAACATAATAAATAGAATTAAGGTCTAATTAAGAAGTAAAAAAATAATATTGTTTATACCTTCTGACTCGTGAGCTGATCCAACTGGTCTATGTAGTACTTCACATCCGTTCCCCTGTTGCTACTTTGGAACGTCCGCGCACCAATATAATAATTCATCAACGGAATCCCGTTGATTGACCCAGCAAATGTCATATTAGGCGAGCCAATACCAAAGTGGAACCAAGCCCAAACCTGTAAAATTAGATAAGAATACCAAAGTAAAAATATGATAAGAATAATGAATATAAATTGACCCAAAAAATGTAATATTATACCTGCACAAGGGAATACCAACCGTAAGCTCTATTGGCGCCGACCTTGCATGCAGTTCCCAACGATCTATAAATGGAACCAAGTACGGCTGCTCCCCATGCATAAGTCCCGCATCTATCGAAATCCTCCAAATAATACACCAAAGAAGGAGAGAATCGTCCCTGCTGAGCATTCGGGAATGCCATAGCACCCATGAAGAACAAAATATACGCCCTCGTCCATTGGTCCCAAGTTTCTTCTGTCGGATTGACTGGGAGTGCATTGAAGGTCTCACGCAACCATGTAATGGTCAAACGCTGGCCCTTGTCGGGAACTGCCCCAACCAAACGCAAGAAATCGGCATGCACATCATCGCCACTCTGTTTCTCTCGATATACCGGGTTACCGTCTATAGCAAACCCAGTAAGCAAAGAAACATCCCGCAAGGTGATCGTAATCTCACCATGCGGTGTATGGAAGCTGTTAGTCTCGGGACGCCATCGCTGGATCAGTGCCATCAGAAAAGGATGATCTAGCTGGATATACGCACATCTCGTAGGCAGATAAAAACCAGCTCGCCTAAGTCAGTCTTCGATTTCATGATGCTGCATAATCTCGAACCAACTGCACCAACTAGATCCGTGCTGACTGATGTGTTTCTTCACTACCAAAATTTCGAGAGACTCGTTCGACGCATGATTGACCTGATCAGTTAGAAGTGACGAATCCACTGGTCCAGGATTGGTCATCTGAATAAAAATTTACACAAAAAATTAGTCAATATAAACAAATATTAAACACTAATCAACTCAATAAAAATAAAATAAAATAAAAACCATAACATACCATAACATACATAAAATGAGTCAATATAAACAAACCATAACATACATAATCCAAACATTAAACAATCTCAATAAAAATTACATAGTCTAAAAAATACAAATAAAATAAAAACTAATTCAGCACTAATCAACTCGAGGTAGTTGAACGGCACGATGTTCCACACAAGTACGTACGGTATGCCCTCGAGCCTTGCAATAACTGCACGTGTTGCCTTTCCTCCCTTGTGGGTCCATCTCGGTTTGGTCTCGTTTTTTCTTAGGACGCCCAGGTGGCCTTCGCACGTCCTCTGGTGGAAGTAATATCGGTCCTCGCACACGAGGCCAATAACGACGGTCCAGGATAACCGGTAATATTTGTTCGTAAGTTTTTTTGAAAGCGTCAATACGATAGAAATCATGACACATATCGTAATGACTTTTATTAATTTTACGACATACCGCAATAACATGAGAGCAAACAAGTCCTTCCAATTGGGGGATTCCACACGAGCAGATACAATTTAAGTTCTCGCCACGATTGTATCGTGTTCGAGCTTGGGGCAAACGAACTTCAAAAGTTAAGGTCTCGCAACGATTGAAATCGTATCTGGTAACACCGAACAATACAAGCGAGTGTTGTATGACATTCATATTTCTACTATCCGTACCTCTTGCATAAATCATTTCTTCAATTCTAGAACCAAAACGAGTACGACAATTTTCCCATTCTCCTCTTCCACTCGATGCATGCACCACATGATCGATATCTATTTCTGCTACACTGTGTTCACTACTACATTCCTCTTCTAATTCATCTTCTTCTTCATTATCATCATATTCTTCTTGTTCTTCTTCATTATCGTTCTGTTGCGATGATCCAATATGTCCGGAATGATATCTGGAATCATAACCCGAATCTGAAGAATGGCCCGCATAATTGTATCCAAAAGGAGCATTATTTTGGTATGTATTGTATTTATGTCTTGTCTCGATAAACAATTGTTTATAATTTCCAGTATTGGTTTCCATCATCATTACGAGACTTGAATCCCCATTTATTTCCACAACATCCCAAATTCCTAATTGAATTTGCCAATTTGTTTTCAAAATCAAATCATACATTTCACGATTGATTTGGGTGCAATTGTAAACCAAGTTTACCAAATCCTGAAATGAATTTCCGTAAGGCAAATTCATTAACATATTTCGACCACCTTCGTAACGGGATATACTATCGGCAACCCTATTGATATTGCCATGCCAATAAATCACGAAGGACCCGTCTTCCATTTGATCGCTGCGTTTTGTGTTCCACAATTAAATCATTTCTAATTCAATATTTCTTTTTTAATTGATGTAAACCCTTAACCCTAAGCATTACATCCAAAACCTTAAACCTAAACCCTAAAAAATCCTATTATTACTTTATTATTACTATCCTAAACCCTAAAAAATCATAACCCTAAAAAATCCTATTATTACTTTATTATTACTATCCTAAACCCTAAAAAATCCTAACCCTAAAAAATCCTATTATTACTTTATTATTACTATCCTAAACCCTAAAAAATCCTAAACCCTAAAAAATCCTCACCATAAAAAATCCTATTATTACTTTATTATTACTATCATTAACCCTAAAAAATCCTATTATTACTTTATTATTATTATTATTTAATTTCTAATATTATTATTATTATTATTTAATTTTTTGCCTTAATTATGTTTATTATTATTATTATTATTATTATTATTATTATTATTTAATTTCTAATACATTATTATTATTATTATTTAATTTCTAATACATTATTATTATTATTATTATTATTATTATTATTATTCCAAAATACAATTTCTAATATTATTATTATTTAATTTTTTGCCTTAATTATGTTGGATAAAAAAATATTATTTCATTTTTTGCCTTAATTATTTTTATTATTATTATCTAAATACAATTTTAATTATTATTATTATTATTATCTAATAATTAATTATTATTTGGATTGAATTAATTTTTTGCCTTACTAGAAAAAATCCTATTTGGATTGAATTAATTATTGAATTAATTTTCTAATATTATTATCTAAATATTATGTTGGATAAAAAAATATTATTTAATCTTTTTTTCATCCAAAATAGAAAAAATTCCAATTTAACACCTAAATTACAAACCCTAAAAAAATATATTTTCCTAAACAATCTTAAAACCTAAATTAGAAACCCTAAATCCAATTTAAAAAGCAAACGAAATTCGAAATTACAAATCCTAAAGAATCTTAAAACTGTAAATTTAGAGAAAAATTTACCTTACTAAATCGCAAACGAAATTCTAAGCAAACGAAATCCTAACTCCAAATCGCACAAATCGGTTCTAAAAAATCAAAATCGAAACATAAAATAGTTATATAACACATAATACCAAATTTTAGCAATATTTTAGAACAAAAAATGAAAATAGCATACCTTACTCCAAAACGGCGAGAGAGAGAGAGAGAGAGAGAGAGAGAGAGAGAGAGAGAGAGAGAGAGAGAGAGAGAGAGAGAGAGAGAGAGAGAGAGAGAGAGAGAGATTGAGCAGAGAGAGTAAAAATGGCGAAATGAGGAGGGAGAGAGAAGAAACAGCAGAGAATAGGCGTGGGAAAATTGGCGGAGTTTGAGATGCCGCCAATCTCCACAGTGGCGGAGTTTGAGATGCCGCCAAATATTTAATTCGTTAAATTCCCGATAACAGGTTTGGTGAGGTATTAAGTGGTTAAAAATTGGCGGAGTTACAAAGTCCGCCATTTTTATATTTGGCGGAGTTACAAAGTCCGCCTTTGTTTATTTTTGGAATTAAGTTGCAAACGTGTGTATTTTCGGGATTATTTTTAAAAACCTGTGTATAAACAGTAATCAGCCTAAAATTTATGGTAAACACCTTTTTATAATTTCCAATTATGTAGGTGTACTTTGCAATTGAGGCACATTTCATTATAGAGGCGTCAACAGTTCGGATCATGGTCACACGAACTACCAGGATCCGGATACGGTTCGGATATTAAACGGATACAAATACGATTAGTATATTGTAGGCCCTGAAACTTTTTCGTACATTAAAACAGGTGCTATGCTATGATATTAAAACATATCTAGGGGGGGGGGGGGGGGGGGTTTGCACCCCTTGCCGTCACTGTGGCACCCTAGGCCTCACCTTTCTCTTCATTTCTACAAAATCATTCGAGTTCCTGCGAGTCCTTATTATCACTTCATGAAACTTTTCATGATATTTCCATTACACTGTCTAAGATTTATCTCTAAGAAATTTATCATTTCACAATTTTTAAGAGAGTCAATGTACTCTTTGGAGTCTTTAAGAAACCGAAGTTCAAGCATTGTTCTAAATGCCGTTATCAATGAAGCAAATTTTGAAGATAATTTTTTTTGTGATAATTATATTTTTATGTAATGGAGTTTATGCTTGTAATTGAAATTCAATATCTCTAATTTGATGTAACTCTTTTGGATCGAATGAATGAAAATTGCCTACGGACTTGAAATTAAAAAAAAAAATCGTATTTAACATTAAGACGACAAAAACTGACTTGATTCAGAAAACCGTCTAAACAAGAAATTTTTGAAAAGTTAATGACCCAAACCTAGCCCAAACGACCCACAACCCGAACAACTCGCATGCGATTGACCCGAAATCCAAACAATCCGAAACTTACGGCCGAATGCCGAACAACTAAATTTACACATGATCCGAACGACGCACAACCCGAGATGACCCGACCAAACCAATCCATTTCCTGTTGGAACGTTATTCCAACATTGGACTTATATGTAAAATATTTATGTGTTGTAATATTGTCATTTAAATGTTTATAATATAGTGATCAATTTTAGTTATAATGTGTCAATTATGTTGTGAGTCTTTGATGTGTAGAATATTATGAATGGTGATTCTATTTTCTATGATGGGCTGAATTAGAAGATGCATATTAGGAGGCCCAAAAGGTATGTCTTTGTGAAAATATGCATTGTGGCTATAAAAGCAATTTGGTCCCAAGTACATATGATGATGAGATAATGTTATTCTTTATTCTGCCACATTAAGATTAGAGAGAGAGAGATCCATTATAGAAAATCAAAAAGACTCTAAATTGGACATCATAAAGTACTTGGAATCCATTTCTTGCAACTAAGGTTTCATGAACGCAACAACGGTGATGACGCGACATCAATTCGGACGAATTTCATACGCTTCCGCATACGGTTAAGGTACGATTTTGATTAAGATTATTCGGTTGAATTCACATAGTTATTACGGTCCGTTTGTACGGTCAAATTTATTTAATTATTATTTACGGGGCGGTGCCGGATCGTTGCCGCCGCCCCAACAATTGGTATCAGAGCGAAACTATGTTGAATCGCAGTTTTAAATGGAAGAGAAACGAATTATATTGTGTTTATCACGATTTTTCTCATCCAATTTCTGTTGATTTTGGATAATTTCTTTTTTTTTTTTATCAAAACGGGTCACGAACGGGTCGCGAAATTAGAGAGAAAGAAAATGTTATAGAAAAATTGTACTATCTCTCTATACTAATTGGGTAATCCCGGACACATCTGTGATTTTCGTTTCGTCAACAGAGACCGATGGCGAATTAACCCCTTGGCCAGATATGGGACAGTTTTTCATGCCATGAATTGAAACTGGCCATGAATTGAAATCTTTTGGTCGTTTCTTTTAGTTTTGGAAGGGACGGGGTTTATTTTCTTGACTTTTATGTTAATTGAAAATTCGGATTTGAAATTTTGGTTTTTTAAGTTTATTAAAATCCGGAATTACAAATTCTAAATATAAAATCAGGATATCAAATTCTGAATTTTAAAGTCTGGATTTGAAAATTAGGATACAAAATGCAAGATTTCAATGTCTGGATTTTGAAAATTCTGAAAAAGAAAAACCAGGAAATAAATTTAGGATTTGATATTCCGGTTTTTCAAGGTATTCCAAATCTCGAATTTCCAAATCTGGAAAATAAAAACTGGGATTTAAATTTAGGATTCCATATTCTGGTTTTGTAAGGATATATACAAACCTGGAATCTGAACATTCTGGACAATTAAGTTCTGGAATCTTGAATTCTGGAATAAGTAATTTCGGATATTCAAAGTCTGAAATCCGGAATTCTGAATCTGGAAATTCTGGATATTGAAATATGGAACATGAAAATTTCGAATTTTAAAATTCCAAAAATAAAAAGTCTGAATTTGAAAATTCTAAATATTAAAATTTGGAATATGGAAATTATGGATATTAAAATTTTGAATATTAAAATTAAGAAAATTATCCATATTACGGTATAATTTTAAGTTTAATTAAAAGGTCTAAGAAATGTATTTTAAGATTAATTAAAGTCAGCAACATATCGCCAAAGTGACCTCTCTTGTTGAAACTAATTATATTTTAAAATATAAAAATATATGTGTTTGATATTATTTACATATTGATCGGCCCAAAAGAAGGCAATATTTAATATAATTTCATATGCATCTATGGTAATAAGTGTGATAATTATTCGGTTTTACGGGTGACTTATTTAATCGGTCCAAAGGAAGGTTAATTTGTTGACACGTTAATTTATTATCAATTCTTGATTACTATGCCAGGATATCAATAAAAAGTTAATATGATTGGCCAAAGTCAAAATATTAACGCAAAAAGGTATATCTTGATGATGGGGATAATCTTTAATTGAATTTATATGATTTATGATTTTTTAAAAATGTCATGGTTGCGGGGGGAAATGCGGCTACAAATTTTATTTAGCCGAAAAGACAAACTTAGACATCTCAAGAACATTGACATTGGTATATAATTTTGGTTTTATAACGAAATCATCTTATTTGGTTTTGAGATGGATTTTGTTAATTATTAAATATTCCATTGCTTACGTGGGAGAAAGTAAAGAAAGTCAGAGTAATATTTGTATATCATATATTTTGGTACAAACTCCAATAAGATATAATTACCCAAAAGGTTATATAAGCAAGATGTTGCTCATATGGGTGTAATTTCCGGTTAAAGATATTCGCTTATAGTGGGAGTAAATATTTGTTCAATATTATGATATCGACATGTGATATAAACATATGTCATAGACATATGACACGGTTATAAAGTTTTTGAAGGTTATTCAATATTTATGGTTATTCTGCAGAAATAAAGTTATATTTATCACTTTACTCTGATTTAATCTAGATTCGTCTCAATACGGTTTAAAGGAGAAGGTTTGTCTTATAAGGTATTAAAGGAGACGGTTTGTCTCATTAAGTTATTAAAGGAGACGGTTTTAAGAATCTCACTAAATTTATTTTTAGGAGGACCAAGTTGGAAATATGCATGTCAATATCACATTACATGAAATTTGCATGCTAGACATCCACATCATGATTCTTGTTATTCAGTTGTATTAGTGTATGTGACCATTGAAGGTATAGTTGCGTTAAATGTGACGAAAGTCGCTTTGATCCTACGTTGATATTATTGATGGACGGAACTATTAGGGACACATAAGGTTTTTGAAGGAAATGCAGTTTCACATCTACGGTAAAATCCTACGTATAAGGATATATGAACATGGTAGTTCATAGAAATATAACATGTGTATTAGATGCACATATGTATATATGATATACATAATTAGATTGATAAGATAAGATTTTAGGAAAAATCTGTTTGGAATATTTTTACATATGTGTATTAGCTTAGATGCACATATGTGTATTAGTTTCATATGCAGTTTCAATTAAGTTGTGGGCCTTTGATGTGTAGAATATTTTAGATGCAACAACGGTGACGGCACGACATCAATTTGGACGGATTCCATACGCTTCCGCATACGGTTAAGGTACGGTTTTGATTAAGATTATTCGGTTGAATTCGCATAGTTATTACGGTCCGTTTGTACGGGCAAATATATTTAATTATTATTTACGGGGCGGTGCCGGATCGTTGCCGCCGCCCCAACATTTCCCACCTTTAATTTAACATACAAATTATGTTAATCAACACAAATCAATTACTCGACATCTTAATTAATTATGAATCATTTGCTAATTAACATGTTAATTATGATACAGAGATGTTCCGGTGAAATATGGGGGAAGATAAAATTTCCCTTTTCTCTATTTGCAAATTCATCAGTAGATTATTCATTATTGTTGTATTGGGCTTGTTCGTCTGTTAGTGATTGT
Organism: Luzula sylvatica; assembly: GCA_946800325.1. NCBI lineage: Eukaryota > Viridiplantae > Streptophyta > Magnoliopsida > Poales > Juncaceae > Luzula > Luzula sylvatica. The sequence continues at coordinate 57,740,181 of OX326956.1, read as the reverse complement.
ATTGGGCTTGTTGGTCTTATTAGGCTGTGTTCACTAATTTAAAGCAATCTAAGTTTTTCTTAATTTGTAATGAAAACTTCATTTAGGATACGGTCAATAATGTCAAAAAAAAAAAAAAAATGAAAACTTCTTGCTTGGTTGCATTCAGAAAGAAAGAAGTCTCCAAAGAGTCCCTTCACTACAGCAAAGTTCTACAGCCAAAAACTTGACATAGTTTCTCCCGAGTTTAGTTACAAAATAATTGACAAAGCTTGCCCAATTATTCTTCGAAAAATAAGATTGATCTTTTCATGACCTCATTATTTAACTTAATTTATGAGGAGTTTATTCCTGTGTTGCAAGGATACGACGATACGGTGATACGGCGACGCGTATCGGATACGGCAATACGACATTTTAACATTTGATTTATGATACAATACATATACGACGGTACGGATAAATTCAGTTTTTTGAAGTATCCACGCAACATAGGACTTATAAAATATTGATACCAAGAAGTTCGACAAAATTGTCCAAAATTTTCTTGAGAAATAAGATTTTGATCTTTTCATGACCTCGTAAGAACGAATTTGCAAATCCTCAACTGCAAATTATTTGATAGTTTTGAAGCTTTCAACTTAATCAGACTTAACATCATTTATTTCTTTCATTTTAGACCGAGTTCTTTCGAATTTATTAATTGGCTTTCTTTGACGCTACATCGCCTTTCCGCTCATTTCATTGCTGGTTAGGAGAATAAGGAGTGCTCTAAAAAAAAATCTCAAATATTTTATTGTACAGATCGACTAATGCACTCTATGAGTATGCATTTCAAATGCACGTCATCAATAAAAACACGACGCGTGATAATTTGAAAGTGCATATCCATGACACCGCAAATACATTACCTCAATTTAAAAAATCAATTGTCACGTGCCACTTTGCTATTGATGACGTGCATATAAAAATGCATATTCATGGAATGTACAATCTTTTCCCATTGGTATTATGGAATAATACTTTCTGCCAAATTTGACTAAAAGTTGCTTACAATGAAGGATAAAACCTGGAATCCGATTTTAAAGTCTTAGATAGTGATCCCGAGCATCATTTTCTTTGAATCCTTAACAAAAGATTTTTCATAAGTTCAAAATATACCTTTCCACTAAATGCTTAAATAATTAGTTTTTGAATGACAAGATAATTTATTAATTTCCTCATATATATAATTTGCCTGTGACACGAAACTCAATTTCTGTTTCAGAAATAAGAATCTGTTTTGTAATTTAAATTTTTCAAAAATGACATAATTTTGAACGGGCTTATTTCCTGAGTTTTATCCAGTTTCGAAGGACTCAAAGTTAACCTTGTTATTAGTCTACCGTCAGGTCTGGTCCAAGATTTTCAAGTATCTGAACCAAGTTTGAAGCCTAGTTTGAACGTGGACGCCGTATACAATTAATTTATTTGAATAAAAATTAACGTATTTTGTCACAATTGATTGTGTGTCGTGCTGGTTGGGGCTCTAAGTTTTTTTCAATAGATTCAAGGTTCCAATCTCGCCTAGACCAATTTTTTTTCTTCATATCTTCATTGTATTTTGGGAAAAAAATCTAAAATTATATCTTGTGTGATTTGAACTCATTACCTCTCACAAGAGAAATAATTATTTTACTAATGAACCACAAGATTTTTATGATTTTTAACAGTTTTAGTATAATTATATTTATTTTAAACTAGATAAATCATGTTTTTTGAAATTTTTGCACTCTATAAAATTTTAGACCCGAACCCGGGCCTCTTGGGCCTATAGATGAGGCCGGGCCTGTCTACCATGCACCAAAATCTAAAACTATCAAAGGAAATGTTAGTTTTGGCTGACCTTGTTATTTTACTTGTCATGTGTAGAGATCAAGTGTTAGGAAATAATATGTTTTTTTACCATAAGAAATTAATATGTTTGTGATGATAATTTTTTTTATTTGTTGAATCGTGAAAGACGGTATTTTCATTTCTCAAGATAAGTATGTCAAAAGTATTCTAAAGAAATACAAGATGAACGATTGCAAGTCGGTGATGACCTCACTGGTGCCAAACGTGAAATTTGTTGGAAATTACTATTGATTTCCTTTATTTTGTGGATTGGGAAGACTAGGGGATTAATATCAAAAAGATAAAGATTGTATATTGCTACAGTGACGAGAGAGAATGGAGTCAGAGAGCAATGCCTCTTCTTTCTTTTATTATTATATTTCTTCTATGCAGTTTCGTACAGTACCAGTCCTTTAAATAGGATTCAATATACATCTACCCTAAACACACCCAACTATTTTAGACACTTTTTTTTTTTCTAATTAATAGACACCTATTTATCTAGTAGACACATTTTTATTTAATAAACATCTCCCTTAATTTTAGACATATATTCTAGATACTTCTATTTTAAATACACATATTTAACATAATTATCCTGCCCCAAATTAATAATAATATTATTATATAAAATATTAAAGCATTAATTTTAATAACTGATAGCTAATGATACAGAAAAGAACACATACGGTATGCAGAAGTTTGGTGAGCAATCTATTATATTTGACTGCGGCAAGACCGGATATTATGTACGCCTACAGTTCATCTTCGAGATACATGCAAAATCCGAGTCAGCTACACTATGTTGCAGCTAAACGGGTATTTGGTAGAAGCTGGTGAAAAATTCAAGTCTCATTGGGTATACAGATAACGATTGGGCAGGATGTCAGGACGACATGAAGAGTATGTCATGTTATGTTTTCTCTCTCGGATCAGACAAGTGTTCATGGTCATCGAAGAAGCAGGGTATCGTTAGATGTGCCAATCGGGCGGGGCGGGTCAGGTCAGGTTCGGATCGGGTCATTTCGGGATCGGGTCGTTTCGGTATGCGGGTCGTTTCGGTATGTGTGTCGTTCGGGTCAACGGGTCGTTCGGTTTCGGGTCGTTTCGGTTTTCGGATCATTCGGGTTCGGGTCGATTTGATTTTCGGGTCATTCGGTTCCGGGTCATTTCGATTTTCGGATCATTCGGTTCCGGATCGTTTCGGTTTTCGGGTCATTCGGGTTTTGCAAAATTTGATTTCAGATCATTCGGTTTTTCAAAAAATTAGTTTTCTGGTCATTCGGGGTTTATTTTATGTCGTGCGTATTTCGAATCATTTGAATTTCGGGTCATTCGGTTCCGGGTCATTTCGATTTTCGGATCATTCAGTTCCGGATCGTTTCGGTTTTCGGGTCATTCGGGTTTTGCAAAATTTGATTTCAGATCATTCGGTTTTTCAAAAAATTAATTTTCTGGTCATTCGGAGTTTATTTTATGTCGTGCGAATTTCGGATCATTTGAATTTCGGGTCAATTTGATTATGTGATGCTTGATCTTCGAGTTACTCATATTCCGAGACATTTTAACAATAATATATTGATTTTTTTTTCATAAAACTATTAACACATATCAATAAATATTTTATCAGGGTTTTAAGATCATTCCGTCTGCGAGTTTCGGGTCATTCGGATCGTAAGTCTCGGGTCTTCGGGTCGTGAGTTTCGGGTATCCGGGTTTCGGATCGTGAGTTTCGGGTATCCGGATTTCGGGTTGTTCGGGTTTTGGGTCATTCGGTTTTGGGCCGATTTCGGGTTCGGGTCATTAGGTTTCGGTTCCATTTCGGGTTCGGGTCATTCGGTTTCGGTTCGGTTTCGGTTTCGGGTCGTTGACTTCTCAACATTTTTCGGTTCGGACGGGTCGGATCGTTTTTTCGGGTCGGGTCACATTTTGCCAGCTCTAATCCTACATCCCCTCCTCATTTGCGATCATATAACAAAAGTGTCGCCCATCTTACAATTTTTTTTTTTTTCCAAAAAACCTTTTGCGCTATGCAAAAAATAGTTAAATCGCACCTATTTTTCACCTGAAACAAATTGCTTCGAGACTTGAATGCCAAAACATCCTCCTTTGCTGGGAATTTACAAACCTAATCTCTCCTTGCCACTTTTTCTAAATTATATGGTGAATTGAAAAAATTAACGACCTAGAAAGTTTGGTGAAATATTGAAGATTTTTCAACCTTTGTTTCTCTAGTTTTATCTAATTAAGTTATTTTTGAAATTATTTGTTTTCTATTTTGCTAAAAATAAATAACACATCACATATAAACTTTCATGAAACTAATTAACTAAGTAGTAGTTAAATAATTACATCGATATAGTTAATCATTTCTTCATTAAAATGATAAAAGAGAAGACCTACAATCAATTAAAAATATACTTCGATAGTTTCACCCAAATTTTTTCAATTCCTCAGAAATTACGAGTCCCATATTGGTCCAAATGCTGCTATACCAGCCTTCTTGCAAGCATTAACGACATCTCGGCTCCCTTCAGGATTACTCGTCACCACAACCACCTCGGCTTTCCATTCCTTCGCCACATCGCCAGTTATTTCTGACACATTTGGTCGACCCATAGTTGCCGTGTCGTGAACTATAACCTTCTTTCCACTCTTATTTCCATTACTCATCATTTCTTTGATCTCCTTTCCAAAGTTCTCCTCTACTCCTCTTGCTATCCAAACAACGCAAACCTCTGCCGAACAAGGTTGTAACAAGAAAGATAAGAACACGCAAATACCCGATCCCGTTGCGAAGAGTACAACTCTTTTGTACATGTTCACCAAATAAGATAACCCGGCAAAGTGCACACCACGAACCCAAAGATGACGCGGCGGGTCAGATACCAACTCACTCGTAAAGTCTCTCCTACTGCTCCAGCGAGCATCATGTGAGTATCTTTATTATCTGATATGATTCCAAATGCGTGCCATTCAGATAATGGCGATCTACTTATTCTTCCTAATAAACCAGGTTGGATACCTCCATTGAAGGTTATTAGAGACGCATGTCCCGAAACAGAAGTGACTGAGACCGGCACCTTTTTAACGGTCACCCAAGGGAGGATGGTAAAGAAGGTTATAGCTAGAGTTAACCAAAATTCTTGTAGTTTCAGTAATGTTGAGAATTTTAGTTTATCATATAAGTTGTTTGCGGAGTTGTAACCCGTTTTGAGAATGATAAATGCCCATACAAGCAGGCCCGGTCTTGAAATTTTGGAGGCATGTGACGTAGTGTTAAAATAATCCAAAATTACGAGCAAAAATCTAGTTTTATTGACTTTCAAATTTCACACAATGTACCTGTTGTATTTCGAGCAAAAATCCAGCGAAAATCCAGCCAAAAATCCAGCGAAAAAATCCAGCGAAGAATATAGATTTGATTATCCGAGTTGTATTTCGATTGAATATCGCCTTGATTCGTCTCTACCGTTGACGTGTTTTCCTGAAATTGGATGCAATAATTGAATAAGTATCAAACTAAAAAAGAATTCGGAGAAAAAACTTAAATAACACACCAGTAAATTACGTACCACGGTACCAGTGAAGAATTCTCCCCTCGCAAGTTGCGCGCCTCTGCTTCGTTATCAACCTCAATTAATAAAAAAGAAAAAACTTAATTAAATTTAATTCCAATTCAGAGAATTCAGAAATTTCAAGTTCATTCCAATTAAAAAGTTGGAAATTTAATTAAGTTAGCCCGAATTTCAAGTTCATTCCAAATTACGTACCAGTGAAGAATTTCAAGTTCATTCCTGAAATTGGAAGCACTAAAGCACCGAATTACCCCCAAAATCGCAAAGAAATTACCCCCAAATTAGACACTGAATAGCCCCCAGTGAAGAATTTGCTGTTGGAAGCACTTAGACACTGAATAGCCTCCAAATTATCCCCAAAATCGATCTCGAAGTCAGCAAAATTACCCCCAAAATCGCAAAGAAATTGAGCAAGTTCAGCAAAGAAGCAAAGAATCAAATTCAGCAAAGAAAACTCGAAGTCGAAGTCGCAAATTGGAGTCATGCACAATCGTTGAGCAGTCACAAATCGCAATTGAAGTCGTAATCGAAGTTGAGCAGTTGAAATTGAAGACGAGAGGATCCAACTTCCAAGCCCAACGACTCTCTGACTCCCGTCGGCGAAGTGACTTCCATCGCTATCCATCTCCCATCGCCGCGTGTGTCGCGTCTTGTCTACACTCCTCTCCGTCGTACCTCCTCTCTGTTGAAGTCGGACTTCCATCGCCGTAAGCTATCGCCGTAAGCTAGGTAAGGTTTAATGGATCGGGAGGCCTGTGAAAAGACGAAAGCTATCGCCGTAAGCTATCGCCGTGACTTACATCTATGTATAATGGAAAAAAAAATGATGGTCCATAGAAAAGGGAGAGGCCTGTGACCTGGGCCAACTTGGCCAAAGCCCAGGTCCGGCCCTGCATACAAGAGCAAGAGCCATCCAACCAGCAAAACGGTGAGTCCGTTCAAAAATATTGTGATGAAGGTGACGGAAGATCGGGAAAGCCATAAAACATGAGGCAAACAATAGTGCTAGAATGGATGAAGCCACGGCAATTATCTCAGGCGAGGTCTCTTCTCTATGCTTTAGGGTTTGGATTAGGGCATAAATCAACCAAGCGACCGAGGATACACCACATCCACTGTGTATGCCTCCGAGTGATTGGAGGATCGCCGAGACACTTGTCCTGATAGGAAGCGGGACCCATGCATGTCCTAAGAGCTTTAACGCTAGGTAAAAAAGAATGCGAATGAGTACCTCGCTACGACAAAGTGTGAGGGCCAATATGTTGCATATGGAGAAGAGAGATGCCCTCTTTCTGGCATTGGGAAAATGACCCGTTGCTGCAAGGATGAGTGCTGTCATGTTGAGTGCGAAGAAAAGCGCAAATAGACGTTTATAGACCGTGAATAACCCCTTGTCAAGCAGCATAATCGACAATCGCGATCTTTTGGGTTTTGGATTCCTTTTAACAGAAGCATTTTGCTTCAAAGGATTTTCTTTTAACTGGAGCTCAATGCCCACTACTTCTTCATCTTCTACTACTTCAATATCTTCATCGTCACTTAGGTCACAATAATGGCTACTTTGTCGACTAGCAGATCTGTCGATCATAAAAGAGGAAGGGAATACTTTCGAATGGTCAGTATGAGACCACGGCATCCAAACCCATCGACCGCTAGAGTTGATCGGTTGATCGCTAAATTGAGAATTTGTAGCAAAATTTGGTGAGGTTTTTATCTCGTATGAAACTCCTCGGCAACTTGAGAATTTGGAAAGCTTGGTTTGATTCTCTATGTGATCTTAATGATTGGGGATGTGGATTTCAGATAGAGAGAATACACTGGGGTTTTATAGGAGAAGTTGACTAAGAAGGCCATAAATTCTTCTTGTAGGTTTTACCAAGTAAAATTAAGTGAGATCTACTTGCAAGCAAGTAGATGGTAGATATTCCGCGTGATGATACGTCACCATGAAAATCCTCGCATTCATTTTGGAGCAGCTATGAATGGCATGGCATGACTTTTAAATTTTGATTTTATGACTTAATTTATGATTTGACATTTTAATTATAGTTTTATAACTATGTTAATTTATAATTTAACATTTTATTAAATTGTTAAGAATTAAGATTTTAAATCATCCACATCTTCAAGAATCATGAGAAGAGTATTAGGGAATATCCAACATTTTCCATAATTTTGTATTTATTTATGCATTTATATGAGGCAATTAATTTTGTGGACATAGTCACATACATTTATCTATGTATTTCCAATTTATTTTTGGGAAATTTTAGTTTGCCCCCCACCCCCACACAACTCCTCTCACCCATCTATACACGTATTTGGAAAAAAAGTAGTGGAATAATTAGCAATTCAATTAACACACAAAAACGAATTAATCATAATTTCAACATATCAATACATGTACATGTTAATTAATCATTAATATATATTTTACATATAAATTTGATGTTAATTGAATTGTTAGTTACTCATTAATTATCATCACTCTGATGTCATGTGACAACATCAATGAAAAATATCATGAATGGTAGGACATAGTATATGGCATATTTCGTTTTATAGTAGAGTTCGTCAAAGTACACCTTGTCACATATAGAATGAAAAAACCATAATTAGGAAGCTCAGTTACTATATTTTCTTAGTCTAGTTTGACTTATTTGTTGCTTGCACAAACACATCATTCGGGTGATCATATTTTAAGAGCGATATTTGGGAATTGAGAGCAAATTTTAAGAAAAATTCCAATATAACTTATTTTTCCCCTAATATTTAAAATATATCTTTGAGAATTATATTATAAACATTATTGAATGTTGTTTTTCGATATTTAATTCATAAACACATTAACAAAAATAATTTTTTATTCAATTTATTACAAGTATATAACTCTGAAATAAATTGTATGTGTTTCTTAACATATAATAAACGAGTGAGTGGAGAAAAAAATAAAATTTTATGAAAACAAATTATAATACAGTTTTCAAAAATATGTATTAAATATTAAGGACAAAGTAAATCATATTTCAATTTTTTTCAAAAACGGCTCTCAATCCTAACCAACACCTATAATTAACATACAACGCAATGAAGTAACATATGATATAAATTATACCTCTACACAAATTAACAATTCCCAATTATTGTTAAAAAGTTAATAGCCATGTATTTTTTTTGTTAATTATAATGTTAATTACCATGTAGATGGTGATTTGTTGAAATGGGCAATGCAAATTTCTCCATTTATATATTGATTAGGAATTGTTAATTATCATGTCAATGAATTTTTAGCGAATATTAAAATACTTGTGAGCAATTTTGAATGCTAGCCAAATATAAAGCATGAATAAACAGAATAATCAAAATCTTAAAAATACCACTCTTGATCTTTCAAAGTCGAGAAATGTGAAATGTTGATTTTTTATTATTGTGATACCCGTATTACACTATTCTTTGTAATCTAAATTTTTTTTAAGAAAAAACAAATATTAAAATAAATACTATAATTTGTTATTAAATACTATAACTTGTTATTAAACTTTGAATACGTTGGCGTTTTATAAGAGAAGTTGACTACTTAGAGGAACATCAATTGTTCTTGTAGGTTTTACCGACAATTAACTGAGATCTTCTCGCAAGCAAGTAGATGTAGATATTATATTATTCTGCGTCATGACGACCATGACAATCTTTGCATTAGTTTTGTGGACATGCCTATATGTGAGCCCATTTAACTTGCCTCATATGTTGAACTACCAATACGACGATATGAATACGGTGATCCAATAATTTACAAAAAATCTAGAATACAAATATGACTATATAATTATTATTTTTATATATTAATAATATTTTTAAATTAAATATCTCCACAATAAATAAAATTAATTATATCATAAATTTATTTTAGAAGGATCATAAAATGATTGTCCTGAATAGGCAGAATTATCATAAATGAAGTGTTACAGTCATATTCTGAAAATATCTCAGTTGTATCATAACGTATCCTGAAATATCCGAACCGTTTCGAAAAAAATAAATATTAAAATAATCAAATACTTCACGAGACGTGACCTATCTGATACGCATACATTATTTTTTTTATAGTAGACTCTTCAAAGTACACCTTGTTGGAAAGAATGAAAAGACCATTATACTGTTATTGTAGGAAACTGAGTTACTAGTCTAGTCTAACATGACTTATTGACTTATTAGTTTTATATCCTAATCAACACCTATAATTAACACATACCAAGTAATTAATGAAACTATGTGCGATATATAATTAACATATATACAAATTAACAATGCATAATTATTATTATAAAGTTTTTAGTCATGTATTTTTTTGTTAATTATAATGTTAATTACGATATAGAGGGTGTTACGTTGAAATGGACAAAGTAAATTTCTCCATTTATATATTGATTAAGAATTGTTAATTATCATGTCAATAGATTTTTCGAATATTAAAATATTTATGAGAAATTTTGAATGCTAGACAAATAAAAAGCACGAATAAATATAATGGTCAATTTATAACCAAAATCTTAAAAAATGTTGATTTTATATTATTATACTATCCATATTATACCATTATTTGTAACCTAAATTTATATTTTTAAAGAAAAAAATAATATTAAAATAAATACTATTTTCATTATTAAATCTTAAAAAATTATATTTATTTTTTCAAAAATATGTGCCTGGTAAGTTTGTTTCATATTTTATAAATTTATATATCTAAAAGTATTTTATTTCGAAAATAAAAATCAAATTTTTTAAAGATTACTTGTATGCAAATAAATATTACATTAATGTATAAGTATGAATTATATTTTCATTGTATTAATATAACAAATTAACCAAACATCATAATATATAAAAAAATTGTTGTTTCTTAAATAAAATAAAAAGCATACATCATGTTTCAATATTCGCATATATTTATAATAATTGAAAATAATTTATAATAATTTTTTCATTTTTATAAGAGTTGTAAATATTAAATATTAAATTATATTTTAAATATAAATAAATATTATTTTTTAAGATTTAATAATAAAATATATTATTAATTTTGATATATTTTAGAATAATATAAATTTTGATTATAAATAATGATACAAATTGGAGTGATGTAAGTGTAACAAGGGAAATTCAACATTGACCTTTCTCCACTTTTACAAATAATGATGTAATTTGGATAATATAATAATAGAAAAATCAACATTATTAGTTTTGGTATATCTTTATAATAATAATATAAATATAAATTTTAGTTATAAATAATTATACAAATTGGAATGATGTAACAAGAAAAATTCAACATTTGACCGCCTTTTACAAATAATGATGTAATATAGATAATATAATAATAATAGAAAAATCAACATTTCACATTTCTCCGCCTTTGAAAGGTCAAAATTGATATTTTAAAGATTTTGATTATAAAATCACTAGTCGTATAATTCATGTTTTATATTGTCTGGCACTCAAAATTGCTCTTTTATACTGTGTTTTATTCTGTGTTGTACGAATACGCCGATACGACGATACGATGACGCGTATCTGATACGACGATACGACAATTTAAAATATAATTTATGATACGACATAAATACGGCAATACGGATAAATTCGATTTTTATCAACGATACGAATAAATTCGATATTTTAAAATATCCGTGCAACATAGCTTTTATATAGGTGTATTTTTTTGAATTGACTATTCTATATCAACCTTTTGTTCTGTGACGACACCTCCTAATATTTTATGAATCATTATCGGGTCGGATCTCGGGGTCTCAGGACCCGACCCGATAGTTTTGATTTATCTGTCATCTCTACGCTTGACAAGGGAAACAGGAAGAAAAGAGGGATGCTGCTCGCTGGTCAGATTCACCTCCTCAGCGATCTTCTTCTCTCCGGCTCTCACTCTCACTCTCGCTATTTCTCCATTTCTTCAAAAAGATACGGAAGAACCAACATTGGATTTCCATTTTCGCCTTGTAATTTTGGTAGTTTCGGATTGAATAGTACGGCAATGGGATCCAAAGAGCAGAAATCTGAGTTGGGCAATACGAGTGCTAGTCCCTCGTTCACCCTCCTCTTTGTCGAGATGGGCGTTGGCTACGATCAACACGGGTTTATTTGCTCTCTCAAAGTTTTAATCTTTTTTATCTTTTTGCTCGATTAAGGCTAATTAGGATGTCGATTTTGCAATCTGTGATGTACTTATACAATCAAGGTTAATTATGTGATCGATTTATTGTTTCATTTGGTGTTAATAGACAAGATATAACAATTGCTGCAATGAGGGCATGCAAGGATGCTATTTCTTCCAATTCAATTCCAGCCTTCAGACAAGGTGCTTCCTTTTTCCTTCCAATTCGAAGTTCTGTTTAATTCAATGTGCTCAATTACCTGTTATTGATAGTACATAAACTTTTTCTGATTGCAACTGAAATTACCTACTTCGTACAATATTTTCAAACAAATAAATGAGATTATGGATATAATTTTATGCTAATTTGTGCAGGAGCAATACCAGGTGTTAATTCAGATCAAATGAAGCTTAAAATTCAATTAGGGGTCCCTAAATCCACCCAACACTTGCTTGATTACACTAAAATTAAATCCGTATTTCCCTAGTAAGATTCAACAACTCCAAAATTGAGTATTCCTTCAAATTATTGGGTAATGTTATATAACGAAATACTTAAATTCAATTCAATTATTCTTATTTCGTAGCGGGGAAATAATTAGTTTTGAGGTGGTAGATGGGGGAATGATTTGCTCGAGTGGAACTTGCATCGAAGCCATGGGAGATAAGAATGACGACTGCTATATCGTCAATGCTGCCATTTATGTAGGTTATTAATCTTTTTTTTTCTTTCTATTTTAGTTTGGTTTTCTTATTTAGGTTCTTGCAAAATAAATGGTTCAAACCGGATTGATTTTGTTTATTCATTAGGGTCTGAATGTATATGAATGGAAGTTTCAATAACAAGAACATTAACTTTAGTAACCATAATAGCCATTGATCCACATTATCTTCGGTAATAGCATTACAATTGGAGGATATATAGATATGTACATATAACCATATACATATACATAGAAGAATATACATGGATATATGCGAAATTCACCAACTATGCCGTTGGATACGAGGCTTGCAAAGTAATACCACACAATCCACCATACGAGCCCACGTCACGTTGCATCCTCATAAACCCTCCTTCGCCCCAGCTCGATCCCCACGAGTTTTTAACGAGCCAATACTTTGCATTTCCTGACATACCGTACCCTATTACGGTCACCGCATGGTCTAAGTCGGTGCCGCAATATCCGGTGAATAAGCCGCCTCCATAGAGCTGGAAGTCGATTCCAGAACCTTCTACTCCTGCCGAGACTGGCTGGTTCGCCACCGCATTTAGCAGCGATGCTTCGCTACGTGGCACTTCCTCGTAACCGCTGATCGATTATATATAAATCATTGGTTTGTTTCGAAAATATGGGAGTAAAGATGTGGATTTTTTTTTTTTTGGTGATAACCTGATTGTGGCCAAGGAATTAGACTTCATTCCCGGGTTACAAGATCCTCGACTTCGGTGATAAGGGTAGTTATTTTCGGCCGTCAAGCCTCTGTTTCTTATTATAAAACTGAAGGCAGCCTCCATGGTGCCGCCATCGCAGGACATTGCACTACCCGTGCAGTCCAAAATCTCTTGTTCCGACAAGGAAATCAACTGCCCTGTACGAATTTTTACCGCTCCTTCCATTGCTCCCACAGCCGCAAACGCCCAACACGCACCTGTGAAAATATCGAGTTTTTTGTTTATAAAATATTATTGTTACAGTTCAAGTGAAGTAATGATATAATAGTTTGAAATATTTGAGTTTGATAAATTTCATGCGTACCACAAGGGTCTTGATCCTTGACACCAGTGACTGCACCGTGAGCCCTCCAGTCCATTGAACTCGGCACATATGCAAGATTTGCGTACTTAAACGGTTTCTCGTCCTCCTCCTGTTAAATTAGATTTGAGTCGAATTGATTTGGATATGTATTATTTTTCTTAAGAACTAAGTGCAAAAATAATAGCCAATAGTTTATAATAGTTTTTTTAATTTAATTGCAAAAAATAGAAACTCAATAACAACGCAATGACCTCTTTGGCAATGAAAGGGTGAGGTTTCAAACCAAGAAACGAAGCCTTGAACTCCTCGTTCGTCAAATCGGCAAACTTGTTCAGGCCAAGCCAGTACGTGCGGTTCCCTGCACTATTAACAGACCGAACATACTCGGCATTCGACTTGAATATCTCGAATCTCCGGGCCTTTTCGTCTGCATCCTTGTAGACGCGTTCGTGCTGTACCATCCATTTTTCGTGACGTGTCGACATTGGCATGTCGATGGAAGATGAATCCATGGTTAAGGAAGCGGGTACGAGTAGTAGCAGTAAAGGAATTAGGTACATGCATCGAGGGAGGAAAGACATGGTTGAATTGAATCTATTTTTGGGCAATGCGAAAATAAAATGAGTCCAATCGATATACCAATAGAAGTTTATGGGGTGCATATATACAAGAGTAGATGTATATATATACAAATTGAGAAGGACTACATTGAGGGAGACTTGTCAGGCTAGCCAACTTTTTTACTTACATACGTGCAAATGAGGCCTATGGTCTCAAATCGTTAAAAGCCATGGGACTGTTAATTATTAATTATTGCAATTTAATTTTCGATTACAATTTGAACTGTATGTTAAAAGAATAGACTGACTGTGTGTCAAATAAGATAATTTTATTCCTGTTAGCTCTAAGATTTCACATCTGATATATTAAAAGAAAAAAAAAATGAATTATCATTTGATTGATTTCCATGAACAAAACAACTTTTCATAAAGGGGTAAAGATCACCAATTTTATAAAATATTTATTGGTCTTAATTTTTTTAATTAGTGCAATGCAAATGATGAGAGTAATGAACTAGAGAAGTGCAAGTTCAAACTTCAATCCATAATAATATAACTAAGCAAATGATTATGATTAGGGTGTAAAAGTGACATGTTCTCCAAATTAATGCAAAGCCTCCGTGTAGTAAATTGATAGGTTCGAATCAACATCTAAGGCAGTGCATGTAACAATTAACAAATCAATCAGAATGAATCCAAACAAAATATTATTATTGCAAAGAAAGGTACATTATTATTTAAAAAGCATATATGTTTGCAAACAATCAAGAAATATATTAGCACTCGATATTGACATTAATAACACTGAGGGACTTATATTCAAATGGTCCATCATTTCCAGAAAAGAAAATCTAATGGGGTGTTGTATTATATGGTATAATTTCTTTTATATATTTAGCTCCCTAATAGATTAATTTAGACCATTGAAACTGGACATGTCTGATTATTTTCATCTGAATTTGCCGAAAATTATGAATTTAGAACTTCACTAAAACCAAACAAATGAAGGACACAAAAGAAATGAATAGAAAAAATTAGAAAACAAGATTCCGTGTAGAAAGAAGCTGGATAGAGAGAGAATGAGACTTCACGAAAGGCCAACAGTAAATAGACCCAAATAATGGAATGATTACAGAACATAATTTAGGAACCAAAAAGATCATGCTTAGTTCCAAAAGAGAACCCCTCAATCACATTTCAAAGATTAAATAGGTTTCTAATTGGTTTATTAGTGGTCCCATTCTTAAGTTAATTAAGATTCCTTCTCTTCGTTGATTCCAATCCAATTTTCTTTTTTATTAAATGAAAAAGTCCTCGTCCTGTTGTCCATTAGCAAGCAAAAAAATATATGCACCAGCCGGGAATCGAACCCGGGTCTGTACCGTGGCAGGGTACTATTCTACCACTAGACCACTGGTGCTGTTGATGAAAATTTATCAGCTGTGAACCTATGAAATCTTAAAAAAGAACAATATTATGAACAAAATTGCAAAACTTCGGACCGGGCATCAACCAGGACGAATTCGGAGTCACGAGAATTGAATACTCTTTTATACACTATTGAAAATTTATCTGGGAACTTTATTAGTATGACCAGCGATCCTATAATCTCGTGGTAAATAACAGTTTTATTTTTATATTAAAGTAACGATAAATTAAGTTCGCATATTCAGCAATAATGCAAGGGATTTTTTTCCTACAAATTTTAGTAATGCAAGGGTTCATTTTGCAATTGCATCTATTGCAGGATTTTTAGTTTTTTTTTTTTTCTTTTCAATTTCATCATAGTGCAGGGGCTTTTCCCAAATTTCCGTATTATATGATTCTCATCTCCATTCTCTCCAGTTGAGGTATCTTGCGTGCGAGAGCAAGGAATCCATATGGAACACAAAATAATCCAATTATCTTAAGCAACATGCACAGCCATAAATGCTACCATCATATGTAAAACAAAAGGTCTTTTTGCGAAAATGACCATATCGAAATAGACATGAAATAATGTGGATGTTCCTACATTATACATTATGTCTCAGATGATAATATATTATATTGGCATGACTCGATCAAAAAAGATGTATAAAAATTGAGGTTAATCGAAGCAGGACAAACAATATAAACAATATATTAAAAGAAAAATGAAGTGAAAAAATTAAGAAATAATTTTCGTGCAAGACAAAATAAGATATGAATATAATAGTTTGTCAAAGTAAATTCATAACAAATAATATAAACACATAATTATTCTGAATTATTGATCAGAACGTTAGGCTGATTTATGGTTATGTCAATTATCAAATCGGTTAAGGCTTTAATTAAGGATTTAGGGTTAAACACGACCCCGATTTTGGGATCATGTATTGAGTCCACACAAACCTGCAAAGAAATTTGCATTAAAGTATGCAATAATAAATAGACAAATGAAATCACTAATTTTTTTAGTTTCACTGTCTGTTTTGGGATTTGGCAGCGAAATTGAAGCTAATTTGGGGTTGAGTTGAGGTTAATCGAAGTACAATTGCAGAATTTACGGGTCAATTAAGGCTAAATTAGGTTAAATTGATTGTAATTAGGATAAATAGAAATGAATATACCACATGAAAGATTCCTTGAGAAGCCAAAGAATCGATATCTACATGTATTTGGCCGTCTCTTGGTACCAATATTGCATTTATATACTCGCTAGGCTGCAAAATACACAAAACAATAAATACATTTTTACAATCTTTTGGGCACTTTTGTAATTGAATGCCAGAAAAATAAATGGGTTTACAAATGGGTCCTTTATATAAGACTTACAAGATGATTTAAGCTTTTTTGGGGGTTTCCATAAGTTCGATTTAATGAATCAGTAATTGCAGTTACGAATCCCGATGCAGTCAACCCAATCGTTTCTCTATCATGCGTACCATTCAATAAAAGCACCTAATTTTCAATAAATAATTTTGTATATATTATTAATCATGATAAAATTGAATTTGTAGTGAATATCAAAAGAAAGAAAATAAAGTACCTTGGGAATAGGTCTTGAAGCAATACTCTCTCCAATACCATGCAATACCTAAAATACCCTTTATTGTTACAAATATAATATAAAATTATCATATATATTAATAATAATGACATTTATTTACCAAAGAAGGGCAAACAGATGTAAAAAGAGAACCCATAGCATAAACAATGCAATCTACTCTGTTGAACTGCTCTAATACCATTGGATTTACCGTAGGAAAAACCTGCATAAAAAAACCAAATTAATAATGCACATAATTAATGAAAACTATGTATTTGAAAACAAATAAAGTAAAGGTGCAATGTAACAAATAATAATAAGGGAAATTCTTGAAAAAAAAGCTAACTTTTCTGAATGTATTTAAAAACTCTCACCTTTTATGTTAAGTTTATATTTAATAGATTATTCGAAGATATAATTCGTACAATCAGTAACTATTATGTTAATTCTGTATCAGTTCACATATTTATTATATATTTCAACCAATGTTCTAAATTGTGATGTAGCGGTCCGTAGCGGTTGGGGCGCGATTTAATAGTTATTTCCGCTATTTAATAGAATGGGGTATTGCAATTTAAAAATATTACCGTTATTTGCGTTATAGAGACTCTATTGCGCCACTATTAAATTTCATTGATTCCAACATAAAAATTTCACATCATAAACTACATTCAATTTACACATTGTTCAAACATATAATTGATATTTTATTAACATAATAACTAATAATAAATCCTTATATAATCAATATATTAGTGAATATAAAAAATATATAAAAGTGCACGAATATTAAAACTAGCTTCTAACAAGATATTTTTCTGGCAAGATAGTTTCAAGGTGTTCATATTTTTTTATATCGTGTTTATTTTTTTATTATTTGATGTTAGTTTTTCATACAAAAATATTACGTTAAATATTAAAACTATATAAATATAACATATAGTCTTTTTTTTTTTAATTGTTAAAAAGTATTATGGAGATCTTTTACATAATAAAAAAATACCAATACGGGTCTAGTAAAACTAAATATAGAAAATAGAGGGGTATTATGGTCCAAAATTTTGTCATCACCATCCACTGTTAAATTTATCTCCTACAGCGAGGTAATTATAATAAAATCTTATTTAGAGTGTTCTTTTCTTTTATGGTGTATTAATATATTCAGAAAAGTAAGGTTTTTTTAAGAATTCTCCTAATAATATAATATGGTTTATTTATTTATTTATTTTACAGAACCTCGTGTAATAAATTGCATCCTTCACTTGACATGTAAAATACTCTCTTTATTCTCGATGGCAATGAACAACATGATGTATAATCCTTCACAAAAATTATAAACAATATCAAATAATTTACTAAATTAATTAATTAATTAATTAATAATAAATACTTGAAAATGATAAAAATGAAGATATATCAAAAAAATACCTTGTTTATTGCTTCCCTGACACCATTAGTTGGATGAGATATTTCGTTCTGACCGCGTATAATAGTTCCATCCTAAACACCATCAAATCAATTTTATGTTTTGCACGGGTATGCATGAAATTATGCCAAAAAGGAGTATAAATAAAAAAAAGGTACCCCTAATTCGCATCCCAAAGTGAGCCTATCATTGGTGGAAATTACGGGAAGTACGAGACTTTCGGTAGGGATTTGAGAAACGCGCGAAAATAAAAATATTGCTGCGTCTAAAGACTGGAAAAATATACGGGCCCCAGCAAAGAAGAAATTTCCAATACTGTATAAAATGTCAAAAATTAATGATTAATTTTTACAAAATATTATATTTACATTACAAAAATGATATTCTGAAATTTTGATTTTACTTTTGGACAATTTTAAAGAAATTGTTCGTCTTAGAAAGGAATTAGGGGTTTACTACAGAGGGAAATGATGATTTATTTTAGAGGTAAAATTAATGAAAATTAAATTGGTCAAAAGTTAGGGAAATTATTGGTTTTTTTTGAAAGACTTTTTTATGCTAAAATGATTCACCTCAAGGAAGAATCACCTGCCATTGCTGAAGCAAAATACTTCGTCCGATCTTCTCAATATCTGCAATTTTTAGATTATTTGCATAAAAATATCAAAATTAAATATATAATAAAATATAAATAGTAGTAATAGAAATTAAATAAAATAAACAACTGAAACCTGGTTTTGAAAATAAGCAAGAAAAGAACGAATAGTTTCTCTGTAGGGTTTCGAAACTCCGTCCCATAAATCATCCTCCCCTTCCACTATCTTATACCTATTATAAAAAAAGAAATCAAAGAGAAATTAATAATCTTCAGATTTCGATTTAATTGAGAATTCAATCTTGAATTATTGATTACCATTCTAATTTGGCTTCGGAAGGATCGAGAGGCAATCGATGACCGAGCAATCTTCTGACAGCCAATGCTTCGGCAGTACTTTCGTCTGAGAGTCTTAAGCATCTCGATCTTATATCTCCCACTGCGGGCCCTCCTGTCAGACCACATATTAATGCAAATAAGTATAATTATTCAGTGGAAATTGAGTTGAATTGGTACATAAATTTCACAATTGAATCAATACATAAATGTAATCGTACCAAGAACACGAACAATTTCGGCGGTACTACCACCATCGTCAGAAACGGGCAGGACATGTGCAACACGAGTGGTGACTTTCTTCAGCTCCTCTACAACGCCATTAAACGCAGTTCCACCTGAAATTCGGACAAATTATCAATGCGAGTACCAATTTATACACTAATGGATTGTTTATCGTTTGACTTACCAGAGAAAACGAGTAAAGAAGGGGCGGAATCCTCGCAACGAAGGGCGGCCATGGTATGAAAATTGGGTTTGGAAGTCGAGTTGGGAGTAGTTAAAAAGGGGATGGAGAGACGGAGAGAGAAGAATGGATCTGGAGGAGCTGGAAGCGAAGGAGGAGGTGAAGAGAAGAAGAAGTAACAATGTGCCATTGGACAAAGTATTTTATTGTTCAGTTTGCTGTCCCGAAGAATGTGGTTGGCTGCGAGGATGGGAGCTCGAACCAGTCACTCACTGCAAGATGGGCTCCCCGCAAAGGTTCTGGAACCATTGACTCTTTTCTCTGCACTGCAAAATAAAAAAAATAAGTCCAATTGCAAAACTAACTGGAATAACACGTGTTGCACGGGTACATTTAGGATAGATACGGATACGACGATATCGATAAATACAATTTTTTGAAATATTCGTTCAACATAGGAAATAAACGAATTTGCAGATCTATCCATTTCATTAGGTAGCTTGACGAAATAAAATTATGTTTCACTGATAAACCTGGCAAAAACAACTAAAAGTGAGTTTTGGACCACTAATCGTGATGAAAAATACAATCAATATTGTCAAGAGTTGGAAATCCTGAATCCATAATTCAGTGTGTTTCGTCGTTATCACAATTCACATATAAGAAATATAATAATAACTCCAGGTCCAAAAATTAAAATTATATTTGTTAGGAGAATATTTATAATGATAAAATCATGTATATTTTCATAAGATGATTAAATTAATATGTAATATCTAATACATATATATTGCATATTTGACATATTCGTGTTTACGATGAATAAAACATGATCATCTCATATGCGAATATAATATAGTACATATATAATGTATTTTTTTCATACATGTTTATCTCCATAGACATACTATGTGACCAAGGGTAATTTAGAAATACATATATAATGTATTTCTTTATACATGTTTATCTCATAAACATACTATATGACCAAGGGTGGTTTAGAATCATATTATTTTTCATTTTATAATTTTATTATCATAATCACGTATTATGATGATGTACAATTTAATTATACAACTGATCATTCAAATATTCTTGTGATATTAAATAGCCAATACGCTACTAAATGAACATGAATTATGTATGATATTGTGAGATTAATACAAAACATACATAATAGTTGATATAATCGTTTGCATAAAAATTAAACCGTTTAGTCTAGACATGCCACAAAATGACAAGTTTAGAGGCATCTAACATGTGTTATGGAAAGTCTTTGATTTTGGTGATCGATACATCTTTGTATTTGATCTTTTATGTTTTGGTGAGACATAAGTGGGAGATGCCAATGCATTTGGTTTGTCTATCTTCTCTCACGTATCAATTTCAATTTGGCTGGAGCTTGTCCTGAAATGGAGCTTGTCCTGAAATATATGTCAAAGATTATTTCTTCAAATGAGTAGGACTTATGCAAATTCATTCGTCAAATGCTTGAACTGCTGGAAATACAAGACGAGAAGCTTAACCATAACACCAGGAAGTGCCTTCCGTTTGGGAGTTGGAGATGTTGACGATATAGCTGATCCCATAACTACAATACTAACATCAAGTGCCATTTTTTCCATACTATTATAAATCGTTATCGCTCTTTGTTCTGATTAACCAACATAGTTTATAAACAAATAAATATTCTCATTTTCATTCTCGTCTTTGAGGAATGATATTGGATCAGTAATCTGACTTACGTCGGCCTGAATCTCCCCAATTAAAGACAAAATTCTTTTCAAAAAAATATTAAAAATTCAATGTATAAATTCATATAAATCATTTAATAATATGTAATTGAATGAATTCCGCACAAAATGTTTATTATTAATTAAAAGTTCTATATTTTTTCTTAATCATGTTAGAATGGAAAAAAATTGCTCCCCAAATCGTGCTTGCATTTTTCATTGCACGCGACTTATCCTTAATGGTATTTTTCTAGAGATCACATTCATTCTCTCCTAAATCTTCAAAGCACATCTCAACTCAATTTATCCTCAATGGTATATTTTTTTAATATAAAATACTTAGAAAAAATCATTAGTATTATCAGTATTATTTTGAAACAATCAAATATGATATGAACCTACGAAATGATTTAGATACAAGGAAATTGAAGAGCTTAGGAACCGCAAATGATGCCACTATACTCTTGTCTCGTTCTTGTATTTTTTGTGGAAGAATACCCGAAGTATTCGTATTTAACAAAGTATTTAACACAGTTTTGTCAGAAAAAAAGTAAAGGAAAAATAAAAGAAAAAATCCAAGATGAAGTTAGGTAACAACTACTCATTGTGCAGAGGATCTATGTTTGGCTTGTTTTCGGTTCCAATACGAGCCACGAAGAAGCCTCGAGAATCGCCATGAAGCCGTCTTAATGGGAAATTTCCTTAGGGCAAGAAATATTCGCGCATTTTTTTCAAACCAAATATGCCAAGTTATAGCCGTCCATAGTTTATCCCAATATTCTATTGATCATCCAAGTTTGTTTTTGAGATGTAAGAGTTATTTTTTTATGGGGCAATTATCTTCTTTTCGCGAGAACTAAATTTGAAAGAGATGCAACTTTGGTTGAGCTTGAAAATGGATTCAAGAACATGAACTGCCTTGAGATCTCTCCATCCTACCATCAAGTAATGAATTTTTTTCTTGTCAATGTTAAAGGAAACCCAATTTTTTGTTTTGGGATTTTAGTGCAATCTAGATACTCGTAAGAAAATCCTACAAAAAGGCATTTTAAGATTGTCATAATGACACGACAAAATAACTGCATAAAATTATATTCTTCTATTAACCAATTGAGTCGCGATGTATATCCCCTACATCTATCCCCCATAAGGCTTGATGACCTGGAAAGTGGCTCTGTTAATTCTTAATCTCGTAAATTTGCAGGACCCTTAAGGGATTGCTAGAAAATTGGGCTTAAGGATGACCGGGCCTTCATTTTCAAGCATAGGGCCTTTTAAGGATGACCAACCCATCAACTTTTGTTCTTTTGAAGTAATGATGGTGGTGGTGTACACTGCTAACCGTAAAATGTCTTCATTGAAGAGCATTAATGGCGGTAGTACGAGGTTAGCAGTGACCAGCGGTGGGAGGGAAACAATTTTAGATCAAATTCAAATTATTTCATGTCCTCCATATATAAGACATACAACAAAAAATTCGAAACCAATTGTTTCCTTTTTCTTTTCATCTTTTTCATGCTGAGCCATTTGAATGTTAAATTTTGTTCAGTGTTGAATTTTGCTCTTTAAATGGAGATAAGTTTAGTTCAGTGCCAAATGGTGAACTTTTTTGCTGATTTTCCTTGTTATTTTGGTTTCAATTTTACTCCTATATATACCATTTGGATTTTAATGCTGAATTTAGATTTTGAAATGTAATTTACAGTGTTAGATTATACTTTTGTTCATGTTCCAATCATTAAATTTTGCTTGTATTCTAATGTTTTTAGTATTTTACTGGTATTGGAAATGTTGCTGGTATTTCAAATAAACTAATTTTGGCTGGTATTTGGAATGTTATGAAGTATTTCAATTGTTTACTGGTATTTCAATCTTACTAGTATTTTAACTTTACTGTAATTTCATTCGTACTGTTATTTCGATTTTTTACTGGTATTTCAATCTTACTGGTCTTTTAACTTTACTATCATTTCATTCTTACTATTATTTATAATTTTTAGTGATATTTTAATGTTACTGATATTTCGATTTTGTACTGATTTTGTACTGTAATTTGAGTCTCAACTGTTTTGACGAATTTGTATTTACTGTAATTTCAACTATTTTTACTTTACTGGTATATCAATTGTTTTTACTGTAACCTCAACTGTTTTGAAACATTTGTATTCCGATCTTCATTAAATTGAGGTTTGTAAGTATTTCCAATCTTAATAAGTTTTAAAAAGTGAGGTTTCCAATCTTATCAGTAACAATTAGTTCTTACTGGTACTTAGGAAATATTTTCAATATTTTCAATGTTTTCAATTTTAATATAGTATTTTGTAAGTATTTCCAACTGGTATTATTGGTATTTTCAATCTTAACAGCAAATTGAGGTTTGTAAGTATTTTCAACTGTTTTAATTTTTCAAATCTTAGTATGGAAGATATACAAAAACTAATTCTTATAACAATATTTAATTATTATGAAGTATTTCCAATGTTTTCAATTTGAATAGTATTTTGATATTACACGTATATTTTGATAATTTACTGGCTAGCATTAATAGCATTATAAGGTATATTTTGATTTATTTATAAGGTATTCTGTTTTTAAATGATTTTTCATAATTTATATTTTGTAATGAATTGCTTGTTAAATGTTTTCTTATTTTAGATTGGCAATGCTGAAAATATTCGAATCATAAAAAACTGAATAATGTCAACAAACAAGAATTAATCATAGTCCTAACATTTATTACAATTAAAAAATTGGAATAAAAAGCTGAATAAACCAAAACAAATAATCATAATGTCAACAAAGAAACACTAATCAATCATAAAAAGTTCTTACAATTACCTTACAATTACCTTACTGAAAACTTAACCATAATTTAAAAGATTTTGAGTGATTTAAAAAATTTCAATTATTTAAAAGATTTTTCGTTATTTAAAAGATTTTCAGTGATAAAACTATTTTCAATACCAGCTAATTGTCAGTATTAAAAAGTTTTAAATACCCTTTAATTTTTAATTTGAATTTGTATTCGAACTTTTATTTTTGCAAGTTTTATTGATAAAACAATTTTATTTGTTAGGAATTTTATTTTTAATAGTGGTAAGGTACCTGTTTTGTTTGAATTGTTTGTAAGGTAAAAGAAATTATCACTGCTTTAAATGAATTTTTAAGTCGAATTTCTCCAATGGTTTCCACCAATCATTTCATCCGTAAAGGAATTTTTCTAATTTCACTTTTAAGAGTGGTATTCTTGAAATTTATTGTAATTTTGAATGTTTTAAAAAGTCGATTTCAACAATACTGGTTGACAGTCATTCTTAATCTTAATCATGTTTTTAATTATTGTGTTTATATTCTTAATCATTCTTAATATTTCCACCAATCTTCTTCTTTCTTGTGTAATATTATCAATGAAGGGCTTGGAGGGCGCCAAGTTAAAGGGGTTTTTGCTCTTTCATTAAAGGGCGATTTCCAGAAGAAAAAGGGCGATTTGAGTGATATTGGAATGGGTTATAGAAAAGTAACCGATAAGGAGGGATGGACCCGCTATGTCAAAAAACCTCAACAGAGTTGGTCTACTCCATTCACTCCCCACGACCCATACAAACCCAAATTTAATGCCCATTTCTCTCACTGGACAAAACCACAAAACACACACCAAGCCAGTTTCACGAAGACAAGAAGAACCAACCAACCAATGACCTCTCAAGCTCGTTTACTCTCCAAGCGCCAAGGTGAGCGTAGCCCCTACGTACCGTGGAAACCCTTTAACCCGCAAGGACCTCACCCGACCAACGCAATGTTTGTTTGGATAGAGGAGAGGCATACGTCCATGGAGCCAATTCGAGCCACTAGGTCAAAACCGAAAACTATGTCACCTTTTCTCCCTCCTCTCCCCTCCAAGGAAGAGCTAGCGAAGAGCGCGAGAAAGAAAGCCAACGTGGCCGCAAGGGGAATGCGCACTGAACCGGGAGAAACACTTGTATTTCCGCTTCCGAAAGACCCCTCACACCACTTATGGTTCCGCCGTTGTTACCGTTGCCTCGAAGTGGGTCATCGTACCGCCGGGTGCTCCAAACCGAGACGTTGTACCAATTGCGGGAAAACCGGACACGTCGCGGCATCGTGTCTAGTCCCCGAGAAACCCATCCCTCCATTCAACCCGTTACAACCGCGTGGACGAATTGGGCCGAATTGCCTCCCCATGGGTAGACCGAAGTCGGTTCCTTGCTTTCATACGCCTACTCAAAAATTTCGCGATATCTCGACGTCAATGAAACAAACGGTAGTAGTAGATGCACGATTGGTGAAGGAGCACTCGTTACACGGAGTAAGGCAACTTCTTCTCACAATGCGAAAATGGACGTCTCCATTTCAGCTAGCGTTTTTGAGCGACAATCGGTACATCATGAAATTACCGGAGCATATGGTGAGGGAGGCGTTCATTGCCAAGGAGATTGATCGTTTTCTTCAAGATCACTATGTGATTTATCCATGGGAAACTTCGGTCGACGCTTCACCGGCAAATTACGGTTCGAAAGCATGGTTAAGGTTGAAGAACCTACCCATCCATTGCTTTTGCATTGAGGAAATAAGTCGCATAACAAGCACCTTTGGTGAAGTACTTTACCATGGTTCGTTCAGTAACATTTCCTATTTTGATGCTTTCGATATTTTAGTGGGAACAACGAACTTGGGCCTTATTCCTGACTCGGTGTCGTCATTAACGGTGGGAGGGAGTCAAGAAGTTGAAATTCAACCTCTAAGTTCCATTGATGAACCCTTACCTTACTACCTCCCAAAAGACCCCACACCACCCAATAGCTTCTTCGAATCAGAGCTTAACAAAATAATTTTCGATGCACATGGGATGGAGGAGGATGATCGGAGCTCATCAACACACACAATCCGCAAAGACCAACTTTCTTCCTCCAAGAAGCCTCGAATGGAGTTAGCACTATCGGGTGAAAAAAACCCGAACCCGTTAACAAATACACTCACAGTGGAAACTCAAACCCGAATTCACACAAAAAAGACAATACCATCCTCATGCAACACCGAAACCGAGGATGTAGGTGCAGGAAAGTGGGTTCAGAGGAGGTCAGTTGAGGATCAGGCGCCTGTTCTGACGTTGCCACAGGGTTGTAAGTTTTACAAGGTGGTCGATCTATTCAAGGCATATAATCAGAAGTCTTTTGATGGAAAAAATAGTGCAAACCCCATTTTACTAAAAGAGTCAAACAAGAAGATGGAAATTGGCTCGACTAAATATGAAGAGGGTTCTCAAAAGATGGGACCATTTAATGTCTCTGAAGCACCATTGATTGAAATAGCAACTCCTTCATTTCAAAAATTCAAGGCGGGACCCAATCATTCACGTGACTTTAAGATCAAAGAGGCACATAATGTTTCTTTCATCCTCTCTCAAACTTCTAATAAAGGCCCAACAGAATTTAAGGCCTTTAATCCAAATCACCCATCCTTGATAAATTCCCAAAACATTATGTCTGTTCAAAACTCGGCCCAAACGAATTCAAGCTCTAAAGCCAAGCCTCCCCAATCGGTTTTATCTATTATCTCGCAAATCGCACACTCGACTGAACCTAATCAGTTTTTAATCGAGCAAGGAGACAACATAGGCGATCCTAATTGTCGAACCACTAGTACGCACAACAGCAAGGGGGAAATTGCAACAGGAGGGCAATTGAAAGCGACAGAGATGACCGCTGGCGCGGGTCTGGACCATAGCAAAGAGCTCGAGTCGGCGCTGCAGCTAGATGCTGGCACGGAGATGGAATCGGAGCTGGAGCGGGGTGCTTCCACAGAGATGGCGGCGGTGATGGAATCGGAGCTGATTGCTGCCACAGAGAAGGAGTCGGGGCAACCAAAAGCGACGCTGGCAGCAGGCAACGTCGCACAAATGCCACCGCAGGGCCAGGCAGCGGCAGATATTGCTCAGATGGATGACGAATCTCAAGAAATGGATGGGGAGCAAGCGGAACAATTTCTGAGAGAATGCGAAGGTATTTCTACATCCTCGAATATTAAATTACCATCAAAAGGAACTTTTTTCCTAAGAGAAAATGTAATTAAAAATGCAATTTTTAAAACAACCAAGAAATCCACCCGTACAAAAACTCAGACAAAAGCCGGAGACGGTATGCCATTAATCTTACCCTCAAAGAAAATCAAAGGCAAAGGGCTACCGAAGTCTGTTAAAAAATCGATTAAACAAATTAACATCGTAGAGGCCCTAACGAAAGATATGTTGACTCCAAGCGGCTTAGATGAAGAAACGTGTAAGCGAATTGAATCTCTTTGCCAATTAACAAGTAACAATACACCAAATAACAAAAATCACCAACTAGAGGAGCTAGAAAATGAGTTGGTGTCTGACACAAAAGAAGTCGAAAACAACTCTAAGAAAGAGTTAATAAGAGAAATTAATAATCTTAGCCCCAAAGCTCCAAAGATTACTAATCTAATTACTAGTGTTGTAGCGGAATATGGTCCGCTTGAGGACGGCCCGGAACCCCCCACGGAGGAAATTGAAGGGAAGGGGAGGGCCGAGGAGGGAGTCTAGAGGAAAAGAGTAACAAAACATGGACGGATTACTCCACTTTTTAGTGTTGCGTAGGGAGTTTTTGTTTCTTGTAGAATTTTAATTTTATGACGTTTAAAAACTTATCTATTTTGTGTTGGAATGTGAGAGGATTAGGCTCGAGGGATAAATGTAACTTGATCAAGGACCTAATTAGAAATTCGTTATGCGATGTGGTTTGTCTTCAAGAGACAAAATGGGATGCGCCATCTTTCTTTAATATCCGAATGGTTTGCACATCCAAATTCAAAAATGCTTGCTTTCTCAAGTCGATAGGGTCGAAAGGGGGGTTAATGTTGGCTTGGTCAAACAATCTACAATTAATTGAATCTAAAGAGGGCTCCTTTTCACTTTCTTGCACATTCAAAGATGGAAGTGGACTCAAGTTCCGAATTTGCAATGTGTATGGACCAACAGAGGATGAACTTAACAAATTAACTTTCCTTGATGAATTAAATAACATTATGCAAATTAATTTACCAACTATCATAGGAGGAGATTTTAATCTAATAAGAGACCCGAGTGAGTCGACGGGAAATAACCATATGGCAAGCTTGATTCACGCTTTCAACAATTTTATCCATCTTAACGAGCTTATAGAAGTCGCATCACCTATTAGAAAATTCACGTGGTCTAATAGGCGGCAAAACCCCACTTTATCCAAACTCGATCGAATGTTTGTCACTCCTTTTTTTATCACCAATAATCACACTCTCACCATGGATGACCTCCATAATGCAACTTCCGATCATGTTCCCCTTAGACTTATCATTAAAAATAGAGATCGTCCACCTTACCATTTCCGATTTGAGCGCTTTTGGCTAAAATATGAAGAAATCCACAAAGTGGTACAAGAGGCTTGGATGAGTGAGACAACTTTGCCGCAAGAGTACCCCAAATCCTTCCTAACAAAAATGAACGCCACAAAAAAAGCGCTCGTTTCTTGGTCAAAAGAAAAATTCACGAATCAAAATAGTGTGATAGATATTTGCAAACAATTTCTCAATTCTTTGGAACGAAAAGAAGAAGAGAAGATGTTGAATGATATGGAATTCCTACTTAGAATAAAACTTAGAGAAAAACTTAACAATCTCATTAATTTAAGGGAGATGAAATGGCAACAACGATCTTCAATTAATTGGCTTGCACTTGGTGATAATAATACATCTTACTTCCACGCTTTTGCATCAAATCGACGCCAACAAAATCTAATCTCTAAAATTACTATAGATGATAGGGTGATTACGAGTGACCATGCTATTAACAAAGCATTTACTGCATTCTATAGGGCTTCTCTCGGCTCTCCACCATCCACTGGCTCTTCGGTAAATGTGGCAAGGCTTTACAACTCTCCTAACTCTCGGCTTGATCTCGACGTATTAGCGGCCGTTTTTTTAGAGGAAGAAATAAAAAGCTCCCTTGATAATCTAAAAAAAGGAAAGAGTTGTGGCCCGGATGGGTTTCCTAGTGAATTCTATCAAACGTTTTGGTCAATATTAAAAACGGAGTTATTACAAATGCTACAACTATTTTTCTCGAAAAATTTACAACTACAACTATTGAACAAGGCATCAATACAACTATTACCAAAAAAGGAGGATCCATCTAGAATTGGTGACTACCGACCAATTAGTATAATCTCGACCCCCATAAAATTAATTACAAAAATACTAGCAATGAGACTACAACCTTATATGCCATTACTAGTTCATAGATGTCAAGCCGCCTTCATCAAAGGACGTACAATTACCGAATTATATCTAGCTTCAAGAGAAATGCTTAACATCTATAACAAATCAAAAATTCCTACAATCATGTTGAAGCTTGATTTTAAAAAGGCATTTGATAACGTCTCTTGGGAGTTTCTTGAGAAAGTTTTATCGGCTAGAGGGTTCCCGAGGAGATGGATAGAGTGGATTCATATCTTACTAACTTCATCGAGCTCTTCTATACACACTAACGGTATGAGAGGCCCATACTTTAACCACATGAGAGGACTAAGACAAGGCGACCCCCTTTCACCCCTCTTGTTCACGCTAGTTGTTGACGTATTACAAACGATGATATCAACAATAAACCCATTACTTACTAGCCCAATAATCTTTGCGCCTACCACACATCAATATGCGGATGATACCCTTTTATTTATGGAAGCTCACCCCCGAAACTTACGAATAATCATGTACACAATTTCACTCTTCTCGCAAATTTCGGGATTGGAGATTAATGGGGACAAAAGTGGTTTTGTCCCCATAGCGATTCCGGACGAGTTACACACACACTTAACGACTATTATGAGATGTCCTAAGATGAGCTTACCGATTAAATATCTTGGGCTACCCCTAACTTACAAGAAACCAACTAAATTTGTGTTTCAACCGTTACTTACTAAGTTGAGAGGGAAGGTGAATAATTGGAAGAACAAGCTCCTCTCACTAGGCGGAAGAACAACATTGATTAAGTCGGTGTTGAACACTATTCCAAACTTCATGATGCAAACTTACATTCTTCCTAAAGGGATTTTAGAGGAAATAAACAAAATATCAAGAGCTTTCTTTTGGAAGGGCGGAGATAAGATCATAGGAGGCCAATGCTTAATTCATTGGAGAAGAGTTTGCTCACCCAAGCTACATGGGGGCTTGGGTATCATCGACTTGGAACGGCAAAATAAAGTACTCATAATGAAGTGGTTATTCAAGATCGATTACGATAATACTTCTTATTGGGCTTCGACGATTCGTGGAATTTACAACATAACCAATACCGAAGATATAACTAGAGTGGCCAATAATATTTCTTCTTTTTTTCTCAAAGACCTAAAAGAACTAATGCCACTTTACAATTCTCAAAAACAATTCGTACACCCACTAACCCCATCCCCATTACTAACCGACCCCCCCAACTACTCGACGGCTAAAGTCTATGAGCGGATCTCACACTCGGGAGTGGAATGCTTTTGGACCCAAAATCTCTTTAAAGTTAAAGCGCCGCAAAAAGCAATTATTTTTGGGTGGCTCGCGCTCAATAATAGAATATTGACGGCGGATAACCTCCAAAGGAGGGGATGGCCCCATGACCCGAGTTGTGCCCTATGTGCCAACATAATAGAAACGGGCCATCACTTATTCTTGACGTGCCCATTCACACTACACATTTGGCGGGCTATCGAGCCAAGAGCGAACCCAAACTACCAATCCTTAATCGAATTTTGGTGGTCAACTAGGGGATCCATGTCTAACGACAATGTCGGAGTGTGGGACTCCAAATGGTTGGCGACATTATGGACGATTTGGAAGGAACGAAATAGCCGCATATTCCAAAGAAAGAGGAGGACGCCTTTCTTACTTCTACAAGTCATTAATGATCTAAGTAGTAAATGGCACACCTATTGCTAAGTTCGATTTTTAGGATTAACAAATAATTAGCTTCGAAAGCATAGGCGAAGGATTTTTTTTTTTTTTTTTGTGTGTGTGTACATAAACTAGTTTTGTAATTTGTTTTTCTCTTCATTTTATAAAAAAAAATGATCGGATCGGACGCGTATCGCGCTTGCCTTTCCTTCAAAAATATTATCAATGAACTGGTATTTTTTGTTGTAAAGAAGAGCCATAAATGATCTTTGAATGTTGTCAGTCTTGACCTGTTTTTCCCTTAACGAGGGTCATCCTTGGGACATATCAACAATGGAAAAAAAAGTCTTGTGAAGTAAAGCCAGATCAAACCTAACCCAAAAAATCTATGTGCTTAATGAGTTTTGTCCTGAACGGCGTTCATCCTTAAGTTTATAATGACAATTTAAATTTAAATTCATTATTAAAAAAAAATTGAAAAAGCAAATGAAACAACTAAATCCACATAAGTTCACAACTAGAAAAATAATATGTTAAAAAATACCAAACACAAGTCCGGAAAATCCAAATCAAACATAAAGCCAAATCCAGCAATATTACATAACTAAAACACAAATCATTTGTTCCTTGATAAAATACTCTGTGTACCAGTTCAAGCATGCAAATTTGTTGCAATACCATGGCAGGGTGATCAGATTGTATGCCTCATGACCCTTAGCTGTTTGGATGTCTTTATGGCAGAAACTCATGGGACGATTCGACGCTATGCACTCGACGTAATTCACCAGAAAAAAACTGATGTCCTCCACAGATGCACTCTTGGGCAACAAACTAAGCGTTCACCATGACAGTGAAGAGAGTGGAGTCTCGGTATGGTGGTTCATCGTCAAGGCCGGGACAACGGTTGTCTCTTGTTTCAAGTACCATTGTTGTTTGAAGGAAGAGAGAAGAAAAAGGAGAAAAAGAGAGTGAGTGGGAGTGGGAGAGAGAGAGGTAGAGAAAGAGAGAGAGCGTGCAAAGGAGAGAGAAAAAACAAAGCGTGCACACGTAATGAAGCCGGACACGAAATACGATGAACTGACAGAGAGTTGACATGTGAGCTGACATTCTCCTCACTAAGGATTAATGCCTCTGCATAAATTAATATAGTCATGATTTTTCATTTTGATGCTTAGCAATTGACACCTAGACATACATTAACTTCAATGCCAACACATCAAGAGATATATGGGAAAACCGGGGGGAGAGCAACATTTTTCTAACCAATTACATTACGAGATTATTATAACACTATCATTCAGATTTATATAGTACTACTAATAAATGAAAACAATACAAAATGAGAGAGGTATAATATTCTACATTGGTACCACAAAATATCAAAAATCAAAAATTCAACTATCATTGATATCACAAATAAAACAATAAAACCAACAATATCCATTTTTATGGATTAAATTTCACATCAAAAAGAAAAAAATATATTCTACATTGCATAATAACATAAAAAGAAATATAATTTAGCCTGATTATCAACATTAATGACGACGAAGTCTTTCAACAATTGGCCAGACATCATTAAAGAGATTAGGACGATCACTTCCTTTGATTTGAACACACCTTAAGCCCAACAGGGTTAACTCCTCTACTTGATCAAAGGGCCATTTCCCAGCGGACTCGTCGATAATTTCATGCAATGTCTCGTTTTCCATTGCTTCCCTCACTTTAGATACAACACCTCTAGTAGGTTTTCCGGTAATAAGACGAAGGACGATAATGCCAAAAGCAAATACGTCCGATTTTTCCGTGAGTTGTCCAGTATATACAAATTCGGGATCCATATATCCGGGTGTTCCTATAATATTATAGGTCTGATAAAAAGCAGTTGCGCCAGTTTGTTCAATTAGGCGAGAAATCCCAAAATCTCCGAGTTTACTCACAAAGTTTGCATCGAGAAGGACATTGTCTGGCTTAAGATCTCCATGAATCACCAGGTTAGGTTTACTTGAATGGAGAAAAATTAAAGCTAAACAAATTTCGGCCATGATGGACGTACGGACTTGCCATGTGAGAGAAGTGTTATTTTCATGATTAAGATGTTCTTCGAGACTTCCGTTGGGCAAGAACTCATAAACTAATGCAGAAGCTTCATAACATGCTCCCATTAAGGTAACGAGATTTGGATGTCTGACGGAAGTGAGAATGTCTACCTGTAAATGAAAATAAAATAAAATAAAAGGTTTGAATATTAATCAATTCTATAATGACAAATATACACTTGTCACAATTTTCAAGTTAGGACAATTTCAGACATTGTTTTGTTATAATTTATAGTTTTGTCAAAATCTCAAATATATATGTTATTTTTATTTGCATCATACATTTAGAAAACGAAACTTTAAAACATTTTGTAAGATGATTAACAACATGACCATGATAATGAGATATGATAAAGAGATTTTTTGTGAACAATATTCATTTTTTTTCTTCTCTTATATCAATTGTCTAACTATTTGGTTTGTATCATTTGTTCACTGTTTCTAATCTAACAACAAAGAAAAAAAAAAAAAACTGGCATGGATTGGATAAAATTGAGATTGTACCTCTCGTTTGAATGCTATCATGCCTTCCGTGCATTGGGAATTCAATATTTTTACTGCCACAATAGTCCCACGCAAATAACCTTTATATACACATCCAAATCCGCCTTTTCCAAGTATTAAGGAGTCGTTAAAATTTTGAGTCGCGTGCTCCAGTTCTTGTAATGTGAAATCAGAGCGATTTCTCTCCTTATGCAGTCTCTCTGCCTCTTTTACAATATTATCCAGTTCAGTTTGGAGCTTATTGTTAGCTACTTGTAGTGATTCAAGGCGTTCTTTCAAGTCATGGATCTCTGATATCCATTGATTTTTCTCTCGAGTTGCATCATTCTGGAAATATAATAAAATTCAAAGTTGTAATGTATAATAAAACTGCTGTTTATATAAAAATCTGAAAATATTAATTGTTATGCTTATTTGCTTGGCTCAATAAATTACATTAAACCTGAATTTTTTTGAGATAAAAGGTGTGATATATGATAATCAGCAAAACTAACCCGTTCTTCTTGGAACATATCTCGCTCCTCTTCAACCCTTCTCAAGGTAATTTGTAGATTCTGGCGAGCAGCTTCGGAATCAGCGAAATTCCTTTCTATTATTTGCTTTTGCTCATTGGCCTCTTGCAATTGGTTCAAATTGGCGATTTCTTTTTTCTTCATCTCTTCGATCTCGATTTGCAATTGTTTCTTCTCCTCTACTGCATCACTCTGAAATGATAATAAGTTAATCATTTTGATTGTAGATATATTCTTTATAGAATTATTTTTCAAAAATTATGCTGTAAACTTCCCCAAAGTTCAAAAAATTATCGCGGAAAGTATGTGCTTGAAAACTGAGCAGTTAGAGAAAAGAAAAAATAAATAAATATCAAAATAAATAAAAAAACAACGGACCTGTTTTTCTTGCAAATTATGATGCTCTTCTTCGGGCTGAATCAATTCTTCCGAGATTTTATTTTCTTCTTCTTGCGGCATGTTATTCTGAGATTGTAGTAAATCAAGTGCATCTTTTACTCCTTGTAAGTCAAGTATTCTCTCATTTACCGCTTGCAATTTGCATGCGTTCTCCTCTAACTTATCTTTTGATTGCGGTTTCCCTAATATTAGTTCTTCGTATTCCTTTGTAAGACGACGTCGTTCTATTTTCTGTTGATGAATATCGTTTTCTTTTTGTAAAAGTCTCGTCTGTCTTGCATCTCTGTAAGAGTAACAACAATTAAGTCAAGCGTAATTTCATTTTGTGGCCAATGCACCTTTTATTCAAAGAAATATAATAACCTTCAAAATATTATATGCACATGAATTTTATATGATATTACAAGAGAACATGACATCGTAAGAAAAACAAGCAATTTAGTGAACGAATTTTTTTTTTTTTGGAAAAAAGTAGGAGATAAAATTGAATTTTATTTTCTTTCAATTTGGGGTCTTGGCGAGAGTTCAAAATACATATTTTTTTTTTTTTTTTGATAAATTCTCCCCGGATGCAATAATTTTTTTTTTTTTTTTTTTTTTTTGTGCATAAACAAACCCGTAGGCCACCCGAATGCAATAATGGATAAGGCTTATGAGTAGTGAATTCTCCCCGGATCCTATGATTTATTGATATGAGAAATGAAAAATACATTTTTTACTTCACATTTTCTTTGGTTGAATGTGGTGTTTTTGCAAATAATTGAAATTGAAAGGGCTATGAAATACCATAAAAATCTGAATTGTGAATAAGAAAAGACAAAAACATAATGAATTTATATCCTGAGGGAATATTGCTCCTTAGCATATGATACCAATGCATGGTTTCTTGTAGTTTGTTATCATACATATTACATATTACATACGATGCAATAGTTTATATGATGTTCAATAAAACATAATAAATTTATATTATATGGATCAACTTATATGATGATGATTATATGACGTTCAAGTTGAAACGCTTGTAATTACCTAAAGAATAGTGATGTACAATTCCTAGTACTTTTCTCCAAAAATCTTGACGACATATATATAATTTAATATTCTTAAAATTTAACACATAAATACATAATTTAACATCTTAATTTATTGTGATTATATTAATTTGTTAATTTTTGAAGTATTAAATTATAAATTTGAGAGAGACGTGAGGTATGTCCAACATTTTGCTTACCTAAAATGGACTAGTTTTCCGGTATCTTCTTGGATTACCCATATCATGCATGGAATATTTGGTACGGTACCGAGACTTTCCAGGACACAGCTGCAATTCAAAAACATTATTTAGTAAAAGTGACGATCTTTCAAAAACAATTAAATCTGGTAGGAGAAAATATTTGCAAACAAAACTTGAAGCATGCTAATTCAGATCGATTACTTTAACCGGTAAGTAGACACAACTAATTTTTCCATTCCATGTGTAGTAATTAGCTCCAAAATAATTTGTCTTGGTTGTTCTTCACGAGGCATTAGTATCTCTACTTCAATCTAAATAAAAAAATATCAAAATAGAAAGGCTAATTTCAGTAACCATCTTCAATTAAAAAAATAGTTTCAAGGACCATCGTCATTTCCTCTAACAAGAGATCGAAATTACAATTTTTCTCGAGCTCCATTGATTAACACATGCAATTCTCGAGCTCGCTTGTGCTTTAAATAATATTTAAATTTAAATATTTCGTCACCAATCAGTTGGTCACACATGGCAAAAAAATTCAATGCTGTATATAGTGACAAACTAAAAAAATTCAAAAAAGTTATATAATATTTAAATAGGAGTATAAGATATTTAAATAAAAGCATAAACTTTTATTAAGAAATATATGTATGGTCATATCTTTAGTAAAGGTGAAAAATATTTAAGTAAAGTTATACAATATTTAAATAAAAAATATATTTAAGTAAAGATGTAATGTTTTATTCAAAAATGTGCTAAAAATAATATACTCAACATTTAAAAGACATCCTTAATCATGTAAAAGACTTATTGTTATTCAAAAATATATATTACACAATCTAAGGGAAATATTTAAACAAAGGTAATAGATTCCTATTATAAAATATAATGGACGCATCCATAAAAATATATTCATAAAAGATAAAAACTTATATTATAAAACTATGTACTAGTTATATGCAGAAAATATGTATGATAGTCATGTAAAAAAACTAATTATTATTATTATTATTATTATTATTATTATTATTATTATTATTACTATTATTATTATTATTATTATTATTATTATTATTATTATTATTATTATTATTATATCACACCTAAAAAAATGTAATTTAAAAAGATACATTATAGCTAGTAAAAAAAGGTATATTAAATAATATTTCGGAAAACATGTTATTTCAGAAGGTATGTAGCACATTATAAAAGATAACCGACACATCTTACAAAATATATATCGTACATCTGAAAAATATATTTCGAAAGCCATAAATCAAACCTGTATTGTTCTTCCAAAATATTGTTTAGGGATAAATATATGATTTTTCTCTTAAAAAATTAACTGTACCTCTTTTGTTTGACATCTTGAGAGGTATTTGTTTTGAGCTATATTAATGAATTGGGTCCCAGAATTGCCAGCTGGTTCATAAGCAAAAAATATACTTTTAGTATACCTTTCATATATAAATAAATGATCAAAAAATCATTTCTGATGCCGGCTTAACAAACATAGATTAAGCTATTGTCCAAAGTTCATACTCATTATTCATAGGTCTTATACAATTTCATGTAATTTATAAGCATACTGATAAGAGCTATTTTAAGCATATTTGAAAGGGTTAAAAATAGAATTTTAACACAATATATCACTTAGTTAACATATAAATTGTTAATAATTTTAATATCATTGAAAATTGCTTAACTATTTGAATTTGTGTTAATTTCAGGGTTAAAAGTGAGAATTTGGCAACTCGAAGATGACGGCTGCATTCCTCTCTTCTTTCTGATGAAATTGATATATAATATCATAATATTCAGAGAAGGGAGGAGCGAAAAGTGAAAAGAGAGAAAGTGGGACCCACTTATGGGCCCCACATGAAGACGTAAATTTTTTACTTCGAATCAAGCAAAACAAAGCCCAGATTTGGATTCCTCTCATTCTCCTGATCAAAATGGTATATTCACATTAATTATTTGGATGAACGAAGAGAGAGAAAGCGGGTCCCACACCCAAGTGACTCGTTACACGAAAGCCTACACAGAACAGCCCACACTAAATCCTAAACTGACCCATTAACCCAACAGAATTACTATTTGAAGGATTTTCTGTGGCATACAAATAGTGCAGCCAAGCCCAAACTTAATTCATTTATAGATTATTGCACGAAAGGTTACACCGGATCCGCCACTGAAGAAAGAAAGCACGACCCGTTACCCATTACTGTGCTGGAGATCACGTGCTTCATTAAAGTCACGTGACCTCTGCAGCTGACCCATTCTTTCTCTTATACCTGACCCGTTGCACGAAGAGACACAGAGTAAGATGCACAGAAGATTCTCAACAGTTCACACTTTCAGAGTCGTTACTGATCGTAACGGCTAGTTCCTCTTCTCCTTTTCTTCCTCACTGGAGCTGTCCATGTGATGCTTCAGTTCATTTTAAAACAGAAAAAAACGAAGATCCTCGCCCGTCAGTGAAATCACTGGAGAAGAGCTCCTGAGCTCTCTAGTGCACCAAATCGCATGATCTGGGTATCAAAATGATCGTGGAGGTGTATGTGGAGTTAATTTGGTTGAATTTGGTCCAGGGATGACGAATTTTGCCTATAAAGGCCTCGGTTTGGTTCAGAACAGTACACACGCGACGAGAGAGAGTTTCATTCCATTCCAAAGCGTCAACCACCTTCCTTAAGCCTAAATAATACTTCTTCCACACTTGGTTTGATTTGAGAGAGACAGAAACCCTATTTTCCTCCTCAACTTGCCATTTCAGAGAGAGAATCAGTCATCACAGTCCAAAGAGGGGTTCTTTATGGGATTTCAAGCTTAGTGTGTAGTCTAGAGAAGTGAAGGAAGCTAGAGAAGTGACTGAAACCACCTGGTTTATCTTCAATCCAGTGCTGGTACCAAATCAGGGGCATTTCAGTCATTTTCAGCCAATTGGTGTGACAAGAAGGCCATTTGAGCTACCTCAGACCTCCTCCAACCTCTATTCAAGCAGGATCTTCCCACTCAAGCCTTCCAAAGCCTCTGAGTTCATCAAATTCCTCCTTATTAGGTGATATTTTTTCTTATTTTCTCCGACAGTAGGCTAGGTTGTGATTTTCTGATGCAAATATATGTATAAACTCTTTATTGATGATTATAAACCTTTTTCCTATTTTTATGGATTTTATTTTAATTTATTTGAATTTTATTTGTCAAGAAACCCTAATTTTCTGTTAATTACTGTCTGATATTCTTAATTAATTATTAAAGTACTCACAACTGTTTAATCATCAAAAAATATTCGTTAATATAGATCTTGATCTGTTCTTGAAATCCCTTTTTACATATTTGAATTTGGAGTTTTGGTTGAATTGTTATTGATTTTTAAAGATCACTCAAAACCTAAATTCCAGTTTTCAGAATTCAAGTGCCTAATTTCTCTGAATATTTTAAGGCTTTTGTAGATCTTTTTTTTAATTCAATTAAGAACTGTTTTCAGATATTATTTCCACCAAAATTTCAGTTACAATCGATCTAAACTCTTTTCATCATCAAGTTTGGGAGAAATGATATCCCAAACTTGAGAAAACAAAAAAAACTTCTGGAGATAATTTTGACCTAATTTCACAGAATCCGAATTTAAAGAACATTTTCCTCGACCATTTAAATTGATTTATAAATTGATCTGAATCAAACCAGTTAATTATTATTCAATATCAAACAATCTATTTTCAATCACTTATTGAATAATCTGTTTTGATTGCATTTTCTATTTGATATAGAATTTTGAATAGTGAATTTATTATTCTGAATTTAGGACTTAACTGTAAAACTGTGTGATTATTTGTATCTTTACAAGTTTGTGCATGAATTTTAAAATACCTACATCATTTCAGACCAAATCAATTCTACCACTGTATAGTACTCAGATCATAATTCTATTATATATCAAGATTATCTCATTTGGAATTCTAGATCTCTAGTTATTTAATTTTCAAAACAGTTCAGAACTAATATTGATTCGAAAATTTAACTGGATATTTTTCACAAATATGCCAGGTACTGTTTTGTAAATACTTAATAACTTTTTATCTACAACTCCAAATTGTACCAAAAGTGTACCAGACCTTATTTATATGATAATGAACATAACTGGAAAGTTTCATGACTTTTAATAAAATTGTGAATTAAATATTAATTTAATAGTGCATATATTCCTCGTGGATCGATACTCGTATTTATCACATACAATTATTTGTTCCAATTCGTTATTTTTTTTTACAGATAATCAGTGAGTATCTCGGCATGATTTTTTGAAAAATCAAATTAAAATTAATAATTGAAATTACACGACAAGACAAATCATGCTTCATTCAAAATGCCTCGGCTGACTCTGATTCACTCAAACTAGACCAAGTATGAATTTTAAACTTTTTTCTCTTGTTTGAATGAGAGTGTATCTCATTTCTATTAAAAAAAAAAAATCAAAATAGGAGTACGTTTACAAGAGATTAAAAAGACCAAAATGAAAGAATTTACAAAGAAGAACTACAACATCCTATAAACGAATACGAACAATCAGATCTCCAATTGTAGTGGCCAATCATGATTCTCAGATATATGAATTTTAAAGTATGACTAGGAAAATGCCCGCGCCACGTCACCATTATATACATTTTAATTTTAATAGGATGTACTATTATTTACAGTAATAATATAATTTATAAGTAAATGTATCATAATATATTTATTGCATGGTATTTCCTTAACTCGTCTAAGTATTTTAAAAATGTCTAAATATTCTATCAATTTACTCATCATTTTTCTTTACAAAATATTGAAGCATTATAAAAAGAAATCGAGTAACTAGTGTAATAACAAAGAAAATTAATGAAATCTTAGCAATATATGTATTTTGATTATTATGACATCACGACCTCACAACATCTTTGATTATATATTATTAATAAATCTTCAAACGGTAAAAACACAATTAAAATTATATATAATATCATATTTTGTAGATAATATAAATAAAAAATTATACAAAATTAAAATAAACAAAAATAATAGTTAACAGTATTTAATGTACTATATGGTGTTTCAAATCAATATTTTAAAAATTAACACCAATATTTGATATGTATTTATAAATTTAAGAAATTTGTTCTCTTCATAGGTAAATTCTACTCTTTCATTTTATTATCTTGAAATAATGTCGTTTCAAGTCTTCTTCTGAGCAAAATTGTATTAGATAGTATTCCAAAAATCGTATTATTAATAATAGTAAAAAAAATTATATTTCTCTCCCTTAACATTTTTTCACAATACTTGATATGTTGGTAGGAATTTAATTGCCTGAATTCAATGCTAAATCCAAATTAATGCATGGTAAACAATAAAATTCAATTCAATTTCTTGTATAGATATGTGAAATGATGGATTTATCACGTGTTAAACAATATAAATGGATCATATACATTTGTTTAACACATGTAAAAAGATCAATTAATCGAGTATAATAACTTATTTTTTCAAATGTATAAGTTTTGATTTAATTAACCATGGATGGTGGTAAAAAAACCAATAAAAACATTAAGTATCTTAATAATGTATGAAACAATACACATTTAATTTCCTCTCATTCTACATAGGATGAGAGGAAATTAAGATAGTGACAAACAAACAAACCCAATAAAAACATTAAATACATTAATTATGAGTGAAACAATGAACATTTAATTTTCTCTCATTCTACATAGGATGATTCAAACAAAAAAATTAATAATTCATTATTAGCATTTAATGATATACTAACGCATCAAACATCTAGATAAATTGTAAGGGAGTGAGTATAATAACAATAATAATAATAATCATATTATTATTACTGAAAACAATTAACATAATTTCTGTTCTTCAAAAGTCTTAATTAGAAAGAAGTTATGTCGGAACCATATTAATATTAATATATAGCACAAAACAAAGAGAATGTCATGACTCATTGTATTATGAATGTTTTATTGTGACATAATGTATGACTAAAAATGATAATTTCAAAAAATAAAAGATAAATGTGAAGACCCTAATTTAATATGGGTTCAATGAATTATGTGTGTGATACAGAGAATACGATGTTTTACTTAATTTATCTTTGTCTTAAATTTTTTGACATGATTGATATAGAATGTGGTATTAATGTGATAGTAAAACACTACGAAGGATGACATCGAAATAACTA
Organism: Luzula sylvatica; assembly: GCA_946800325.1. Classification (NCBI taxonomy): domain Eukaryota; kingdom Viridiplantae; phylum Streptophyta; class Magnoliopsida; order Poales; family Juncaceae; genus Luzula; species Luzula sylvatica. The sequence continues at coordinate 57,697,826 of OX326956.1, read as the reverse complement.
CAAACGAATAAAAGTCATTAAAAATCATGTTCAAAATTATATATAATATCAAATTTCATAGATAGTATAAATAAAAAATTAAATATACAAAATTAAAATAAACAAAAAATATAGTTAAAAGTATTTAATGTATCATATGGTGTTGCAAATCAATATTTTTAAAATTAAAACCAATATTTGATATGTATTTATAAATTTAAGAAATTGTTTGTTCTTTTCATAGGTAAATTGTACTCTCATTTTTACTATCTTCAAATAATGTCGTTTCAAGTTTTCTTTTGAGCAAAATTGTATTAGATAGTATTCCTAAAATCAAATTATTAATAATAATAATAATAATAAATTATATTTGTTCCCCTCTATATTTTTTCACAATACTTGATGTGTTGGCAGGAATTTAATTGCATGAATTTAATGCTAAATCCAAATTAATGCATGGTAAACAATAAAATAAAAATTCAATTTTTTGTATAGATTACATTTTATCATGTGATAAATCTATGATCTTAAAAACAGTTATCACATATAAATTAATTACATTCATTACTTGTTCATCTATAAATTATGTGTACATTAGTTTAACATGTGCTAAACCATGGATTAATTCAACCTGAAATGATTTATTTTTCATATTTAAAATATTAAACGTATTGATGATGTGTGAAATGATGGATTTAACATGTGTTAAACAATGTAAATAGATCACATACACTTATTTAACACATGTAAAAATATCACATAATCGAGTATAATAACTTATTTTTCAAATTTATAAATTTTGATTTATTAACCGTGGATGGTGGTAAACAAACCCAGTAAAAACTTTAAATAACTTAATGGTGTATGAAACAATGAACATTTAATTTATTTTTATTATATGTAGGATGAGAGGAAATTAACCGTGGATGGTGATAAACAAACTCAATATAAAAATTAAATACATTAATGAAATAATAAATATTTCATTTCTTCTCATACTATCTAGGATGATTCAAACAAAAAAATTAATAATTCACTACTAGCATTTAATGATATATTAACACATATGACTAAAAATGATAATTTTTTCAAGAAAAAGAGATATAAAAATAAAAAATAAATGTGAAGACCCTAATTTAATATGGATTCAATGAATTATGTGTGTTATATAGAGAATATGATGTTTTACTTAATTTATCTTTGTCTTAATTTTTTTGACATGATTGATATATAATGTGATATTAATGGTGAGATTCGTACAATATGATAGTAAAAACGCTATGAAGGATGACATCCAAATAACTACAAACGAATAAAAGTTATTAAAAATCATGTTCAAATCAACGAAGAAAAGTATGGAATGACGTACCAGTATAAGTGCTTGTGATGATAAACTAAGATTTTCCATTGTCAAAATTTTGAAACACCCAGTCAAGAACCCGTTCTCCTTCGCTGACGAAAGCATCCAATGCAATGAACACTTTTTCCTCTTTGAGTGGATGTTGTTCTATTATTTGTTTATTGAGGTTAGCTTCATTTATCTCTCTTGTATCTCTGGGGAAGTAACAACAAATATTTTTGTGTACAAGTTAGACAAGTATATATATATATATATATATATATATATATATATATATATATATATATATATATATATATGGGATAGGAACAATGGCCAACATTTTTGTTTGGCCAACGTCGGCCAACAACACATATTACATTAAATCTAAATATTATAATTGAATCTTAACCGTATAGATATGTTTTATATCATTTAGATATGATGTAGAATAAATTTTATACAATTTCGATTTTTGTATCTAACAAAACCGATAACATATTTTCACAACCGTCAATTTCGGTAAATTCATAGATTTCCATGAAGAAAAACTCGAAACTTAGTAAAAATTCACCTGGAGCCTATCTATATGATTTAAAATACATCCAAACAAAAAAAATCAAATTTCAAAATTTATTTAATGATGATTCATGTTGTAACTATTTCCTACCGTACAATTTTTTAAAGTATTATGATAAGTATGATAGAAGTTTTTATTTTTCATGAAATTAAATCTACAACATTCTCAAATGATATAAATCATATCTATACGGTTAATATTCGATTTTAATATTTAGATTTAGTGAAATAAGTGTTGTTGACCGACGTCGGTTAATACATAAGTCGAATATTTGTAATGAATGAAATATTAAAATTATATAACATATAACATATAGTAATTTTTTTTAATTATTATATATTACAAAAAGTTTAAGAATTTTTTAAAATTAAAAAAGCATTCTTTTTAAATGAATACATATGTAAATTAATTGTTTTTTACAATATCTAAAAATTTAAGGAGTCTTTTGAAAATTTTCCAAGTAAAGTGGTGATAGGGAGGCATAATAAGGTGGTGATGTGGAGGCATGAGATGAGAGGAATTATTAATAATGTAAAAAATGACCGAAATTTAAATTAAAAAGGACCAAAATGTTAATAAAAAGTACCAAAGTGTGAACAAAAACTGAAAAGGACCAAGATATAAATAAAAATAACTATAATGTAAATTCAAAAATGTAAAAAAAGACCGACATGTAAATAAAAGAGGATCAAGATGTAAATGAATGACCAAAATGTAAGTTTCTAAACTTAAAAGGACAAAAATGTAAATAGAAAGGATCAAAATGTAGTTTTTTCAACTAAAAAGGACCAAAATGTAAATAAAAATGACCAAAATGTAAATAAATTTTTTTCAGAGAGGCCCCTGGACCAAAGTGTAATTTTTCAAACTTGAAAGGACCAAATGTAAATAAAAAGGACCAAAATTTAAATAAAAAAGGACCAAAATGTAATTTTTCCAAATAAAAAAGACCAAAATATAAATAAAAAGGACCAAAATGTAAAAAAAAATATTTTTTTTTACAAAGAGGTCCCTGATGACGTGGAGGGCTAAGAAGAGGGGAATTTCCCTAACTTTATAACTATTAATAATATCAAACTTAATATTGCAAGTGATTTAATAAATAATATAAAGAATTAATTTAGCATAAACATAAATATAAATTATTTTATATCATATGATTTTTTTTTTTAATTTTATATTTTTAAAAATAACATTATTATTTGATATGTGTTTGTAAATTTAAGAAATTATTTCGATGGATAAACTTTTTTTTCTATGTCTATTATTTTTCAAAAAAAAATTAATATTAAATTTGTTTGACTGAAATCACAAATATAATCAACTTAGTATTATATGGTATTAGTATAGTTATAATTTTTTAAAAATAAATATTAATATTCAAAATTTCTATTATGTAACTAAAAAAATTAAAATTTTAAAATGCACTTTTTGCATTGTATTTTTTACATAATATCTTTACAAATTTAAATTATGAAAAATGATATGTACGAACTATGCTAATATGGATGTCAAAATAAAGAAAAAGTTAGAACGAATATGTTTCATGAATTTTTAAAATTAAAATTTTAAAATTAATACTATTATATGTTGTATGTTTATAATATTACATATTAAGTTATTAGTATTTAATATATAAACTTTTCATATTCCATTTTCTATTATGTAAATAAACTAATTAAAATTTTATTTTGGAAAAATGCACTTTTTGCGTTGTATTTTTTACATAATATGTTTACAAATTCAAATTATGAAAAATGGTATGTACGAACTATGCTAATTTGGATGTTAAAATAAATAAAAAATTAAAACGGATATATTTGATGAATTTTTAGAATTAAAATTCTAAAATTAATACTATTATATGTTGTATGTTTATAATATTACATATTAAGTTATTAGTATTTCATATATAAACTTTTCATCTTTCATTGTATTCACATTTGATCATGTAATTTTATGTGAAATGATAACAACTGAATAGATTTAGTCTAATGTGAATCTAACCAATAATATTAGTCCACGTCATACATGCACGGTGATGTGGCTTTCCAAGGATGCTTAAAACATAGTGTAAAATAATGACTACATAAAATATGATCTTCAAACAATCTAAAAAATAAATCAATAGTTTAGATCAAAACACATCACTAAAAAGTATATAGGATGAATCAATATCACAAAATATAATGGTCAATAATATGAATAACCACGATGATGTGGCTTCACGAGGAGGCTCAAAGATAAGTGAAAAATAAGAGGGTGGGTAAATTTTATTATCACATATTTGGTAGTTCGTGAATATGGATTGATGTTAAATAATTTCATATTCGATGATCGTAATATCAATTTATATCCTACATAATATAATTGCCCCATATTACTGCTTTATTTGTTCCTTGGGAGCTTAATATCCAATGGATAACAGTTTCAATGAGAAACTTTTCGCACCCCGTCTCTCGCATTTATTTCCTAAATTTCGTTAACTATATAATCTTGCAATAAATATCTGGTACTTCATAGGATTGCAAATGGTATTAAAAAAAAAAAAAAAAAAAACAATTTGTAGCATTTCAATTATTCAAATTGATTGTACCTTTATTTTTATTTTTTTTGAGAAATGAACGTACCTTTGCTGTTGTGCATCTTGGTAGGTACTTGTTTTGAACATCTTCGATGAATTGAGTCTTATCTTTGTCATCTATTCATTAAAATGTGCTTTAGTATATCTTCTATAATGATCAATAAATTATACTTGCTCAATTTGGAATAAATTGACAACTTGTCGGGCTATGATAATCGAATGAATTGTCGGGACGGTCATAGGCTGCCGTCCTATAATTGATTAGGCTGTTATCAATCAAATAAGGAACTGAAGTACATACCAGTATAAAAGCATGTAAGGATGAGAGTTACTTCGTCGATTTCGAAATGATCGAGTATCCATTCAAGAGCCCACATCCCGCCATGGCTGACCCATTCCAGTGCTACAAACACAACTTCCTTGTTTGCCATCACTCGTCTCCTGCTACAAGTACTCGAAAGATGAATCTCTCTTTTGTGGAGCTTCTCAGATTGTTGTGGTTTTGTGAGAGAGAAAAAAAGGAGTAAATTTATAGGTACAATGAATTTCGTCCCAGAAGACCAAAGATATTTTTTTAACAAATAAGAAAATAAATAAATTAAGAAAAGAGTTGAGCTCACGATATTCAAAATCTATATTTTTTGTTGGAAACGAACAAAATAAACAAAATAAAATGTTTGACTTTAACAAGTTCATACCATCCGACCCAGCCAGCGATGTTTAGAGATTTAATAAAGGAAAATTATTGGATATTTAATAAGGGAAAATTGTTGATCTATCCTAGTATTGATTTGCTCGGTTATCCATTTTTGTTTCGAAAATACATTGACCGATTTTTTATCGAGTTTGATTTGTTTTTTTTTATCGATTTTTTGTTTAAAACTCTAAATTTAAAATTGGGACCCAAATTTTCAACTTTGAAAATTTGATTATGACCTTGTTACAACGCCATTTAATTTGATTTGATTCTTATTTAGATTTTAAAGATTCAATTATTATGTTTATGTCTAATTTTATCTTTGAAATGTGAACTATGATTTTAGAAATTAAAAAAAAATATTATATGATATATGATAAATTATCAACGATTAAACGACCGACTAAATGACCGATTAAATAGTAAATTATAAAATGGTAGTCTCATGACCCGTCCCGTTTAACTATTTTGCAATATTGACCTCAATGCATGATATTAATTAAATTAAATACACCGTATTTAATAAATAATAATTATTAATACAACTATCAAGTAATTAATTTTTTTTATTAATTTACAAAAGTTGGATTATTTTACAAAATTAGATAAAAGTTAAATAATGTCTCTACAAAATGACAAATATCATGGATACAAACAATACAAAAACAATGCATGATATCATTTGTCTCTACAAAACATACAAAAATATCGTGTATATTATATTCATGATTTCCAAACCACTGTTAATGTTTGTTTTATTAATCGGGTACTCCACAAAATATATGTACAAGAGAAATAATTGAGATATTAATACGGAAATTTTGGAAAAGAAAGGGCACGGATGTAATCTCTAATGTTTTGCAGGAGTTCTTTGATATTTTGGAAGGTATACTTGATATTCGAAGTTTATAGGGGTGCTAGTGGAAAATGCCTCGAAACAAGCTGACTATTGTATATACAAAGAATTGTTATATTACCAATCAAGCTAGCTAATAATAATGTATATGTTTTTCTTGGTCATATTTATAAATTTATAAATAAAGTATATATTCAATGCATAGTGTCCAGATCTAGATCTACATGTGAATTGAAATGTTTTAATATGCTAATTGTATTTTGTACGTTTTGTTGTAATTATTCTACCGCTAGTTGTAAGGTCAAATTAGAAATAATTGTAGTATTCGTATTGTCTCTGGCTTATTCATATTCAGATCTCTCTGTTTTTTTTTTCTTTCAGTAGAAGATTCGATTAAGAAAACTTATAACCTAACTATATATCCAAAAAATATCAAAACATAATATTTGTGTTGCATCAATTAAACCATGAACAACCTACGGATTTTTTTCAAAAAAAAAGAGAAAAATTAAACCATGTAAATTAAAATATTAAAAGTAATTGAATATTTTTATCAAAAATATATTAGATGAATAATAAAAGTCAACAATTATATTTATTATTTTCTGAACAAAAATATCACAGTTCAATACAGGCTGTTTAGAATTAATTAAAATCCTTAAATTGCTCTCCAATCTAACCAATTCAATGATAAAAGAGTCGTCTCAATGTCAAGAACAATAATATAGCAATAAATTATATTTATTCATTATAAATAGTTAATTCATAATTAACTAAAGTAGGCAGGTCCCCCAATTTTCTTGTGGATTTGTTGATTGAGTCATCGTGACGTGAGCAATGGTGCAAGAGATTTTCGCTTGTAAGTAATTGTCGTAAATACGCATGGAATTGGTTCAGAAGAGCACAAAGTATCGATGTTGTACTTAGGATTGTTGCTCGCAGAGAAGACGTGAGTGTTGTTCCGAAATGGCCTAGCGAGGAGAGAGGGAAAATAGACTTACATGTCAAATTTCTAAACTTAATTAATATTATATTATTATGTAGTTGTATGAATTATTTCTAATTTTTTTAATCTTGGTATTTTAGAATATATGTTGTGATAATTAATAAAAAATACTTGAAATAAATAATAATAGATTACGCGCTATGTTGCACGGATACGGATACGGCGATATGACAATTTTCAAAAAAATCACGGATATGAATACGGCTACATAATTATTATTTTGATATATTTATATTATATTTAATTAATAAATAATTAATTAATAATACATTTAAATTAAATATGGTGAAAATAAATAAAATCAACATAACAATACCAGTATCATAATATTATTCTAAATTTATTTTAGAAGTATCTTACAAATATCTTATATAATTTGTTTAAAAATATTATAAGCCAAAATATATAATAGGAAAAGTATCATAAATGGAGTATCACAGCAGGCATATCCTATCGTATTCCGACCGTATCCAAAAAATATATATTAAAATAATCGGATACGTCACGTGACGTATCTGACATGTATTCGAACCGTATCACATCTGTATTCGTATCGGATACCCGTATCCTCATGATACTTATGTATTTTTGAAGTATCCGAGTAACATAAATTACACGTAAAGAAAATAAAGAAAGAAAGAAAAACAAATCCAATAATATAAATATAAAAGAAGAAAATAAAAGTACGATAAAGAAAATCTAGAAATGAAACAAAATAAAATAAAATAAAAATACGATGATAAAAAATAAAGAAAAAGAATAAAATAAAAGTACTATAATGTAAATTATGGTGAAGTAAATAAAACAAAACTTGGTGTGTATAATAATGCTAGTTATGAATGATTCAATGAATATGTAACTTACGGTTCATTTTTTATGCTCTAAGGAAGGTTTCTGGTCCTCCTTAATCGACTATCCGAGAGACATAATTATATTATTGGATACGAATATGACAATTTTCAAAAAATCACGGATACGAATACGGCTATATAATTATTATTTTGATATATTTATATTATATATTTAATTAATAAATAATTAATTAATTAATAATATATTTAAATTAAATATTATGACAATAAATAAAATCAACATAATACAAGTATCATAAAATTATTCTAAATTTGTTCTAGAAGTATCATAGAAATATCTTATATAATTTATTTAAAAATACTATTTGCCAAAATATATAATGGAGAGAAGTATCATAAATGAAGTATCACAGGCGTATCATTGAAGTATCCCAGACCAAATCCTATCGTATTCCGGCTGTATCCAAAAAAAAAAGAATATTAAAATAATCGGATACGCCACATGGCATATCCGATACGTATCCGAGCCGTATCGCACCCGTATCTGTATCAGATACTCGTATCCTCGGGATACTTCTGCATTTTTAAAGTATCTGCGTAACAAAAATTACGCGTAAAAAAAAATAAAGAAAGAAAAACAAATCCAATAATATAAATATAAAAGAAGAAAATAAAAGTACGATAAAGAAAATCTAGAAACGAAACAAAATAAAATAAAATAAAAATACGATGATAAAAAATAAAGAAAAAAATAAAATAAAAGTACTATAATGTAAATTATGGTGAAGTAAATAAAACAAAACTTGGTGTGTATAATAATGCTAGTTATGAATGATTCAATGAATATGTAACTTACGGTTCATTTTTTATGCTCTAAGGAAGATTTCTGGTCCTCCTTAATCGACTATCCATGAGAAGAGAGAGAAATTTTGTCTCACATTATACGTCTCTCTGGGATCCATTTTTCCGCCATTCCCAACTCCACTAGATTTGCTCGTGAAGGGGTCTTTTAAATGTTTACTTCATTAAGACCAAAATGCAACTATTATTTCGTGAAATAATTAAAAAAAATCCTTCACTAATTTAATTGAAAAAATTGGTCCAGGATAATTATTTAAATAGTTCAACCCACCTCCAACGGGAGTTATATCACATGCAACGGAGAATATGAATCACAATGACCACATACTTGCGATCAACATCCAAAAATGAATAATTCATCAAAATAAATGTCACATATTAAGAACATATTCGCATAAGCTAGCAAAACTATAAAATGCCAAACAAATTGAAATCAAAGGACCATATAATTTCCTCCTGTGCTTTTCAAGAAGCCAAAGATCCTCGCAGCAGAGATTTTGGCACGTCAGATTGAAATCCAGCGGCCCATATTCATTGTTTCGCGCTGGTCTGGGCAATCACGTTCTTGATTGGAATTTCAACCAATATTTACCGTCACAGCATTAGCACATAGACGCGATATTTCAAGTCCTGTTCCTTTATATAAAAAATAAAGCACAAAAATGGCAATCTACAAACAGTTCTCTAGTGGCAGAACTAAACAGTTCTTTAGTTTTTTATTTTTTTTATTTCAAAAGAAATGAATTATCAACAACAATGAACTGTTAATGCATAGGAACTCAAAGCAGGGCCGAATAAGCATACAAATATTGAAAACATAATACAAGCTTTTATTAAGTGAGATATTCCAACTATAACAAAAAATTATCTTTAAAAAATTCTCCAAGAGCTCAATGGTATTTTGTCACACTAACATTATAACAATACAAATTTATTCAATTAAGCATAAATTTAAACATAATAAGGATCCAACAAACCGTAAATGAGAAATTTAGCCTCATTTAACCCTACTATGCAACTCATGACCAAAATAATTAAATGGCATTTACTACGAGCTTAATTACTTCAAGAAGCAAGAAAAATAAGACAAAATCTACTTTAGACTTAAATACAGAAGAAATCTACCAGAAAAAATTGTCAACACACACACACACGCACACACACAAACAAAATAATATGCATATCAAAACCAGAAAAGAGCATTATAATAATAACTAATAAGTGAATAAATAAGGTACATAATACAGCTCTCTCTCTAAGTAGAGCAAATCTACATATTGATACACCTAAAAGATTTATATTACTACTAATAAATTATACCCTATTATATCTAACACAGCACAGCAAAAGAACCTTAAATTCCTACAAACTAGTATTATCCGTTTATTAAAGGCAGAGAATATATATACTTGAAGAGTTGGGCACAAGCATTTCAAATCATTGTTCGCCAAGACATTGCAAAATACACCTGAATAAACATGCATTCAATTCAACCAATCAATATCTCGATCCTAAACAGTGTTTTTATGAGCAGATCAAATTCTTGCGTAACACGAGTAAGGATCCGCAAAAGACAAGATGCAATGGAAAAACAAAATCCAATCCCAATCGAATCGGATAAATAGGAAATAAATATGAAAAATAAATCGACCAAAACAGTGCTTCAAATATAGCAAAATCAGGAAAATGCAAAATTTTCCTTCGACTCGATAAAAGCAAAGCAAAACAAAATGAAAGGAAATGAAAACTACCAATTATTTACCTCAGTAATAAGGCTGCATGTTAGAATAAAACCCTCCTTGCATCCTGCCATTGTGACCCAATCCGGCTTGACCAAAACCCGGTTGACCCAAACCAACTTGACCATGACCCGGTTGACCCAAACCATGTTGCGCCGGACCCGGTTGAACAAAACCTGGTTGATTATGATTATCGGGTCCATGAAACGGGTACGTACCCGGATCTGCATAACCGTTTCCTTGATTCATCCGAAAAAAACCCGGTGCAGAGTTTCCTAAATTGGCCACCATTCCATTCAACCCGGTTCCTAAACCCAAACCTGCTAAGCTACCTGGATATTGTGGACCCGGTCCATGTAAACCAACTCCAACTCCACCATTATTGTTATTATTATTAAGATTATGATTATTCATCGGATTAGGTAAATTAAAACCACCACCATAGAATGAAATTCCAGTACCCATACCCATACCGGTACCGGTACCAGCACTCATACCATTGTAAGAGGATACGCCAGTACCAGGACCAGTGTACTGAGGAGGAAATGGGCCAGCTGGACCCGGTTCTGGCATTCCATTCCCGTTATTCGTACCGGTACCGTCTTTTCCTTTCTTCCCATCTCCACCAGGTTTACACACAAGCCAGTGCTCATCTATCAACTTATTAGGGTTTGCTAAAGCCGATTGAGCACCTTGCACATTCTTATAAACAAACAATGCAAAACCCTTGAATTTCCCAGTCTGTTTATCGATACCTAGAGGCCCTGCTTCGATTTCGCCAAAAGTGGCGAATTCGGACAAAAGCCGTTCTGACGACATGCCAGGAGGCACATTCCCCACAAAAATCTTTCTCAATGCCATGTCATCAGTTTTCTGACCGGAATCCTTACTGGAACAAGGGCCCGGTCCAGAACCACCTGAAGCTGCGAGTTGTGTAACTGTAACCCTGCCATCGATTTTCTTTGAAGGCTCTTTGAGTGCAAGAATGGCACCGTCTACATAACGAAAAGTGATGAAGCCGTAACCTTTACTCTTCCCAGTCGTTTTGTCAGTTATCACTGCAGCCTCATCGAACTCTCCATAAGCAGAAAAGACAGATTTTAGGGTTTCTTGAGTGGTTTCCCATCCTAGCCCGCGGATGAAAAGCTTGCGCTGAGATAAATTACGGCTGCACAGAGCTCGAACTGAGCTCAACACTGAACCAGGCTGAAGAGCCGCGGTGGCGACAATATCGGCCAACTGATCCCGAGTGAGTGGCTCAATTATACGTAATATATCTTCCTTGGTGAGCATCGCGGCGGAAGAATGCATAGCAGCGCCGCCGGCGCCGACGGAGCAGTTGCTTCCATTCTCATCGGGCTTGCGTTTCTTCGACTTTGAGGGTTCCATCAGTGGACAATGGTCCCCCGCGCAGCCGGTAATATATGATATATCTTGATATATGGATATAATAAATATTATTTAGAACAATAATATCAACAGCACCAGTGGTCTAGTGGTAGAATAGTACCCTGCCACGGTACAGACCCGGGTTCGATTCCCGGCTGGTGCAAATTTATTTTTTATTTTCTTCTCTTTTTCTTTCATTTTTTACTTTGACCTCTCTATAGTCTTGTAGTAGTCTATCTTTCAGTGACCAGAACTGTCAGGAAACTTGACGTCTCAACTCTCGCGATCCAACAGCAGTTTCTCTTTTGTCTCTCTCAATTTCAAGATTTTAAGGGGTGATTTACAGAACCAATCCGACAAAGCTTCGAATTGCAGTATTGGTTTGTTGGTACTGAGTAAGAATGGAAGGGGAGCAAAATAGTGGGTCTGCTGGAGAAGATAGCGAGGCGTTGGAGCTTGCTCTCTTTCAAGTTGCTGAGTGCTATGTTTACTTGGTACTTGCTTATACGTTTTTCCGTGTTGATTGATTTGGGTCGATTATTGATTGATTGATTTATTTTTGGATGGGATTGTAATCTTTGATTCGTGATTCTGCAGATACCTCCAAGGAAAACTGCAGCCTCTTACAGGTGATTTTTCTTGATTTTTCGGTTTTGGTGGATCAAATTAGGAATTTTTGTAGAAAAATATTACATTTCTGGATTTTATTTGAATTTAACTATTTTTTTCTCAAAGATTTAAGCTTTGTCTGGTACACCAAAACTTGGTGTAATCTAAATAAGTCCCCAGATCACAATTGTGCAATCGTGCCTCGATTTAATCAAATTAGCCTTATTAACCTTCAATTGCGCAATTGTGCCTCGATTTAATCAAATTAGTCTTATTAACCTTCAATTCTGCAATAAAAGCCCCATTAAATCTGATCTCAACCAATCAATAAATTAAATCAAATATGGTGCTCTATTTGACTGTAACAAAGTAAATATTATTGCGATACTTTATTTCATTTTGTAGAGCTGATGAATGGAATGTGAATAAATGGGTATGGGAAGGCATGCTTAAAGTCGTAAGCAAGGGTGAAGAATGCATTATTAAACTCGAAGATAGCAAATCAGGTTATTTTCTCTACTTAGCTTATAAATAGCAAACCCTAACTTATTAGCATGCTCTCATTATATTATTAGTAATGATTATTAAATAATTTGTATATTATATCAGGAGAATTATATGCGAGAGCCTTTCTGAGAGAAGGCGAACCTCATCCTGTTGAAGCCGTTATTGATAGCAGCAGGTTTTTTCTTTTTATTTTTTCTTTCTAATTTATTGTACCGATATTATTTTGTGTCGAGATTTCAATTGAATTAACAATAAGAATATAAATCCCTACTTAAAACTGAATTTGTATGCATTGCAGATACTTTGTACTTCGTATTGAAGAAAACATAGGTAATATATTACTATTAGTAATCCATTTCGTCTTGTAATATTATATTTTGTTCAAATATAAAAATGATTTAATATAGATGGTAGACAAAGGCATGCATTTATTGGGATTGGCTTCCGCGAAAGAGCTGAAGCTTATGATTTTCAAGCAGCTTTACACGACCACATGAAGTATCCTTTTAACTCTTTTTTTTTACATATACGCCCTCGAAAAAATGTGTTATTTCGTGTACATCCTTGACATGTTCTAAAGATATTTAAACAAGAAAAAGACCGCAGAAGAAATGGAGCAGCACTATCAAAATACTTCGTCTGTAGATTACAGTCTCAAAGAAGGCGAAACCCTAGTTCTTCAATTCAAAAATGTAAAATCTTTTAAATAAACCCTAAACCCTTGTCTTTTAAAGTAAGGGGCAATTTCATCAGTGCCCCAGCAAAATCTCAAAATATCACATATAAGCCCCTACAAAACATAAGAAATATCATGTTGTGTTTTCTAGGGGTATACGCGATATTTTGAGAATCTGAAGGGGTATACATGAAGTTGCTCCTTTAAAATAAATAGAATTCGCTAATTATATGTATCTTCTTCGTTACAGAAAGAAATCAGGCGTGGTGCCGGGTCAGCATTTTTCGAGCAAGGGTTGAACAACCTCTCAGTAAATGACAATACAAATGATATGAAAGAGAGCAAAAATTTGTCCCTGAAATTACCACCTCCACCTCCACCTTCCCCTTCTCAGAGCTTATCGCTAAACTCACCACGAGATTGCACCAGTGATGCCACTTCGCTGTTCAAAAAATCTGAAGAGGTGGAAAAGACTGGAGAGAACAGCGAGGATGCTGCTGGAGACGATGATTTTGGGGATTTTCAAGTGGCTGGTTGAGTTACTTTTTTTAATAAACTTGTGTTTGTTCTGTATTTAATTTTTTTTTTTTTTTTTTTCTTTTTGTTTGTTATATATTGTGATCTGATATTCTGTGGTATGTACAACTTGAGTTTTATGTGATAATGCAGAATAATATAATTAAGTATATCATTCATTGCCGATTTTATTACATGTTTGGTGATTTACAATTTTTTGAAAGAAGGCTTCAATTTGTTAAGGCGACATTTTTTCATTGATTCGCGAAAACTCTAGAATTGTTTAACAATGCTATTTACAACATTAGAACAACTTGCTGCCATAATCGAAATATAAAAGCTTCTAGTAACATTTATTTTTTTTCTTTAATCAAACACTTGATTTGTTCTTTACTTTATATGTCAAAAATTGTAACTTCGGTACCCAAATGTCAAAAACGACACTGTAGGGATCAAATTGCATAAAATGATAATAAAGAGCTCCCAATTACACTCGCTGGAATTCTATCCCAGAACCCTACTTTCATTTCCAAAAGTCATGGTTCACGAACTAGCAGTTTATCTCCCTTCTCCAATCCTCCGTACCGTTACCGCTCGGTACCGGTATGGAAGACTGAGCTTCGAGGCTCTTACCATATCTCACGAGGCACCCGTGCCGTTGAAAAGCCGTAGAAAGTTAAAGCTCGAAGTGGGTCGAGAAGGAAATTGCGTTAATGCCGTGCCGTCGCTCACGAGGCATCCTTGCCGTTGAAAGAGCTTGAAAGGCGGCGAAAGATTTCAGAGACGAAGAAGGAGCAAGTTAGAAGAGCAAGGGAACCTGAAACTGGTGTAGAAGGCAATGACAGTAATGGCCCTCGTGAGGGCTCCCTTTGGTGGAAAAATTGGAGAGGCGGCGGAAGATTTCAGAGACGAAGAAAGGTTCAGTTCCTTGGAACCGAGGCATAAGCCACTCTCAAGGTAAAATTGGAAATTAATTATATTTGGTGATTTTCCATTGCATTTATGCCCTCATTTTATATTGCACTTTTGCAATCTCTACGATAAAGTTGAAATTAAACCCGTTTTATTTTTCAGAAACTCGAAAGAAGATAAGTCGAACAATGCTGGTAGTTCTTAGTGATCCCAAGGTACCATGTTGAACACTAATATTGTCTCATTTTGGACCTCAAATTAGAGCAATATATTTCTTGCCATTGCTTAATCTGTAAATTTATATCCTTCTCCTGTTCTTTTTATTTATTTTTTGAAACTTTTGGAGATGGTTTTAAAATCCCTCTTCCAAATATAAATCCTTATATTTTTTCTACTTTCGATTTTCAGGTTAGGGAGAAAAGGAGAGGAATGCAAGGAAAGCAGCATAGGTATGTGCAAAAGATACGCATGATATTTGTGTAAAAGAAAAATTATTGTAATGCACACTAATGTTAAAAAGAAAATGCGAAGGGCTTTTATGTAATTTTGCAAGTTATACAATGTAAAGTAACAAAAGTTTCTCTTTTTCAGCTTAAAAACAAAGCAATTGATGAGGGCAGCACATAAAAGAAATTGGGTAGAGCGTCTCGAACGTAAAAGAGAACAAGAAAGACCACACAATTATTGGGCACAAATAATCTCAAATAGCGCTAAATTAGGGGGCCACAATGAAAAAGAGCTAGATTGGGATGAATGTGCGAAAATTCGGAAGAAGAGAGAAATTCGGAAACATAGGTACGTGCAAAGATTTTTGTATGATATTGTGTAAAATTTTGAAGGGTAATTGTACAAAGTAAAATGACAAAACGTTTTGATCTTTCAGCGAGAAAAATAAAGCAATTGATGAGTGCAGCGCTCAACAAGTTTTGGGCAGAGCGCAACAATATATAAGTGAACGATAACGGCTACACAATATTTGGGATCAGATAATCGCAATTAATTTAAAATTAGGGGCCTCGCGAGTCGCGATGAAAAAGAGCTAGATTGGGATGAATATGAGAAAATTTAGGAGAAAAAAGCATATATTTTCTTTGTTTTGTTGGTTCAATTGGTTAATACAGGAAAATGTGTTTGTTAGCTCGTCTAGTTACTAGTAGCCCGATAATTACTTTATTAAGATTCGTAGCTTTATCAAGATTTGTATTTGTTTATACTTTTCACTAATTTATTATGTTCAGATACTTAATAAATAACAATAACGTATAAAATAAAATGACTCGAATAAAAGAAGTGAATATAAGAGTTGCTATAATAAGATTTCTTTATGACAGTGAAAACTATTTGTTGACAGTTACATACATAAAATATGGGAAATTTTAGCTCAGCACTCAGATTTCAACACAACAACTTGTGTTTATCCCTTATGTTTATGTATCATAATTAATATAGGAATTAATACATGTCACATAATTAATGAAAATACAATGTATAATTAACATTGTTAATTCAGGTGAATGTTAATTTTATGGTACATGTAAATTAATTAATTGTGTTTCGTCTATAATTATCATGTTAACTTAATGTGTTAATTAGAATATATAGAGGTTGTGTTGAAATCTGGGAGCACAATATATTCCCTCTAAAGATATATAGGAAAATTTTCCATATATCCTTCCTAAACCTCAATGTAACATATTTATTTTCAAATATCAAATTTATCCTACACAACTCTGATTCAATCAAATTTCTCGCAAACTAACTTTCTCAATTAAGTTCAACAAAAAAAAATACATGAAATAACATTTATGTCCTCACACGCATTTCTTCGATTACACCCGAGGTTTTTTTTTTGGTTCTCCGCCATCAATCTCGTCGTGTTGAAATGGATTCTTCAAATCCATCCTTATATCGTTATGACCGATTCTAACTCCGCTTCTTCTCTACTAGTGAAGGGGTACATCACGTTTAAACATAGAGACTCTAAGTTCGCATCTTCCATGTTTGTATCGGACACCATTTCTTTATCGTTATATTGATTTACCTATCATATAAATTGTTGGGCTTCTTTGTATTGTTTTTTAGTTATGAGCTGAGCTTAGTCTCTTCATAGTACTTGAAAGATATTAGCTCATGATTTACCTTCCATGATTATATTTATTCTTGGAAGAGCCCATATATTATTTTCCTCAGTTTTCTCCACACCTTGCCGATATGGATGATTAGTGGTTAATCATCTTAATTAACAAAGAAATACTCAATCAATAATTAATTAATATATAATTAAGGTACATACGTATTAAATGTTAATAATTAATATTTATTAATTGTTAATAAAGTTCATTTGTGTTAATTAAGATGGCGATTAGTGATTAATTAATCATATCAGCAAGGTGTGGGAGAATATGGGGGAAAAGACTAAAATTTCTCTTTTTGGAAATGGGACGAAGAAGTTCACTCCGAAAAGTTTCCGAAGAAAATCATATAAATTGTTCATATAATATAGCATATAGCACATGTAGGTTATTTAATATTAATATGTCTTATATTAAATATATCATTAATTGTATAATTATATGAACGTCATCATAATACATGATTATGATAGTAAAATCGTCAAACGAAAGGAATAATAATACATGATTATGATATATAATATAGAGATGTTTTATATTGGATAAGTATTGTAAATGTCGAAAGTCGAAACGGTTCGATAAATATAACGACAAGTGACTTGGTGATTAATCGTAGACTAATTGTATTTTGATTGTCGTAATCAATCATTAATTGGCATATTGCGAACTAAAACATTAATACCATTGATATTAATAAAACTTGAACCCGTAACATCTGACAACATATTTTTTCTTGTGTTTAAACACTCAATCAAGTGAGTTATGGACCTATCGACAAAAAAATAAAAATAGTAATAACAAATATGAGCACATGAATTAGATAAATATCCAAAACTTTAAGGAGAATAGACTATTTTGAAATCGTGATTATCATATGATACAATACTTTTAAAATTCCAAAATCAACATCATCAAATACCATGTTTGTTTTTCTTTTAAATCATTTATCATCGATAGCAATTATCTTTATCTCGAAATTACTATTATAGTTATTCTGAAAAATGAGTATTAATTAATGATGAGAAAATTGAGCCAAACGGTTTAAAGGCAGGAAAATATCGGAAAAAAAACGAGTTGACTGATTCTGTTGTACGGATTCGGCGATACGGTGATGCGTATCGGATGCGACAATTTAACATATGATTTATGATACAATTCGAATATCACGATATATGTAAAATCAATATTTTAAAATACTCGCGCAACATAGCTGATAACTCGACATTATGATTAATTGAGATTATTTTAACAGGTATTGGATAGACAAATGATATGTGAAGAAAAATAAGTTACAGGGATCAAATTGCATATTGCATAGAATGACAATTGACAATACGAAATGCCTCCTCCCTTTACACTCGCAAAACAACTCTTATCTATCCTACATTCATATCAAAATCATGGTATGGAAGCTTTATCCTTTTCTCTCCGTTCTCCACTCCTCCGTACTGGTACCGTTCCAACTCTGTACCGGTACAGTAGATTGAGCCGTGAAGTTTTTGGGGCGCCTCACTCGTTGCCGAAAGGGCAAAGGGGGAGACAGTTAATGCTCGAAACTGGTCGAGATGGAAATTGCGATAATGCCGCCGCCGCTCACGAGGCATCCTTGCCGCTGAAGGAACTTGAAATGAGGCGGGAGATTTCAGAGACGAAGAAGGCACGAGGGATAAGAGCATGGGGAGAAGGAAATGACGATATTGCCCCTAAAGAGGCCTCCATTCCGTGGAATGAATTGGAGAGGCGGCGGAAGATTTCAGAGACCAAGAAGGCGCAAGGTAGAATATCATGGAGACTCGAAACGAGTGGAGAAATCTCCATTCCGAAGAAGGAATTGGAGAGGCGGCGAAAGATTTCAGAGGCGAAAAAAGGCTGTATTCCTTGGAACACAGGAAAAAAAATACCACCAGGTAAAATGTGAAAAATTAGCTTCAATTCATGATCTTTTAATTACAAATTTTCATTTCTGTTTAATGGAAAGATGAACTTGCTTTGAAATTCGAATACATTTAATTTTTCAGAAACTAGAAAGAAGATCAGCCAAAGAATGGTCGAAATTCTTAGTGATCCCAAGGTGATGCCATGTAAGACCCAAATTTTGATTTATTTTGGCCCTCAAATCGGAGCATTATTTTTCTCCTATTAGTTTTGAGCTCTAAATTTAAATCTTTTTCATTTTTTCTACGTTGGGTTTCAGGTTAGGAAGGCGATAAGAAAAGGAATGCCAGGAAAACATAGGTATGTGCAAAGGTTTTAATGATATTTGTGTAAAATTATTGATTTTTTATTATAATTTTGGAAGTTATGCAATGTAAAGCAATAAAAATTTTGTTGTTTCAGCGAAAAATCAAAGCAATTGATGAGTGCATCGCATAAAAGAGGTCGGGCAGAGAGTACAGCACGGCGAATCATATTTAAAAGAGAACAAGAAAGATACCGCAATTATTGGGCACAAATAATCGCAATTAATGCTAAATTAGGGGGCTACGGTGAAAAAGAGCTTGATTGGGATGAATATGCGAAAATAAAGGCCCAGATGCGGTCCGAAGAAATTGCAGCAAAAAATGAAAAAATAATCGCAAAGAATAAAATTAAAGCTAGGAAAGAGATACTTGCGAGGATCAAAGCGAACAAGTCCACAAAAGGGCGTAAAAAGAAAAGAGAAGATGAGACAGGGACTACAGCGCAAATAAAAGCGAACTATGGTACTCCATTTTATAATAGGACTCTCAAGGCACGCCTTTCCAAGGTAATAAATAATAAAACTTTACATTTGGTAATAATGGAATATGAAGATATTATAATTTTTTTGGTTTCTATGGTTTAGCTTTATGATAGGAAAAAGAAACTGGAGAGGTCGAGTAAATCGAAAGAGGCGGTACCTGAGACGAGGCAAACAAGTGATGAATGGGATATTGAGGTTATAAAGGAGAGATTAGAAATTGGAGCTTCTCTCTCCGATCAGCTCGAATTGGTTAGAAATAGAAAAAATGTCGAGACTAATCGATCAGAATAATTTGTTGAAAAGACAGAATTAATGAGAAATTTACTCAAACACAAAGGCCTTCTTTCACTGTTTGAAAAATCTCCCTATTTTTGTTGATTATAAAATAGTATTTGAATTTGAAATTTACATTTTACATGCTGAAAGTATTTTGCACTGTTGTAATCCAAGCTCATCTGAAATTGAAGACAATTAAATTAAGGCTATTGAATTAAAAATTATATCATTCTATAGAACCATGTAAAATTGCTAATCGTATCAAATTAAATGCATTAATAAAAAATGCTGAATGATTTTACATGACATTGAAATCTATAAATATATAAAAATTCTTTAGAACCATATTATAATATTATTTTTAAACCTCAAGTCTTGATTGTTTTGTAATTTTAAAATCAATAAATATATAAAAATGTATATTAAATTATAAATAAATATAAAATTGAGAAAAGAAGGAAATAAACTCGAAGAAGAGAAAACTAATAGTTCGTATGTATGTTATTGGAAGATGACATTTTTCTCCTATTAGGTATTATTATGAATTGAAATAGAGTTATTGTATATTCGGTATTACTATAAATTAAAATAGAGTTATTGCATATTCGGTATTACTATGAATTGAAATTGAGTTATTGTTTATTGTACATTGTTATGAATGAGATCATGATTTTAGTAAAACGGGTGCTCGTTTACAAATTTTATTCGGATATGAATCCGTAAAATAGATACGGTTATGACCCGGATTCGTAAAAAGGTACGGTTTTGACCTAGATTCCTAAAAAATTACGGTTCTGAGCCGGATCCGTTCGGATCCGAGTATTTTTTTTCTGGATCCGGATATTTTTCTCCCTAGTTGCCCTCTTAGTTAATTAATATATTTCTGTCAATTCCCTCTTTTTCGGGGTGAATATTCAAAATTTCCACTTGTTTTTCTTTATGGGGCAGTTTGGCAAGTTTGGCAAGTGAAATTAGTAGAGTGGAATCGAATGATAAGGTGGAGAAAGAAAAAAATTCTGAAATTAATAATTTCTTAGTTTGTTTGGATGTCTAAATTACAAGATGCTGAAAATTATAATTTTTTGTTTGGTGGAATGTAAAAAGTTGAAATTTTGATATAATGAGAATAAAAATAATTAAAAGTAATTATGAATGTTGATCAAATAAAATAAACTTGTAGTTGTAGTTCAATATATGTTATGTTGAATTAATCTTATGCTTTATCCACAAATTTTGATCGGAATTAGTTATTTGAGAAAACAATTATAAATTTTAGAGTAACGAAATTATATGTACACTCTTATAATTTGAACATCCAAATCTAAATTGTGAAATATCAATTTCAGAATTTTTTACTACTCCACCTTATAATCCAATTCCATTCAACTAATTCCCCTTGCCAAACCTAATTTTTAGTTATTAAATTGAGATGAGTGTTTTATTAAATAATCTTTAGTATTTCAAAGTCTCTAGGTAGGGACGGACTTTAGACGAGGCATGATATTGATAGGGAATAATTTATTGATACGAAATAATTTACACTTAAATATTAATATGAAATAATTTACCAAGAAACAATAAATTCTAACTAAACATAAATATTTAATAAATTTTAATTTTAAATGTTACTTTTAATTTAATTATTTGTCATTATCATTATCTTTTGGGTTAATTTTGACATATTTTTCAATGCGACTCACAAGTCCTAGTCTTCACGTTCAACTCAAAAAAGAGACCTATGCCACAAATATCCGTGTGGACCTGCATGGAAGACCGACTTTGGCCCCTTTTTTACGTACATTTTCATAAATGCAGGATTTCCACCCTATATAAACCCCTCAAGTCGAAACCCTAAATATTCATACAAAAACACATAAAAAGAAAATCTCACTAGTTATATTTCACCCAAAAAGGATATAGAATGATCACTGCAACTCACAAGCATTTCATATGTCTTTCCTTGCTCCTCATTTTGGTTGCCTCGAATCATGTCCATGCAGCGAGGCTAGCCAAGGACGTTACAAATATGTCTGCGAGACATGAGCAATGGATGGCCCGTTACGGACGGGTGTACCAAGATGCGTCTGAGAAGCTGCACCGGTTTCAAGTATTCAAGGCGAATGTTGAGTACATAGAGTCGTTTAACCGAGCCGGTAACCACACGTACAAGTTGGGTCTCAACAAGTTTGCAGACCTTACGGCCAAAGAGTTGACCTCATCGTCCCGTCTCGGGTTCAAACCTCTTTCGACCTTCGAGGTGAATCAGAGTCAAGAAAAGTACATGTATGCTGATTTTGAGGACATGCCCGAAAGCGTGGATTGGAGGGCAAACGGCGCTGTCACCGCAGTCAAGAATCAAGGCAATTGTGGTATGTTGTTAATAGAAACACCATTTTTGAAAAATAAGCATATTAGTTGTGCTAATAGTAAAATTTCAATTTTTATTGAAACTCGATCTAAATGTTTTACATGTTTCAGGATGTTGTTGGGCCTTTTCCGCAGCAGCGGCAATCGAGGGGATAACAAAAATCACTAGCGGCCAGTTAATCTCTCTATCGGAGCAAGAACTCCTCGATTGCACCGGGGATACGGATACATGCAATGGTGGTAGAATGACCGATGCCTTCAATTTCGTAAGCTCAAGCAATGGCATCACGAGTGAAAGTAACTACCCTTATCAAACTGTTCGAGGAGCTTGCACCTCTGATGCTTCCTCAATAGCCTCCATAACGGGCTATGAAAATGTGCCTGCGAACAACGAGGAAGCCTTGATGAAAGCGGTGGCTAACCAGCCTGTCTCGGTAACTATTTGTGCTAGCCCGAGTTTTCACAGGTACACGGGAGGCATATACGATGACGAAAATTGTGGTACTTGCACGAACCATGCTGTTACGATTGTTGGATATGGTGCCGAAGGAGGGATCAATTATTGGCTGGTGAAGAACTCGTGGGGGGACTGGGGAGAGGACGGGTACATTCGGATTAAGCGTGATGCCGTTGATCCACAAGGGATCTGCGGTATTGCGATGAATCCGTCCTATCCAACTGCGTGATTACAAACAATTGGCATTTGGATGTTGCGAAAATAATATATCGTGTGAAACTGTTAGGGATTTAATGTTTGTTTCGAGTTTATTTGCTATTAATTCGAGAGATTTGAATAATATTCTTTGTGTTATTGGTGATATAAATTATAATAATTTACAGTTGAAATTAATTTGATTTCTTATTTTCAGACAAGTTTTTGTATTTTCATTGTACAACATCATCATAATTATTTGAACCATTAAATTATGAAATATGACAAAAATTGGATTATTGATTAACTGTTATTTATGAAGTAAATACAGTTTTGGATCAACGCTAAAATGGTACGTAGAAGGAAAAACGAACATACACGTTCGTAGGCATAAAAAACAGTTTTAGTAAAACTGGCATAACTTTCAGATAACGACTCCAATTTGAATGGTTCAAATTGAGTTAGATAGATAATGAGATTATCTAAAACTTTCATGAAGAAATATATTTTACATGACCTTGAAATCGTATCGAATTAAATGCATTAACCAAGTTAGAACCATGTAAAATTGTTAATCGTATCGAATTAAATGCATTAACCAAGAATGCTGAATGATTTTACATGACCTTGAAATCAATAAATATATAAAATTCTTTAGAGCCGTATAATATTATTTTTAAACCTCAAGTCTTGAATGTTTTGTAATTTTAAAATCAATAAATATATAAAAATGTATATTAAATTATAAATAAATATAAAACTGAGAAAAGAAGGAAGGGATGAAATGGAAGAAGAGAAAACTAATATTTTTTATGAATGCTATTGGAAAATGAAAAATTATTTCCTATTATTATGAATTGAAATAGAGTTATTGCATTTTCGGTATTACTATGAATTAAAATTGAGTTATTGTCTATTGTATATTGTTATGAATGAGATCATGATTTTAGCAAAACGGGTGCTCGTTTACAAATTTTATTCGGATCCGGATCCGAATCCGTAAAAAAGATACGGTTCTGACCCGGATCCGTAAAAAGATACGGTTTTGACCTAGATTCCTACAAAATTACGGTTATGAGCCGGATCCGAGTATTTTTTTTTCTGGATCCGGATATTTTCTTCCTAGTTGCCCTCTTAGTTAATTTATATATTTCTGTCAATTCCCACTTTTTCGGGGTGAATATTTAAAATCTCCACTTGTTTTTCTTTATGGGGCCGTTTGGCAAGTGAAATTAGTAGAGTGGAATCGAGTGATAAGGTGGAGAACGAAAAAAAATCTGAAATTAGTAATTTCACATCTTGTTTGGATGTCTAAATTACAAGATACTGAAAATTTTAAATTTTTTGTTTGGTGGAATGTAAAAAGTTGAAATTTTGATATAATGAGAATAAAAATAATTAACAGTAATTATGAATGTTGATCAAATAAAACAAACTTGTAGTTCTAGTTCAACATATGTTATGTTGAATTAATCCTATGCTTTATCCATAAACTTTGTTCGGAATTAGTTATTTGAGAAGACAATTGTAAATTTTAAAATTATCTGTACACTTTTATAATTTGGACATCTAAATAAATTGTGAAATTACTAATTTCAGAATTTTTTACTCCTCCACCTTATAATTCAATTTTATTCAACTAATTCCGCTTGCTAAACGGAACATAAATATCTATTTTTTGAGCTCTTCTACAATACACCAACTTTTCTTTTCTCTTTTATGATTGATCTTATCTTGACCGTTGATTAACACAAGGGTATTCTTGGAAATTTTCTTCAACCGGTTTTTCTCTTATTTCTTCCCTATTTCCAACATGTCATCATTTCACTTTCTCCACTAATTATGTTTCACGGATACGGATACGGATACGGATAGCGTATCCGATACGATACGGATACGGCGATACGGCAATTTTCAAAAAATCACGGATACGGATACGGCTATATAGTTATTAGTTTAATATATTTATATTATGTATAATTAATAAATAAGTAATAAATTAATAAATATATTTAAATTAAATATTATGACAATAAATAATATCAACCAAACAATACAAGTATCATAAAACTATCATAAACTTGTTCTAGAAATATTTTAGAACTAATCTAGAAGTATCCTAGAAGTATCATATATAATCCTATATAATTTATTTAAAAATATTATGGGCCAAAATATATAATGGGCCGAAGTATCCTAAATGGAGTATCCCAGCCGTATCCTGGACGTATCCCCAACCGTATCATGCCGTATTCCCGCCGTATCCGAAAAAAATAAATATTAAAATATTCGAATACGCCACGTGGCGTATCTGATACGTATCCGAGCCGTATCGCACCCGTATCTGTATCGGATACGTGTATCCTCAGGATACTTCTGTATTTTTGAAGTATCCGCGTAACATAGCCCACTAACCCATTCTCCTTAATGTTCTCCTCGATTTTTGTATGGCCAATTAATTTCATGTTTATTATTTGATTAATTAGTTATACAACAACAAAAAAATTCATTTACAATGAATGCAATATATTAAGATTCGAAAAATGCATACAAATACTAAGATTTCGGATCATGTTAAATATTTTTTGAACCAAAATAATTTTTTAATTTCGTATTTTCAATCCTATATTATTTCAAGATTTTTTTTATTTGATATTATTTTTATGAAAAAATAAATGAATATTAAAATTATATAAATATAACATATACTAATAATTATTATTTTTGAAATTATTATAGGTTAAAAAATAATGAAAAAAACTTTTTTATTATTATTTGATTGACATTTAATAATTTATTGTTATTGTATGCACAAGTTATATGATCATGTATTAACAAGATTAGACATCACATGCACATTTTATTTTTTTGGCAAAATAACAGTTATTAGATAATGAATGCTATCAGTTTGTTATTATTGACACTCACACGTATATCCAATTTTTATACAACCATGTATCAATATTAAAAATATTATATGAGTATTGAAAAAAATATTAATAATATATTGTTATCACAAATCATGTTTAATCCTAACAAAAACATGATAACTATCAAAGTTTATGCTCGTAATTAAATGCACATATTTTATATCAAATCTCGATTTCACTGTTTTTATGTCAAGATATATCCTTACAACTTTTTTCATGTACAATCTTGGTTTTTATATCTAATTATTTATTAATTTTTTTGATAATATTGATTATGTAGCCTTAATATTTCATTTCTCTTTTAACAAAAACAAATAATCCAAAATTTTTGTTTTGGAAAATAGTTAATACATTATATTTTGTATGTGTTTTATAATTTTGAAAATTGCACGTATTCTAATAATAATCTTATAATTTATATTAAATAATAATAATTTGTATTTTAAAATAAAATTTAAGTTATCATATTTACAAATTTTCCAATAATAATATTCAATGTTTTTAAACCAGTTTATGTAATTTAAATGGTAAAATATCAAAGGTATTAATTTTATAGAAATATTTAAATATAAAGGTAATTTGTAAATATTACCAGGTTATACATGTAAAATATTGAAACATGAACACAATTTTCAGTAAAATATTTTTGCAAAATATTGAAACATGGACAAAAGCATATATTGTAACAATGAATTTCCTTTGGTAATTGCAGTAATTTCAAGATTTACTAATTAAATTATAATTCGCGTAATTATTTTTGTTGATCACAGATTTGGAATTTTAATGAAGAGGGGTGAATACAAAATTCAAAATCATATTTGTTAGATACTAAAAATACAAAAAATGAAGTACCAACAAAAATCTTCACGTAGCTTTGAAAACCCATGAAGTACCATACAATATTGATAAAAACAAATCATCATAATTCAAAAAAAAAAATCTGAAAACGCTACTAACAATTCATTTAACAATGCCATAAAGATAATTTCAAATAAAGTAATTTCAGAAGTGTTGAGAGAGAGAAAAAACCCTAATTTGGTAGTAATTTCAGATAAAAAACTAATTTCAAAGAAAAGCCTTAATTCAACAATAATTTCAGAAAAAATGTAATTTAGGGTTTTCATTGGCGATTCATCGGTTTCTGCGGTTAAGAAGAATTATCGACGAACATCATCAGAGGGAGAAAAAAATAACGATTTGTGCCGGTGATTCATCTACTTCTTCAGGGGATTCGTCCAGTTCATATGATGTTTTTGCCGGTGAATGAGTATTGAGTTTTGCCCAAAAAAACAGAGCTTCGTCGTGAAAATTCTATTAGAAATGGAGCATCCTTTCGGTGAGAAATCCAGGTGACAGAGAGATGTTGAACTTATGTTGTTCAGGAGAAAGACATGACAAGACATGGAAAGTGAGGGGGAAAGAGACGGTTATGAGAGAGAGGGGAAGAGAGCATTTGCCCTAGTGTATAGTAAAGTTACAATTATATCCTTCCATTAAAAATTCTTAACCGGCTGAATAGTAATTTTAACTGGCTGATTAGAATCAATCGGCTAATGAAATTATGGAAGAGGGAATAATTTATTGCTACGAAATAATTTGCACTTAAATATTAATGTGAAATAATTTACCAAGAAACAAGAAATTCTAACAAAACATAAACATTTAATAAATTTTAATTTTGAATGTTACTTTTTAATTTAATTATTTGTCATTATCATTATCTTTTGGGATAATTTCGACATATTTTTCAAATATTATTGTGTATTTGAGGTGTCGAGAAGGTCAGCGACATATATCGCGACCTCGATATTCGATTAAATGTGTCGTAAAATACAAGTCACTTTAGATGCCACTATCATATACTTTTTTGTTTTCACATTTCTCTCACAATGGCAATGCGACTCACAAGTCCAAGTCTCTTCATGTTCAACTCAAAAAATTAGACCTATGTTACAAATATCCGTGTGGACCTGCATGGAAGACCGACTTTGGCCCCTTTTTTACGTACATTTTCATACACGTAGGATTTCCACTCTATATAAACCCCTCAAGTCGAAACCCTAAATATTCATACAAAAACACATAAAAAGGAAATCTCACCCAAAAGGATATAGAATGATCACTGCAACTCACAAGCATTTCATATGTCTTTCCTTGCTCCTCATTTTGGTTGCCTCGAATCATGTCCATGCAGCGAGGCTAGCCAAGGACGTTACAAATATGTCTGCGAGACATGAGCAATGGATGGCCCGTTACGGACGGGTGTACCAAGATGCGTCTGAGAAGCTGCACCGGTTTCAAGTATTCAAGGCGAATGTTGAGTACATAGAGTCGTTTAACCGAGCCGGTAACCACACGTACAAGTTGGGTCTCAACAAGTTTGCAGACCTTACGGCCAAAGAGTTGACCTCATCGTCCCGTCTCGGGTTCAAACCTCTTTCGACCTTCGAGGTGAATCAGAGTCAAGAAAAGTACATGTATGCTGATTTTGAGGACATGCCCGAAAGCGTGGATTGGAGGGCAAACGGCGCTGTCACCGCAGTCAAGGATCAAGGCCATTGTGGTACGTTGTTAATAGAATTAGAAACATCATTTTTGAAAAATAAGAATATTAGTTGTGCTAATAGTAAAATTTCAATTTTTATTCAAACTCGATCTAAATGTTTTACATGTTTCAGGATGTTGTTGGGCCTTTTCCGCGGCAGCGGCAATCGAGGGGATAACAAAAATCACTAGCGGCCAGTTAATCTCTCTATCGGAGCAAGAACTCCTCGATTGCACCGGGGATACGGATACATGCAATGGTGGTAGAATGAACGATGCCTTCAATTTCGTAAGCTCAAACAATGGCATCACGAGTGAAAGTAACTATCCTTATCAAACTGTTCGAGGAGTTTGCACCTCTGATGCTTCCTCGGTAGCCTCCATAACGGGCTACGAAAATGTGCCTGCAAACAACGAGGAAGCCTTGATGAAAGCGGTGGCTAACCAGCCTGTCTCGGTAACTATTTGTGCTAGCCCGAGTTTTCACAGGTACTCGGGAGGCATATACGATGACGAAAATTGTGGTACTTGCACGAACCATGCTGTTACGATTGTTGGATATGGTGCCGAAGGAGGGATCAATTATTGGCTGGTGAAGAACTCGTGGGGGGACTGGGGAGAGGACGGGTACATTCGGATTAATCGTGATGCCGTTGCTCCACAAGGGATCTGCGGTATTGCGATGAATCCGTCGTATCCAACTGCGTGATTACAAACAATTGGCATTTGGATGTTGCGAAAATAATATATCGTGTGAAATTGTTAGGGATTTAATGTTTGTTTTGAGTTTATTTGCTTTTAGTTCGAGAGATTTGAATAATATTCTTTGTGTTATTGGTGATATAAATTATAATAATTTACAGGTGAAATTAATTTGATTTTTTATTTTCAGACAAATTTCTGTATTGTCATTGTACGACATCGTCATAATTATTTGAATCATTAAATTATGAAATATGAAAAAAATTGGATTATTGATTAACTGTTCTTTTTAGGCAGATTACTGTTTATACACAAGTTTTTAAAAATAATTTCGAAAATACACACGTCCGGAACTTAATTTAAAAAATACATAAATGCGGACTTTGTAACTCCGCCAAATAAAATATGGCGGCATCTGTAACTCCGCCATTTCTCTTACTCATTAATTTATCATTAATTTAGGATTAATTATGTGTTCACGTGGTTTAATTATGTTTTATATATGGTGGACTTTGTAATTCCGCCAAAATTCAGGATATTATTTTTCTGTTGTTTTTTGTTATATTTAATATGTAAGTAAATGATGGTAATAGTTTATGTTGAGTATAGTTTATGTTGAGTATATTTTATGTGAATAGTTGAATAAATTAATATATTATGTGTAGTATATTTTTTGTAGAGATAAAGGTGAAATTTTTTCGAAAATTATAGTTGTCAGAATTTATTGAATACATAGAAGATAATCAATTTTTGTTCTGAAAAACAAAAATTGACAAGACCTTACACTGTCATAAAGAACCAAAAACAAATATATTTTCTTTAACTTTTTCAGAAATTGTTTCTTGTCTTTATTAGAAAGAAATATATTCGATTTTACTTTTTTCAGTCCTATTAATATCTTCCTCTTCTTCTCATTTTTTCAAAAACCAAAAAATCATCATCTTTCTCTTCTTCTTTTTTCAAGCTTTATTATTTAATGGCTTCTTCATCTTCTACTCCTGTCAAAAAAGAATGGTGGGATATTGAGTTGAAGGAGACATTTTTTGATAAAAGACATGTCTTATCTCCTCCGGTTCCCCACAAAGATAAGCCCGTTATTGAGTGTCATATGTACGATATTCGCTATTTGGGAAAAAAACGCGATAAATCGTTATTCATACATCATGACATGTACATTATTTTAGCCCAAAATAACGAAGGATGGCTTAATTGGGATAGCGGATGGTGCCCCAAAGCACGAGTTAGAGTTTTTGATAAATTTCGTGTAAGTTATTTGAAATTTAATTTTTAACCTTTAAAAGATTAATTATTTTGCTTATGTGTGTTTTTTCGTTAATTAGAAACGTTACAAGTGGCCACTTGAGGTTACAAATCTGGAGTGCATCGAATTTTTTTGGAAATATTGTACCATACGTTGGGAAAGAATTGTAAATGACATGTACGACTTCATGTATAAGGAATGCACTTTGGGTGATTTATATATCGATTTATGGTATCAAAGAGGAGTTAAGCCGGAAAGGAAGATTATGCCTGCGCATACAAATCACGACGCGTTCATGCATATGGTATCCAAATGGCTATATATCAAACATGCGTACATACCAAGGAGACAATTTGGTGATGTGCATGGGAACATAGTGAAGAAATATGTCGATTGTCGAGGAAATGTAGTAACAATTTTTTTTACTATCCAAGGAATTAATTAGATATATGTACTATTTTAGTAGTAATGTATTTCCTATTTTTAATTTCATGTACTAGTAATGTATTTCCTATTTTAGTAGTAATGTATTTCCTATTTTTAATTTCATGTAGTAGAAACGTATTTTCTATTTTAGTAGTCATGACAATCATCTAAATATAACCATAGCAATATCATCAAAATCATCTAAATATCACAATCACAATATCACAATCATAAACAAACAAACATTCACACATGAAACATAATCCCAAACAAACAAACATAATCATAACAAAAAAAACTAAATATCGTATCTCGGAGCATTCTGAGTGGAGTCGAAGAATTCATACTGGTTCCGAGAAGAACTGGCCTCACCATATGGATTATGAGTCGATGGATAAGTCGTATTCATGAAATCCATCAACTCAGTAGACGACGCATAATTAGGGCGAGTAGTGCACACGTAATCGGAATTCGGTGGCTGGAATACCTCGTTCCATGGGTTGAACTCGGGTTGCGTTCCAAAGTGTGGAGGTGGTTGGGACTCATGCTGAGATGGATGTTCTTGTTGACGGGATGGCGAAGGCGGATTAGGTGGATTATTCAAATGTCATATAAATGAAGATGAAAGTTTATATATGAATTAATTTAAAACTAGTTTTATCCCTGCGCAATTGCGAGGGACAACATATCTATTTTTTTACATGATTTTTATATAATTATTTAAATAGAATTAGCGCGTGTGCGAATTAACACGCGTGCGTTTGAACTAAATTAATCTAATCATGACATATTTGTAAATATCATGATGTCAATAGATGCATAAGATTCATGAAATTAGTCTATTACGGATATTATTTTCTGATATAATTTGTATAAATAGCATTTGTGCAGGTGCTTTTAAAATCGATTAATATAATCAGCACATATTCGCAAATATATTTGATGTCAATAGATGCTTTAATAAGGGTTCATTAAAGAATCACAACTTGCCATATGGATACAACGGACAAATGACAAATTTCTATGAAAACTCGCATAAATTTGAACTTACAAAATTTCATATATACCCGTGCAAAATGAGCAAATAAAAAAAAATTGGAAAGCAAAAAAAGGACCAAAATGTAAAAAGAGAAAAAATTGGGTAAAAAGAAAAATTACAAAAAATAAATAAATTGAACTTACAAAATTGCATACATCACCCTGCGCAATGAGCAAATTAAAAAAAAAATGGAAAAGAGGAAAAAAATATCAAAATGTAAAAAAGCAAAAAATTGGGTAAAAGCAAAAACTACCCCCCTGCCACGTGTCAACACAAGGTGGAGGGGGTAGCATTATAGTAACTATAATTACCTGTCGAAATATAAATAATTTCATGAACTTATAAACATATATAGATTATTATTATTATTTTTAAAGTTATAATTTAAAATATCATATGATGTTAAATAAATTTTAATTATGTTTTTTGTTTAATTAAGATTCGAATTTATTTTTGTAATTGTTATCAATTATGATCACATGGTTCATTGTTATTTGTTATTATGTTTTTGCGTAACAATGTGGTATAACCAATGTTCTAAATATCGGTTCATATTGCCCAATATCTATTTAATACATAAAAAATAAAGAACCTATGTATTGCCAATTCCTATAAATCAGTCAAACGACTGCCCAATACCTCGCCGATTTGGAAGCAATATGATATAATTCAAAAATTATTATACGACATATATTGCTATTTCATAAAAAAAAAAAATCATTTGCTGCCATAACGTAAAATAATTATAAATTATATACGCCACACATAAATGAATTCTATCAACATGATGAGATTAATACATTTTAAAATAATTTCATTTTGCGATGACATTAACATCATCATCATAAAAATTAGTACTTTGTTTTAAAATGAAAAACATAATTACCATAATTTTTAATGCTAAATGCATATAATACATTGAATATTTTAGAAATCCGCATTGTCAAAATCGTCTCCGTCATCATCGTCCCAGTCAAGTTGAAAGGACCCAACCGATTTCATTAATTCGGTTAATCCAGTTAAATCCTCTAAATATGTTGGGTGATTAATCGCCTCCAAAACAAATTCTAATCCTCTTTGTCTATACTCACTCACAACCTGAAGAAAAACACAGATTTAATATTTCGAGTTTTTGCGGGGGCTTTTTGGTAAATTTCCAAGACTTACAGCTTGAGAACACGCAGTGCAGCTACTAGAAGAATGACCGAGTAGAGTTAATTGAGAAGCTTGAGAAATTGATCCTCGAATTTGGTGCGGTAAAATTCCAAGTGGTTCTCCCGCACCGCCCACTATCGAACCCGCTATTTCTCCTCGTGCATTTATCCTGTCAAATTAAAAAGGAAATTAAAAAATAATAATAATAATAATTGATTTTAGATTCTCAAATTACGAACCTGTCAGAATGATGTAAAACGCCAACGAGTAACTCGACTGCCAAAGCCGAAGCAATTGGGGCGAGTCCAGGTCGTGTAACCGTGCATTGTTGATCCAACGTGCGATTCGAAATGGACTAAATTACGTCAAATTATTAATTTATTAATTAATTAATTAGTATAAATAATTACATCGATAGGAGCGACGACATCATTGCAGAAATAGCATCCTAGCCGTGGATTGTTCCTCTCCAGTTCATTCGTAGACACCTTCTCCATTTGAGAATTTAAATTGACATCTCCAGTTGTATTTTGCGTGGGCCCCGCCCCGTGCCGCATGACTAAGTAGCTATCAAACCCTAATGCTGCCGTCATCGCTATCTACACAAACAAATAAAATATCAAAAACCTGAAAATATCATGTGTACCCTTTAAAAACACGAAAAATAAATATGCCTTGTTGAGATTTGAGCAAATAAGCGTAGGAAGCCATCTACTCTCTCTAGTATCAGTCAACAAAAAAACCACGTCATGTTTTTCAATCAAGTCCTCCAATTTTTTACAATTTTCAATAACGCCCTCAGTTTCCTTTTCGGCTACAGGATGACCTGGCATCGGTATCGGTATCACCACACCCTCCACATCCTACTCAAAACAAAACAAAAAATTACCAATAAAAACAAATATCGCATTATTTCTCGAGGGGTAAATTTGTAATTATTCGATTTTGACTTACCATAGAAGGGAAGATTTGTTTTAGATTTTTGGCCGCGGCTAAAGCCTTGAATTCACCACCATTAAGGCAATTTTCGAAAGTGTAAAGAGATTGTCTCACTGGATTCGACATCGAAACTTTTCCATTGTCTACTAAAGTTATTTTCCGAACTCCCCAAGCCTAAATAAATGCAAATTTTAAATTTTGAAGGGTATGGATGTAAATTTCCATTTCCTGTTGAGAATAGAATAATACAATATTGATTGGCTTGCTTACCATGAGAATACGAGCGACTTCGCAACCAAGCGTACCGACCCCTAATAGTAGGCATTTGGTACGGTACAACATTTCTAAATCTAATGAAGGTAAAGTTCGCCACCTCATCAGCTTCAAGTTCAGCTCCGCAGCAGACTCGGCCAGCCTGCAATCACGATTTTAAAATAACGCAAATTTACATATTTACCCTTCCAAAAAATAAACATGTAATTTTTCTCCTATTAAAAATATGATGGTGAGAGGGCTGGAGGGGTAAATATGATATTTTCAGTTTTTCGAAGGGTAAATAAAAAGTATAAAAAAGTACAATATAGGATCCATAGATTTAGCGAGGCTTATAAACCGCGGCGAAGGCTTTCCTCCTTGTAGTTCCCAACCAACCGTTTTCGGTACACATTCTCCATCTTTCCATGCTTAAATCCAAAAAAAAAAATTAAAAATATATATCTTCAAAATTTTACGAAAATGCCACTGGAATGTTGTAATAATATGATATACCGTTTTGAGGAGAGACGGAGGCGGTTCCGATGAGAGATGTCTGGAGATCAGGAAAGCCCGCGCTTTCTCTATAGCAGAAGAAATCGATGTTTTCGATATTTAATTTTATGCTGATGTAAGCGAGATAGTTTCGAAGAGGCCACCCTGGATTGGTTGGTAAATGGCACGGATCGTAAAATCCAAATAAAACCTGCATAAATAAATAATAGTTATTATTACATTATTATTAATAATAATAATAATTAATTATATACCTTTTGACTATCATTTTTGCATTGTTCCCAATCCTTCAGTGGCCTGAGAGTCGCGCATGAATTTGAATTTATAACGACTAAGAAGAAGGGAATATCTGTCCAAATTTTATATAAATGAATTTCTTTAAATAAAAGATACAAAATTAGATTAAAAAGAAAAAGAATATTGAGATTAGAATTTATCATTTATGACCTGTTGTCTCGCTTGAACTTCTCCACTCGTTACATGCATCCTTCAACGAATCAGCCTGTATATATAGATTTAAGATAAATCGCAATTTCACATAAAATTAAGGCTAAATTGAAATTCAATTGGGTGAAAAAAGAAATGTTACCTCTGTTGAAGTGAGGGCATTTACAGCGGGTTTAATATCCAATAAAGTAGCTGGAGGATCGAGCACCAATGCAGGAAAAGCACACCAATAATAAAATCCCCATTTTTTCAAATCAGCGAATGATATTACAGTAAATCTCATTAGCAATGATGGATCCTCTTCTACCTTTCCAGTAATAATATCCTCCAAAATCTATTTGAATTTGAATTGCATTTTAGCTTAAGATGAAATTTAGTTAGATAAATTATGGGTAATGATATTGACAGGAAATAAAATTACTGAGAACAGGAAATTTAAACTTGAAATGGTAATTTTACTTTTAATTCATTCCAAATTTGAATAAAATTTCCTGTATCTAGTATTTATTTTTCCTGTCAATATCACTGTCCTAAATTATAAGAAAATACCCTTTTAGCTTCGGATTTGAGAAGAGAGTTTCTATCGAGGGCACGGAAATTCTCCATAGTATTTGTGTTGATTAAAGTTCCAGGAATTGGGCATTTGTTCCTATTTCCCGCAATTGGTATCGAATTTTGAGTGCTCGAATCAGAAGGCAATGATTCGAACGAAAGACTCAAATGATTCGAAACACTCTGATGCCCACAGGGAGCATAGAAACCTACAATAAATCGAAAACCACATTGTTAACTAACCGACACATAATTTCCCACAACAAAACTCAATTCAGTCGAAATTTCACTAATTCAAGAACCTGAGATTGGTATAGGAGATTCATCTGTACGGAGAGTATCGAGCTTCAACGCCGATAGACGGCGCCAAAAGCTATCATCAACGATACTTTGAAATGGTGCGAATTGAAGTACTTTCCCGGTACTAGGCGACGAAGACGGAGACACATTCGCCATTGATCCAGAGCACAGCACGACGAGCTAGTTTACTTGGCTTACTTCAACGCTTCCTTTTCTTTCGATTCACTGATTCAGAGAGAGAGAGAGAGTTTTCCTGTTACGCTATCTTCTGGCGTTCCGTGTAGTTCTGCTTTCCAATTTCGTGTTGGTATGAAATGGTTTCGTTAGAAATAAAAAGTAATTTTGATTTTAGTAAAATTTAATTTATGATATTATCTTTTCTACATAAAAATCATTTTCTATGTCATTACTATTATTGGTCCATATTAAGATTCCTAATTTCACCTATATTATCTTTATCTTCACTTTTAAGTTTAAAGTTTAAACACATATAATTCCAAACTGCACCGAAATAATATTTTAATAAACACATATAATCATTTTATTTGTTTTATCGGAATTTTTGTGATATTTGTTAATTTTGAAGGATATATTTGTAGGGAAATTTTACTATGTTAATTATGTGTGATATTTTGAGATTTTTAGAGGATATAGATGGAATTCTGCCCTTTGAAGCGAAATAGGTATTGGGCTTATTTGCCATTAAGCCCACAGCTGAACCAATTGAACCAGAGAGGTTTAGCTGTGTAAGTAGAGAGAGAGAGAGAGAGAGAGAGAGAAGAGAAATGGTGTTGAGAGGGGCGGTGAGACGCGAGAGTCCGAAGCAGATGGCGAGTCTGATAGATCTGGTTAATCTCCCTTCCAAACTCCGTGATTTCTCCGGCCAGTCTCAAATGTCGCATCTCACCTTCTTCGTCCGCGTCTGGTCCTACATCAAGCAAAACAACCTCCAAGTATTATTACCCTTTTTGCTTCTTTCCTTCTCTTCTCCTCTTTCTTCTACCCTTAGATCGATTAATGGTGTTCGTTTATTCGATGAGGGTTTAGGGTTTTGTGATTGAGATGTAATTGTAACCCAATTAAGCCATATTAACTATGAAAACCCCCATTTTAGTATATCAGATCATTATTGATTGAAATACCAGTATTGGTATATATCCATTTAAGTATCGTACTGATTTTAAATTATGAATTGTGATGCTTTAATTGGACTTTTTTTATGGGTTTATGTGGCAAGTTATTTTCAGTAATTAATTGGGATAAATTGGGTAATATATATTATTTATTTTATCTGTAGGACGTGAACAACAGAAACATAGTTAATTGTGACGATAAATTGAAGGGCATATTATTAGGCAAGGAACAAGTCGAGCTTGCCGAGCTTCCTTCTCTCGTCAAGCTTCATTTCCCAAAGGCTTCAAAATAGAGATATAATAAAATGTTTTTTGTAAAACCCCAAATATATGTAAACTTTAGATGTATCAATGCCAGAAAAAGGGAATTTAATGTTTGTTGGTATTTTTCGTCGTGTTGATTGAATTTGATTCTCATTACATATATTAATGCCCGAAAAAGTGACTTAAAGTTTTGTAGGTATTTTAATTATTGTGTTTTCGTCAATTAAATTGCATACAGTGACCGAAAGAGAAGTATTACTTCGCATTTTGTCATATAAATTAATTGATCTATTTTTCTATGTTCGGATGTGAATGTTGTGGAATATTAAGTTCAACGATCCAAAATGGAGGTATCAAATATCAATATAAAAATATATGAATTCCAAAGAAAACAATTATGAATTTAAACCCTAACACAAAAGAAAGGATGCAAAAAAATAACAGTCAAAAAAGTGAATAATCAAAGCTTTTAATCATTATCTAAACTACAGCATCAAGGTTCAATCTATTCGATTAAAAAAAGTTTAATCCTACAAATACGTACGATTGATTTGTTAGCAAAACCTAACAACCAAAACTTGCCCACAATCCACACACACAACCAAAAAAACCTACTCATCAATTCCTTCCCATCGCCAAAAAAAAAAAAAAAAAAAAATCATTTCATCATTTCACGAAAATCACTACGCAACTTGCTCGGTACCGCTAGCAGCAACCACGGCAGGGGCTGCGTCAATCGGCTGATCTTTCACCTCCTCGTCCTGAGCCTGAGCCTGCTCGGCAGCAACCTGCTCGCCAGTCTCGGGATGAAAATTAATAGGGAATTTGGTGACGCGAGGCTTATCCGCTAAAATATTACGCTGGACGCGATCGAACAAAACCCTAGACGGCGGCTCCTCTCTGAGTTGCTCGTCGTCGTAGTCGTTGTTCACGTAATATCCGACTCTGATGAACTCTTGTCCTACGTACGAACAAGTTAGGAGAAGTACGGTCACTCCTATTATGTCCTCTTCTCTTATCTTTGACGGGTCTGGCGGATCCGCCTGCGAATAAATGATACGGGTTTTTATTTATTGGCCAAATTTCATATGTACCCTTACAAAACCCCATAATTTCACGTATACCCCTGCAAAACGTGAAATATCATGAATACCCCTACAAAACTACCAAATTTCATGGATGCCCTTTTTATTAGATTTCGGTTAGCTATTCGTTAAGATTATCACTAATTTTTGCTTTTCTGATCTATGTAACTATGGAATAATATTTATGCTGGAAAAATCGAAAAAGCACCAATTAGCGGTAATCTTAAGGAATAGTTAACCGAAATCTAACAAAAAGGGCATATGTGAAGTTTTAGTAGTTTTGTAGGGGTATTCATGATATTTGACGTTTTACAGGGGTATACGTGAAATTGTGGGGTATTGGGCCTTATTTATTTAGTTTGATTTTCCTTTTTGGGGATTTGGGTGAAGTTAGTTCAGTACCTGAAGGACGAAACGGTAATTTCCGACATTGACGGGGCCGACGAGGACGCTATCAAGGAGCTGATCGTAGGTCTCGTCTTCGGCTGATCCCACGTATATCAGCTTCCATTCCAAGTCTGAAGGGTGAAATGGGAAATAAAAGGAATACTATTGAGAGATATTTCAAGATTTACGTGGCGGATTATTGCCCTTAAATAACTGAGAGTTTATGAAAATTAGGAAGTAGTTTACGAAATACATAATTGTTTGCGAGTTCGCTAAAATTATACTACGAAATTTAATAAAAACAATAATTTAATTCATGCTCAAATATGAAGAGAAGGGATTAGAGAAGGATCGCTGTTTTTCATTCTGATCGAAATAGGGTTTCATCTCCATTCCATTAATTTTATATCCATGTGTCTTAAATAATCCAATACCATTAAAAAAACCCTAGAAATTATCCTTTTTTCTTTATTGCTGTACTATTATAAGACTATGCAAAATCAATCAAGTCTACGAAATAACCAAACAAAAATCCGGATGTTTAGAGGCCAAAATTGGCAGAAATTACTGAACAGAAGGCTGAAAAAGGTTAAAATAAGAGTTTAATCGTTAAAAATGGGCTACCAGAAATCGCAAAAGAGGATTCGGATTCATAGATCTCAGCTAGAAAAAAACAAGGGTTAAGAGAGAAGGAAGAAACTAACCATCCTCAAGAGGAACGAGACATTCGTAAGAGATCTCGAACTGGAAAGGGTTGATGAATGCGGTCGGGTTATCGAGAACGGCCACGTTTGTGATATTCACGGCGCTCATCTCATCACCTTTCTCTCTCACCTCCTCCTCCTTCCTCTTCCCCTCTACCAAGTACCAAATACCTTTCCCGCCTTTCTCTCTCTCTCTCTCTCTCTCTCTGTTTGTTTGGGCCTCGCTCACCCTTGTTGAACAAGCTGGACGGAATGGAAATCTCGTCCCTTTCTGAATCACGACTAAAACCCTACACTGCGAGTCTGCAACGGAATGGTTGGGTCGATTAGGCTCGGTCGATTTTGGGCCCATAAAAGTTACTAACCCAACCTGGGCTGGATGGGCTTCCTAAACTAAAATTTATTACCAAATTATATATTTATTTCTCATCTTAATTATTATTTGGAAGAGATATATTAAGCTCTCTCCAAATTTTCTCAAAAAAAAAAAAAATTATGAAAAATATATGAGTGACATTATTTTAAGAACTAACTTGATTGAGAGTGATTTTAATTTTTTTTAATCAAATAATCATTATACCTTTATTTAGGATTGATATTTATTATTCTTATATATTATTATTTATATTTTTCATAAATAATGTAAATTTTTTTTTTTCCAAATATTATGAAAAATCTAATCAATATATATTAATTTTCATATTTAAATATATATCAAACATTACAATTTAATTTTCTTTTATGATGAAAAAAATTAAAAATTAAAATATTTTTTATATGTGAAAGATTTAATTGCATAATTTATAGAAAGTAATAAACTAATAGATAAATGTAATTTTATCTTTAACGGGAGTATAACGATCATTTTATAAAACAAAATTAAAATTATTCTGATTTTAGTCATGTTGGCTCTTGCAATATCGTC
The DNA here is from genome assembly GCA_946800325.1 of Luzula sylvatica. Taxonomy (NCBI): domain Eukaryota; kingdom Viridiplantae; phylum Streptophyta; class Magnoliopsida; order Poales; family Juncaceae; genus Luzula; species Luzula sylvatica. Next base: position 57,657,054 of record OX326956.1, on the reverse strand, counting down.
GTCCAAAATATATTTGCATAATTATTATAAATCACTAACAGTTTAAGTCAAGTTTAGTCTTATAAATTGCTTTGTGCAGTTAAAAAAAATGGAGTAAAAATGGTGCTACAAGCAGACAAACATGCCAAGCTTCTCTCTTGCAAAATTATTATTATATATTACAGATGTAGTGATAAGAAATGAAATAAACGAAAAATAGTGACCTTTAATTTATAACATGTAGTTGCCATGTTTCACGGGGGCAATAACTATACCCATGTGCAACCACACTCGGTTTTATTTTGTTGATTTAACTGTATACATAGTATATTGTTATTGTACTTTCTAATTAAAATACCAAAAAGAAAACTGTTTAGTATTTTTTTTTTTTGTTATTGTTTATTATGAAACAGTCTCACTGTTTTTTCTACCTTATTATATTTTATTTAAGAGATTTATTTACTGTCTTTTAATATATGATGGTTAAAATAGTTAATTATATATCGTGAGTTTCGTACTTAAGATTTTTTAATCATTATATTTGTATTTAAATTTGCATTTGCATTTTTTATAATAATCAACAAAGTTCGTGTACATTATTAAACGTACATATTCAAAACAAAATCTAATGTCCAAACAATCCTAAACAAATATGAATTCAATCAATGTCATAGAAGGTCGACCGTCTGATGTAGCTGATAATAGTGGAGAAGTAAGAAGAAGGAAGAATGTATTTGTCTTGTCTAAATTTTCACGCATCAATTGATGTATTGATAGCCAATGGACTCAGCCCAGTGGCTGGGTGTGAAACACAAAAATTTTATGTTGTGAGAGATTGTGAGTTCGAGTCTCATTGACACCAATAAATGGAGAACCACCGAACATTTTCCATTTACTCGTTTTTTTTATTGATGTATTGACAATTAATAGTAAATCAAACACATAATACACAAAACATGTGTGAAATTAAAAGTTTTTATATGTTAAAACTTAAATTCGGTATATTTATTCATTTAATATATGTTTATTCCACGCATATTAATGTAATACATACTTACGTGTTATATCAAAACCGTTTAATCATTTAGTATATTCTCATTTAACGTCACATTTAATACTAAATGACAAAAATATCAACTCATCGATACAATACAGGGGTCGTAAGAGGGTTTCACATCGCCACTCTAAAAATATTAGTTTGAACTCATTCTATTAATGCGGTGATGATTTTACTAAATAATGTCATCTTATTTTTTTTATGTAGACAATTTACCGATCATTTTTATATTAAAAGAATGACAAAATATTAACGAGTGCCAGTTTTAACCGTTGCCGCCGTTTACACCTTAGTATGATTTTCTAGTGATGATGAAGTGTCGAGGTTACAAAAAGAAAAAGTTAAGGGCAAATTCGAGAATTATTTTAACAGTCAGTTTGTACTTCGTATTAAAATCTAAAAAATAATACGATACAATTTTTTTGTTTAACATCATTTTTAGCGCGATTATGCGATTATGTTATTCGACACATTGTAACAAATAATATATAATATTTTTGTTTTTAATAATATATTTTTCGGGTCATACGAATTTTCGAATTTTTTGTCTTCGGGTCATTCGGGTTTATGTTCAATTCGGTTTCGGATCAGTTCGGTTTCAGTTTGGGTTTCGGGTCGTTCGAGTCTCGGATCGTTTGGGTTTCAGGTCATTCGGGTTCGGTCCGATTTCGGGTAATTTGATTTCGGTTCGATTTCGGTTCTATTTTGGGTTTGGATCATTTGGTTTCGGTACCAGATTCGCGTAGAGGTGTATGGAGACCGGGTTGGCCGAGTTTTGATCGAAACTGTAACTCAACCCAATTATAACGGATGTTCATTTTTTCATTCTATGATACTTATATATTTTTTTTGAAATCCATCTTGACGGGATGGGACTGTTTGTGCGGGTTAGCCGGATTTTTTATGAGTACATACAATAACGATACATGTTCATATCTTAACAAAAAATATGCAACAAGAATGATAATTTTTAATTAAATCATCAATTTTTTTTTTCAACACACAAATCAAAATTGAACATACATAATCAACATCTCGTTCTATTTATGTCATCATTCTGACAATAAATATACATACAAATTATATACAAAAATTTGAAAGTTCAAACTAATTATATATTTCATGCCAAAATTAATATAGTAATATTATAAAGAAATAAATAACTCTACTTTAATGTTAAAGAGAACAAAAAATAATCAAAGACAAATCATACTCTTAGACAAAACAAAAAATAGCAAACCACAAATACTCATTTTTGTCATAAAACAAAAAAATGTCATATATAATTTAAGTTCAAAAAAGAAAAATATTGATGTTATATATTTAGCATGAAATGATATATTTACGTATGTATTTTATTTAAATCGATTTTTTTTTATTATATGGGTGAGCTCATATATCCTTCACTTTTTTTCAAAAAGAAAAATATTGTGCACTCCATAAACATGTACTTCTATGCGCATGCCATCAATAAGAGAGCGACACGTGACACTTGAATTTTTTAATTTCGATCAAATTTTATACACTTCGGCGCACTCCAAAACACACGTTGTCTCTCATCAAAATTTTATATCTTATTCGGATGTATGATATATATTTATGTGTTATGTATATATATTGATGTATTTATATCTTTTATACGTATGATATATATATTTTTAAATATAATACATGTTATATCATTTTTACATATATAATATATATTTGTTTGTTATATTTTTTTAGATGTATCATCAACATCTTTTTTACATACAAGTATATGTTATTATATTGAACATAGAAAAAGATATTTTCGTGCTTGGTTTAGGATAGAGGAGGGGAAAATTTGTTGTATTTACATAAATTAATTACATCCTCTCCATTTATCCTTCATTTCTTTCCCCCCCAAATCTAGCGTAGGTAAGATATAATATATTTTACCCGCGAGCATTTTCTTTCCTTCTTCGTTTTACTCCCCCAAACAAGCAAAGTCTTAGAGTTGGATGAGTGTCTAACTGGTTGATCAAATATTTTCGAACACGGAAATACGATAGTTACTTTTCTACTCCAATAATTAACATAACCTAACCTATAATTCACACTTTTCAAACATTCTCATGTAATTTAACATGACCACCAATCAAGCCCATTCATAAAAGTATACTTTTTGTATATATTTAATATTTGCAAGAGATATGCCACATTGCATATAACTAGTTTGACCAGACAATTCGATAATTCAGTGTCTAAAAACCCTGTAAATATATTTGGATACAAATTAATTAACTGTAATGTTAGTCAAAAGAGTTACATATAGGCATTTAGAAGCCTTTGAAATTCAACGAGCGTTTTAACTTTTAAGTATATATTTTGACTGTCAAAGTAAATGAAACACAAAATTAACGTTCATAAAAGAAGTGCACGTGTCCAAGCAAAATAAAAATGTATGCGAGTGATGAAGAGGAGAGAGAGGATCCCTCGAGTCAATCCATTGCAAATTAAGGCCACACCAAAAATGCAATTACTGCATTTTCTCTCCTCCCTTCCACCCTTCATATTTTCCAATCAAAATGCATGGCTTATTAATTTCCATGGCAATATCTTGACTTTCAAAAGCCCATATTTATTCTCACAACAACCTCTTTCCCTTAGAATAATCCCTCACTTAATGGCCCCCATTTATTACACACACATACCCCACTAGTTTCTAGTTTAGTTCAGACTAGACTTCTCTCTCTCTCCATAGATGGATGGATAAAAGCCAAGCAGGAAAAAAGGTGGCAGAGAAAAGATAAAGATAGATATAGGAGACTCGCTGATCCATGCCATTTACTTCTCTTTTGACTGTGAGACTTTCTTCTCCAAAACATCTCTTTTCATCTTTTTTCAATCCAATTAGGGCATGCCTTTGTCAAATATGCATATATAAGGAGATTTAATTAGTTATACATGTTAATTGTTCCTCTCTTCATAAAGTGTCTAGATTTAATTTGAGCCCTTGCAATTGATCATAAGGGTCCAATTCTTTTTCTATTTTATTTTTACAATTTAAGACTACATGACTATATACTTTTTTTTGTTTGAATAATTTGTCCATTACACCGCTTATCTTCACTTGCCATATTTTATTTTCTGCTTGTTTATCTCAATCCCTAGGTCTGTTTCTCTCTCTCTCTCTCTCTCTCTCTCTCTCTCTCTATAGATCTCTCTGCATTGAATTAGTCGTGCAAACACAAAAGGCTTTTTTTAAAATTTCTCCCTCACTCACCAGCTTGCTCTGAAGGAAAAGGAATTAAAATGTACTAATATAGCCCAACAGAAGGGGGCTTTCCATGTTTTCCTTGCTTAGCATACGAGGGAATTCCAGTGTACTTTTCTTCTTCTGCTTTCAATGCTCTCTTTAATCCAAGTATGGGTCTCTCTCTCTCTCTTCTCTCTCTCTCTCTCTCTGTACGAATTTGCAAATCCTCGGTGTGGCAGGAACTCTTTCTTGTGGTCTTTCTGTTTTTGCCCTCTTTGGAACGTGAAAATTAAATGAACTCTACCATATTTCTCCCATCCTAATCACACAAACAAAAAACAAAAACAAAGAAATACAATACGATAAGATATTAATTGTGATGAACTTTGTACACAGGGTTCAGTAGTAGCTAGGTGAGCCCCGCCCCGTATAATAGGAAGCTCGATCGAGGGTTCTTTCCGTCCTACAAATTCGATTCTCCAAGAAAAACCCTATTCCCCCCTCCCTTCTCTAATCATCTTCTTTTGAAAGAGAAAATCATTAAGGAGCAGAAATAATTAATGGCTTCATCAAATAGGCACTGGCCGAGCATGTTCAAATCAAAGCCATGCCCACAACCATGGCATGACATCAACACTCCTCCTCTCTTATCTACTTTGGCACAGAAATCAGGTTTGTATATATATATATTTTTTAGGCATGGTGCAATGTATACATTTGCACAATTATGAGGGTAACAAATTAATTTGCATGTAGGGTGTGAGGAGAGAAGTCCGGAGCCGAAACCACGGTGGAACCCAAGACCCGAACAAATTCGAATCCTCGAAGCGATCTTTAATTCAGGCATGGTGAATCCTCCCCGCGAAGAGATCCACAAGATCCGCCTCCAGCTCCAGCAATATGGTCAAGTTGGAGATGCCAATGTCTTCTATTGGTTTCAGAACCGCAAGTCTCGCACCAAAAACAAACACCGCCAACAACTCTCTACGCGTACCAACTCTCGCCTTTCTACTGGTACAAATATAAGCAACCCTAACCCTAATTCCAATACCAGCATTGTTAATGTCAACATTGGCGTGACCAGTACCAGTATCAATGTTACTGCCCATAACAACACAAATTCTATGGCTTCTCCATCTACTCCCGTCACCGTACCGATCACCATGACCGCCCCCACCTCATCATCTTCTTCTTCATCTGAGAGGTCTTCAGGTTCGAGCAAACCATTAAAGCCGGTTCATGCACCGATGAGCATTCTCGACCCAGTTAACCACATTTATAATCACAATGTTCATGGCTCGGTGGATTTCTCTAATGCTTCGGATCAGCCATCTTTCTTCTTTCAGAACCCCCATGGTTATTGCTTCTCCATACCTGAGTTAACGGGTAGTACTCTTATCTCTGCACCGGAGCAGCTATCAGGTTTAGGGTTAGGGTTATGGAGCGAACCAGCCATGGGTAGTACCAGTATCGTTGCTACCGGCGAAGAAGAAGAGGGGGGTAAATTTAAGAATGATGGTTTGGGTTTATGGAATGATTTGGTAAGCCAAGAAGCAGGGTGCAAGGGTTTCGTTCAAGGCGAAAATGGAGAAGATAAGGTGAAGATAGAGCTCCACCATGAATGTAGCTTTGAGCTCACAAACCCTGTTGTGACCTCTAATGTTGCTGAAAGTGTTATTACTGCTTCAGTTCCTGCTGCAACCAGGGTTACTACAGCTAGTCTTGTCAGTGAGATACAAGGTATGTGGATTTAAACTTTCAACCAAAATTATTGAAATTTAGGCCAAACAAAACAAACACTGATTGAAATGACAACAAAATCCCAAGTTGATCTTGAATTTAAAAACATTAACCTATTAATTTGTGTAATTATAAATGCATAAAATATGAAAAATATCTAGCACGTCCTATGTTCTTGATTCCCCCAAATTGTTTGTTCTTTCATAAAATATGCACTATTGTACCACTAGATTGTGTGTAGCATTCTAGACGACAAACTTTTTCTTTCTCCTTTCTTCCCTTCCTTCCTTTTTGTTGCTTGTACTTAGGGTTTAAATGCCACAGTTCTTTCTTTTCTATCATTTCTCTCGGATTCGTGAAATGCATGATGTAATTAATATGGTTTCGTGTCAAACTTCTAAGTTTGGCTTTTGGTACAGAAAGAGAACGTCAAAAAATGGCCCACCATTGCACACACTGGGGAAACAAAAGCGCCTCTAGTCACACAAGTCATAACTCATATAAAGAGAAATCACAAGATTAGGGTTCAAATTTTTCAAAATCTTCTCGAATCAAATAGTATATTTTGGCACTGTATACCATAAATTCTGGAATTTAAACCCTAAATTTAGAATGATAAGTGTTCAAGTCCCTCTGGTGGCTGTTCACTAAAACAAAAAACTTCAGCAAAATCTAACGAATTAAGATCTATAAGTTTACTAATTTGAGATGGAAATATCTATGTTTTGTGAGTAAATGGAGAGAAAAAAAAGGGTCACAAAGGAAAATAATGCAAAAAGAGGTGATTGAAGGGACACGTTGATCAAAGAGAAGTAAGTAACACCAAAAACTCAAGCTAATAAATGACTGTTTCTTTGTGAGTAGTCATGTCAATGGAGCTTCTCGATGGGAGATTTAACATTGTACATTAGTGAAAAGATGGTGGTCAATTATCCCAGACACACGTTTACACCATAAAAAGCACAATTCATGTTCATGATATAATAACTATTCTCAATTCTCTACAATTCAAGAGGAAAACCTAATAAATTTCTAAAGTAAATTCGAGAGGAAATAATGTAGAGGAGTTAAGTTCGACCATCGGGGTGCTGTTACCTAGATTGGACGTGTGCATGGTTTTTTAAAATCCAAAAAATAAAATAAGATTAAAATGCTATTCATTTAAGGCCTCTCAGAACTTGGATTTCCTCACACATAAATTCATCATTATGTTGGTGTTATTGCATATTAATATTAATTTCTTTTTACCCATTAGTACACATTATTTTATGAAAATTAGATATGCAAATATATATTTAATCAAGCATGCAAAATAAAATTTCAAATAAATAATTCTAAGTACACATTTGGAAGTTATCTAGAGATATGGATATGGTACGCTTGTTTTGTTTTTCTTTGATGGACAAGAATATCTTATGCTGATTAAGATATGTTAGCATTTGAAGTCATTAATGATTTTGTTTTTCTTTGATCATCAAGTAGGCTTTGGTAATGGTGGTGGCCGGAGCAATGGGGTGGGTGGCGAGGCAAGGTTGACGGTGTTTATAAATGACGTGGCTTTTGACGTGCCCGACACTAGACTGAACGTAAAAGCGGTGTTTGGTTTGAATGCGATGCTCGTGCATGCGTCTGGTTACCCCGTCCCCATCGACGAATCGGCGAATACCCTCCACCCTCTCCAACATGGAGCTGCATACTATGTGGTGTGGTCTCTCTCTCTCTCTCTCTCTCTCTCTCTCATGAAGTTATAATCGTTGTATAACACAGATTTGTCTATTTATAATCACTACATAACATACATTTCTTTCTTTCTTGTAGGTTTAGAATTTAAAAAGAAATTAGGAGGAAGAAGGTTCGCTTTGTTGCTTTTATGAAATGTAGGGTTTGATTAGTTTGTTTTACTTTATTCCAACTTCATATATTCCTCAAGAGTTCTCTTGAACCATGTAAGAATGGTTGCTTAAGCTTAGTATATTAATTATGCAATATTAGAATATATTTCTTGTTGCACTTCGTATGTACTTCGACATATCATATATAAGTAGCTCTTGATTGTTGTTAATCGACTTATTTCAATGGATATAGCGTTTCAAATTCTGGTTAATTTCACACTAAAATCTGATAAAATCCTTCTATTTCCTGAACACAGCGAAGAAGTTTGTAAGTATCAGTTATGGTTAATTCCCATTAAAAATGTCACCTAGCATTGTGTATAATCTGCACAGTTAATTTTTTGTTTTGAAATGGCAAGCGATTGCATGCCTAGATTTTCGTTAAGGGCCTTGTTTGGCATAGTGAAATTTGGGTGGAAAAAGATCTCAAATCCAGCAATAGTCTAATTCCTTGTTTGGTAAAATTATGCAAGTGGAATTATAATCTGCTGGAATTGTTTTTATGTATAACTACGAGATTACACGTCTTTCGCGACAGTTTTGTTTTATTTATTTTGTCATACACATAATATATAGTTATGTTTTTTTTGGATCAAACATAATATTTTGTGAAAACAAATCATATTGATTAAACAAGTTTGATGATGACAAAATTATTATATTATTTATTTATTATTTTAATACAACACATACAAAAATAATAAATGTTACTATAAGATTATAAAATAGCATGCGTGAACATAAATAAAAAGCAAAAATCATATGATATTTTAAATTTTTATATCTAAATAGAAGAATAATAACATTTTAAAGTTCAAAAAAATTATTTGTGTCTGATAAATTTTATGTTTCATGTTTATTATTGAAAAATATTGCATAACTTAAAGAAAAAATAATAATAATTAGGCTTACAAGTCATTAATGTAATTATACTTATTTATATATATTTTTTTTACATAATTGTTTTCATAATTTTAAGTCAGAGAAAATATTGAATATATGATAATATGGATCTCAAATAAAGATAAAATTCAAGTGAATATATTTCTTAATTTTTTAAAATTATATTATGAAAAATACTAACAACATTTGAGGTATGTTTTATGATATTATATATTAATTTATTAATGTTAGATATTTAAATTCTTCACATTTTATTTGTATTCACATTTTATAATGTAACATATTGTGAAAAATTTCAACATCAAATACAACTGGTCCAACATGAATCTAACAAATAATATTTTGACACATCATTAGTGTAAGGTGATGCGGTATTCCAAAATTGCTTAAAACTATATGCAAAAAGGGACACATAAATATCTACAAATAAAACAAAATCACACAAAATCAAAGGTGGTTCATATGTTACCACATGTTATAATCTAATAGTTGAAACAATTGTGATGATTAGGCATGAGGAGATTGCTTAAAGATGAGTTCAAAATATGGGGGTTGGTAAATTTTCTGCAAAATATAATTCCCGAATTTTTTGGAGCCCAAAATTGCCGAAAAATTTAAACCCTCTAATCTCTATACTAAGCCACTAACCTTTGTTGAATCATTTTATTATAAAATATAAATAATACTAAAATTTAAAATTTTATATATTTGGTCCAATATTAACTATTGAATATTTTGTCTTTATGCACATAACATGCATTAGATGATAGAAAAATAAAATAAAAAGATACTTTAATTAATATAGAATATAAAAAGAAGGATTATTAGAGGTTATTTGAATTTAAGAGTATTTGATCCTTGATTAATTTGGACATTAATGATTAATAGGTATCGTTAAAATAAAACCCAAAGTTATTTCTCTCTTTAATAATACAATAATAAGAAGAAATTAAATGAGATCTCTACTATTACTAACACCAATTATTTATCTACTATTACTAACCCAAAGTTATTTCTCTACTATTACTAACACCAATATTTTTGGTATTTGGAGAGATAGCAATCCTTCTCTTCTCTTTGATTTTATCTTCAAAAAAAATAATATTATAACATATCTTTTTTCTTCCAAAAATACTATAAATGTGTACATGTAGAAATGCAGAACTTGGTTCGAAGAATTCGATGCATGACTTCATATCTTTCGAAGTGAAGAACATTCGTTCTCCACTGTTTTACCGGAACGGATACGAGATGAGTTCTCGAGGTTTAGAACTTTTGAGATGGTTAAATCCAAATCCTGCATAAGAGACGTCAATCTGTCTTTATGACAACAGCGTCACGATCATGCGGTTACATCCAGACTTAATCTCATTTTATTTTTTATTTATTTATTTATTTTGTTATTTATAAAAATATAACCAACAATCTAAATACAAATTGAATTTGTTTCTCAAATTATATAGTTTTGAACAAAATATTAGTTGTTTCCTGAAATATTAATTTCAGTAAATCAGCTGTTTTATTCAGTCGAATAAGATTATTTTGCTAAGTAATATTTTCTAAATATGTTGAAACATTTTCTTTTTCTTTTTCTTGAATAATGATCGAAAAGAATTCAAGATAATTAGACGTTTTGACTTGTGTCATTAATGTGATATAAGTTCTTGAATTTTTAACAGCAATCAGATTTGTTTCACATGTTAATATGGACTAAGTTCCAAAATAAGTGTTTGGAGAATTCCACACTTAAAAATGATTTTTTTTACAATAAAATAACAAGTATTTATATTTTTGTCTATCAAGACTCATTGGTGTAATTTCATGGAAGCAAGTATAAATATATTGTAGGGGAATTCTTCAAAGAAAAAAAAAATGAACAATACACAAGTTATCAAAGTTTATTAAAAAAAGAACGAGTTTGCAAATTATTTACATCTATAATATTTTCGGACGATCAGACTTTGCACAACTTTATGACTCTGAGAGTTCTAAAGTTTTATTCCCAAATTACTAATAAATTGTGCATAATCTCTCACTCAAGCTTATTTAATTCGTTAGTTAGTTCGAATGATAAATACGATATTTTGGGTTGTTAGGACGGTAAATATGTAAATCCTTTTTTTTTATTATTGTTATTATTATTTTGTATTTTTTTTGTATTTTCTAAGTTTTTCAAGAGTAAAAGTGATATTTTGTATTTGTGAAAGGGTACATATGATATTTTAAATTTTCGAATGATAAATATGATATTTTTGTTTTACAGGAGGGTAGATATGTAAATAATATTTTTAATTCATTAATTATTACTATAATAATAATAATAATAATAATAATAATAATAATAATAATAATAATAACAATTATTATTATTATTATATTATTACATGAAGGTTAGTAACCCTTATAAAAAATTAAAATATGTAAGATTTATTAACGATGCCGAATAGAATAATAATATGAAGAATTTGCTCTACTTATAAAAGAATTCTCACCTGCCTATTACTCCTTGATTGATTGTCGAAGTAATTTATATATTTGTGGAGAATTTGTGTGAATATCAAATTGTTAAATTGTTTATGGTTATTTGCAAACGCAACAATTGCGTAGACCTGATATTATTTGTTTTTATGTGAGTCGAATAAATATTGCGTGACAGGTTGTTTTAGAATTGAGAAAAATCAATGTTTTATGTTGAAAATTAATGATAATTATGAGAATTGATTGTTCAATATAAAACCGAAACAACTCAACATCTAAAAAAATACCATATTTTTTGTTTGTTTTGAATACAACAACAACAATCACGCTACTGTAACAACGATTAAACCAGCACAATAGCGCTAAATTTAACCGACGTTGATACCTCCATGTCCTTCATTTCCCCTCCCTCGTTCACAAATCAAAAATTCGAAATCAAAATCAAATCATGTGAAAGAGAAAATTTGGAATCAGTAATAATCGGAAATGGAGTATAGAGTAGACGAAGATTACGATTATCTTTTCAAGGTCATGCTTATTGGCGATACCGGCGTCGGGAAAACCAATCTCTTTTCTCGTTTCTCCCGGAATGAATTCAGCTTGGAATCGAGACCTACAATCGGGGTTGAATTTGACACCAAGATTATCAAGGTTGATGATAAGATCATCATGGCTCAGATTTGGGATACTGCTGGTCTGGAAAGGTGCGTTTTTCTTTATTTATTTTTCGTACGTTTCTTTTATGGCTATTTCATTGACTTGTTTATTTAAAATTGTGCGTATGATTTGGCGATTCTAATGGATACTTCTGGTATTTCAAATCATATGATATTCCAATTTTAAATAATCATGCCCAAATCATATGATATCCCAATTGTCTATCCGTTTGAAAGTTTTAAGTAAGGCATGGTTACATGAAGGAATATATAACCACGTAGCAATTTTAACTAAACACACATCAAATTAACATTTATCATGCTAGCATAATATCTTGATTTAATTAAACATGGAAGTAATCTATAATCAGAACATAACGTAAAATGACAATGCTGCAATTTGTCGAGACCCAAAATCTGTAATTAACATACATATAAGTGTTTCTTAGTTAAGATTTGATTCTGATTCTCTTTTCCAAATTAGTATCAATTTAACCCAAGTTATGAAAAAAAAAGAAAACTAAAAAATTATTATTTTGTTTTGAAATTTGTTATCTCATATAGGTGCCGTAGGTGCTCTCGTAGTTTACGATGTGACTCGCCACACAACGTTCGAAAACATCGAACGACGGTTGAAAGAGCTTCGTGATCACACCGAGCAAGACATCGTAATAATGTTGGTCGGCAACAAGGCTGACCTGTGCCACTTGCGTGAGGTGACAATCGAGGACGTTAAGGCTTTTTCCGAGTCTCACAACACGTATTTCATCGAGACTTCTGCCCTTGAGGATCTTAATACCGAGATGGCATTTACTGAGCTTGTCACCCGAATTCACCAAGTCGTGAGCAAGAAGGCCTTGGATGCTGGGGCGGACCCGTCTGCCCTTCCTAAGGGTCATACAATGAACGTCGGTGGCGAGGATGATGTCACCGAGGTTAAGAAAGGAGATGGTTCTTCTTCATAGAGCTATAAACTTATGCCAATTCACGATTTGTTGTGTAGCTTTTGATGTCTGTCAAATATTGTTATTGTTGTTATAATTTTTGTATGATGCTCTATTAGCAAATGATATGAAATATTTTTTGGTGGAATGGGTTAAAAGTTTTATTTCATTATAACTAACCAATTTTTTTAAAGGAGGATGGAAATTACCGACCCTCTGATTTTTTTATTAATAATAAACTATAAAGCCTACTTTTCTTTACAACAGATACAATGTATCCATTTATTTGTTGGATTTGTGGCCCAATGATTGGGTGTGAAACACAAGAAACCAAATGTTGTGAGAAATTGTGGGTTCAAGTTTCATTGACATCAATGGATGGAGAATCACCAAGCTTTTTCCATTTACTCTTTTTTTTTCTTTTTTTTTTTCTAATTTGGGAGCAATAAAGATTGCATGTGAATGTGATATACCGGCAATGAGTTTAGGACATTTTTTGCTCAAATTGTTCTTCCTCTAATAGATAGTAACCAGTTCTTCCAAGATGCACGCTTCTATTGCAATGATTGGAGTAGCGGTTGGAATAGCAATTTCTTTGCTTTGCCTATCGTTAAAGGTAAGCCGAGATATTAATCGGAAACAATTTCTTGTCCCGTGAAGTTGCCAAATACTTTTACGTGGCGATAATTCATAGATTAGTTGGGTGGGCTTCCGGATATTTTGGAGTTAGACAAGATCGGATTTGGAGGCTAGACGAGACACGAGACGAGGAGAAGAAGAATCGTCATTCCAAGCCGATCCTCCTGCCACCTAATCAAACGTGATTCGTAAAGGTATAAACACGAAAATTTTCCTTCGAATCTTAATTTTTATACGGATCCTTGAGGACGAGTCTCGTGATGACGAATTTCCGTTGCGCTTAGATGATGTGGACCCAACATTATGATCCAAGGGTTGTGCGCTATGTTGCACGGATACGAATATGGGTATCGTATCCGATACGATACGGATACGACGATATGACAATTTTCAAAAAATCACGAATACGAATACGACTATATAATAATTATTTTAATATATTTATATTATATATAATTAATAAATAATTAATAAATTAATTAATAAATTAATAATATTTTTAAATTAAATATCATGACAATAAATATATCAACCAAATAATATAATTATCATAAAATTATCATAAACTTGTTCTAGAAATATTCTAGAACTAATCTAAAAGTATCATAAAAGTATCATATATAATTTATTTAAAAATATTATGGGTCAAAATATATAATGTGCCGAAGTATCATAAATGGAGTATCCCAACCGTATCCTGGACGTATCTCCAGCCGTATCCTGTCGTATCCTGCCGTATCCCCGTCGTATCCGAAAAAAATAAATATTAAAATATCCGATACGTATCCGAGCCATATCGCATCCGTATCCGTATTGGATACGCGTATCCTCAAAATACTTCTGCATTTTTGATGTATCCGCGTAACATAGGTTGTGCGAGTTTCCAAGGAGTAAAGAGGTACACGTGTTATGTAGTCATTGGTTGAAAATTAGATTAGTTATTTTGTTTAGATCTATATAAATTTTTATACTGGTTTAATCTTTTGCTAATCAATTAATGAAAATCCAATATTTCTTCAAATTAAATTGTTATTCTAAAATTTATTCCTCCACACATGTTTGAAGAAAAGCTATCCGCGTAATACAATGTATAATGAATGATTAATTCCTCATTACTTTCTTTATAGTCAATTAATTAGTTCTTCATTGTTACAATAACTAGGAGAATACTCGCGCTACGCGGCGAGCATGTAAATTATGTTTTCATTATAATACAATTATATATTTGTACGATAATATTAATAATATCATCTTAAAATAAAATTATTTGAATTCATTTATCAATGATTATTCATATGTTTTATAATTATATAATATATTACATGATGATAACCAAAAATCTCATTTTTCTAATCAAATAATAATACTTATATTAGTGTCATTATATAATAATATATAAGAATAATATATAATACAATTTTAAGAAAAACATAACAACATATATTATATCATTTTTCACAATATTCATACAATATCAAATATTAAAATAATGAATCATACAACATATGTAGTAACACATTATTAATTATATAGTAGTAATAATTTTTATTGATTCAAAATGCAATGGAAAATATAAAATAATATAAAACTTAATAGTGGAAGTATTTTAATAAATAAAACCAAATTTAATTTATAATAATATATATATAATTTTTTTCATATTATATGATTTTTTTTTACATTTTGTAAAATAACAATACAATTTGATAGGTGTTTATAAATTTAAAAGTTATTTAGATGGCTAATTTTTTTTTTTAATTCTATTATTTTTTGAAAAAAATTTGTTTGCATAAAAACACAAATATAATCTACATAGTATTATATGATATTCTTATTGTTATAATTTTTTTAAAAATAAATAATAGTACTTAAAAATTCTATTATGCTAATAAAATTCTTAAAAAATACATTATGTAAATATGTATTATTTTGCATTGTATTTTCTTACATAATACCAATTGAAATTATGATAAACGGTATGTATGAACTATGTTAATATGGATGTCAAAATAAAGAGAAAAATCAAACGAATATATTTGATGGGTTTATAAATTAAATTTCCAAAATAATACTAATATATGTTGTATTTTTTATAATATTACATATTAAATTATTAATATTTCATATATAAACTTTTCATATTCCATTGCATTCACATTTGATCATGTAATCTTATGTGAAATATTAAACATTTGATTAGAATTGGTCTAATATGATTCTAACCAATAATAATAGGCCACATCATTAATGTATGATGATGTGGCTTTCTAAGAATGCTTAAAACATGGTGTAAAATAATAACACATAAATGACTACACAAAATATGATCTTCAAAAAATCTAACAAAAAATTAATGATTGAGATTAAGCCACATCACTACATCTAATGGTCCAAATTAATACTTAAAAATAATAATACAAAATGCATGTCTTAAATGATCAAATATAATATGAATGTTTATGATGAATCCACATCACACAATCTAATGGTTAATAATCAAGATAAGCATGATGATGTGGCTTCATGAGGAGCCTAAAAAATAATACAAAATGCATGTCTTAAATGATCAAATATAATATGAATGCTTATGATGAATCCACATCACACAATCTAATGGTTAATAATCAAGATAAGCATGATGATGTGGCTTCATGAGGAGCCTCAAAGATAGGTGCAAAAAAAGGGGGTGGTTAAATTAATGAGTAATGTCTCACGCCATTAAGGTGGACCACCAATATGTATTGTTGATACCGAGAATTTTTGATGGGGTGATTGATTTAAATTTTTCATATTACTGACTAAATATAATTTTTTTGTCCATGTAGTTTGACTTTTCATGTGTATTCTTTTTTATTTGTACAAGTCTAGTATATTATTTTTCATATTTAATATATCTATATTTATTTATGTTCTATCTATTTATTTTATTTTTCGAGTGTATATTTTTTATACTAATTACGCCATGTTAAAATTAGGGATGTTCATTTGGTCGGTTCAGTTCAAACCGAACCGAATAATCTCAAACTAATTTAAATCGAACCAAACTAAATTCAAACCGATTAAATACCGAACCGAATAAACATAACTTTTATTCGATTTATTCGGTTGAATCAAATATGAAATGACATAATCTTAAAAAATATAATAAATTATTAATAAAATTCATTTTGTTTATTAAAAAATATAAATAAATCTTATAAAATAAATTATTAATAAATCATTACATTCTTAGTCGTCATCTGATACAATTTTCTTGCTTCGCTAACATTCACTGTCCAATTGGTGGAAGAATTGTAAAAAAATTAATTCATAAATTGCGAATATGAAAAAACAATATTTTCTCTCTTAAATCACATTTCTATTTGTAAAAAAAATATAATCCTATAGTCATTATAAAATATAATTTATTTATTCATAATATAGCAAATATCAAGTATGTAGAATATATGATGACTATATCCTTAACAGTTGACAATTCATTTAATAAATAAATTAGGAAACAAGATATACAAATTTATAAAATTAGGAGATGGTTAGCATGTCAAGGGCGCCGTCCATGCTGAATAAATCAATCCATCCATCGGGGTTACTTTCGTGAAGAAACAGTCGTTGATGTCCACCCTGGACCAGGTCTATGGAAATCATCATTTATATCTTCCGACGTTGATGCCTCCATGTCTTCCCCATTTCATTCTCCCTCCTCAATTCACAAATCAAAAATTCGAAATCAAAATCAAATCATCTGAAAGAGAAAATTTGGAATCAATAATAATTGGCAATGGCGTATAGAGGAGACGAAGATTACGATTATCTTTTCAAGGTCGTGCTTATTGGCGATTCCGGCGTCGGGAAAACCAATCTCTTGTCTCGTTTCTCCCGGAATGAATTCAGCTTGGAATCGAGATCTACCATCGGTGTTGAATTTGCAACCAAGAGTATCAACGTTGATGATAAGATCATCAAGGCTCAGATTTGGGATACTGCTGGTCAGGAAAGGTGCGGTTTTTTTATTTTTCATCTTACGTTTCTTTTATGGCTATTTCATTGACTCGGTTATTTAAATTCGTGCATATGACTTGACGTTTCTAATGGTAATACTTCTGGTATTTCAAATCATCTGAAATCCCAATTTCAAATAATCATGCCCAAATCGTATGATTTGGATATCTGTTTTGTCTATCCGTTTGAAAAATTTAATTCAAGGCATGGTTACACGAAGGAATCTATAACCACATGCCAATATTAACTAAACACACGACAAATTAAACATGGAAGTAAATCTATAATCAGTTAATAACTTCAATTCGAAAACATAACATAAATGACAATGCTGCAATTAGTCAAAGACCCAAAATCTATAATTAACAACCAAATAACTATTT
Source organism: Luzula sylvatica (assembly GCA_946800325.1). Lineage (NCBI taxonomy): Eukaryota > Viridiplantae > Streptophyta > Magnoliopsida > Poales > Juncaceae > Luzula > Luzula sylvatica. The sequence goes on along the minus strand of OX326956.1, from coordinate 57,639,164 downwards.
CTCAATTTAACCCAAGTTATGCAAAAAAAAAAAAACTAATTATTATTATTTTGTTTTGAACTTTGTTATCTCATATAGGTACCGAGCTATCACGAGTGCGTACTACCGCGGTGCCGTAGGTGCTCTCGTCGTTTACGACGTGACTCGGCACATAACGTTCGAAAACATCGAACGATGGTTGAAAGAGCTTCGTGACCACACCGAGCAAAACATCGTAATAATGCTGGTCGGCAACAAGGCTGACCTGCGCCACTTGCGTGCCGTGACAGTCGAGGACGTAAAGGCTTTTTCCGAGTCACACAACACGTATTTCATGGAGACATCGGCCCTTGAGGATCTTAATGTCGAGATGGCATTCACTGAGGTTCTCACCCAAATTCACCAAGTGGTGAGCAAAAAGGCCTTGGATGTTGGGGCGGACCCGTCTGCCCCTCCCAAGGGTCATACAATTAATGTCGGTGGTAAGGACGATGTCACCGAGGTTAAGAAAGGTGGTTGTTGTTCTTCTTAGAGATTATAAACTAGGGTTTGCCAGTTCACCATTTGTTGTGTACTTTTTTATGTTTGTGAAAAAATTGTTATGTTGTTATAATTTTTTGTACGATGCTCGATTAGCAAATGATATGAAATTCTTTTTGGTCGAATGGGTTGAAAGTTTTATTTCATTATATCTAACCAAAGTTTTGTGCATTGAAATTTTATTGAGCAAGGACTCTTTTTTCTTAGAAAAAAAAAGGGTCATTTGGCCCTGAATTTCATTAAGTTTAGTCTTTGATTACATGAAACTATAAATGCAACAGCATATATTGTGCACTTCTGTTGCACTCCTACGCTACTGACTGTTATCTGTACACTCAATTACTACTAACTATTCAGGGGTCTTCATGAAACTCGCATCTTGTCTAGCCATTGTCGATGTGATCGAGCCCCGACCAGTCGTGTACCATGGTTTGAAAGAGTGTACATACGCGTCTTGTGTTCCAACATTTTTCTTGAAAGATGACCTCATTACGATGTCGCCATATCGCCCATAAAAAACCCCACCAGTCGATATCCCACGAGCAAGGACTCTTTGGATGGTGTATTAGACATAACAACAGAATCTAGAATTACTATATTTAAAACTATACGTGGCAATTAGCGGGTCGAATTGGGATTAGGTTCGGTCAGGGTAATTCGCGTCATTTTGAGTCATTCGGTTTTTGGGCCGTTTGGGTCTAGAATTGTTTGGCTGTGGGCTCATTTCCGAGTATTTCGATGTGGGTCAGGTTTCCCAAAAATTTAAATTCCGGTCATTTTGATTTTATGACATTTGATTTTCGAGTCATTCGGGTTTCTTGATATTTGGTTGTCGGATCATATGTGTTTCAACACATTTAGTTATCAAATTATTCTGGTACGTTTGGGTAAATAAGTATAGAATTATATATGTGCATGTGTTTCGAATAATACATCTACAAATATGCTCTTTATATTATTTATTTTTATTTTATTTTATTGAGGGAGGAACTAGGAAGTAAGTTGCCTATCCTCGGATATAATATAAAACAACAATGTTATTTACAAAACCCGTAGACTTAACTGACTAGAATTTTAGTTGATACTTAAATAAATAAATTAGGGGCAACAAGAAAGAAATTAGAAGTAAGATACAACAGACTCGCATAGCAATTATTTATCCAGTTGTTTACCTCTGTTTGCACACAAACTAAGAAGTGTACATCAATGACGGATCTTGTCAGGATTTCTGGAGGTGGCGAATAAAAAATTGGTTCCGAAATTACACCGCACGTTTTTCGGGAGGGGGAGGGGACAGTCTTTTGCGAAAAGATCGGCATATTCCTGTCCTTCCAGAGATTCCGTATCGCTGGCCGCAACGCCCCCATCGCAAGTTCCCCGATTTATCCCCATGCGTCCTATTGTGTAACCAGAGAGAGCAAATATCAAATATTTTTATTTTTAGTAACATATTTGTAACTTTCAATGTATATATTAAATTTTGGTATAAAAAAAACTATTAATCAAATGAACTAAATATTGTGGAAATGAACAATATATCACGAGGTCAATAATTTGGGTCAATGATTGGATAATTTTTTTATTATATCACGAAGGTCAATAAATTTTAATTTTCGGATTATATTATGGTTAGATTTCAGTTCCTTTGAGTTTGGGTCATTCGGATTTTGAGTTACTCGTGTTACGGGTCAATCGAATAAAGGATCAGTTGGCCACAAAACATTTGGATAACGGGTCGTTCGGATGTTGAATGGTTAGAGTCTCGCGTTATTCGTGTTTCGGTTCGTTTGGTTTCGGATCATTCGAATTTCAGTTTGTTCGGGTTTTCAATCGTTGACTTTTTATCAATTTTTAATCGGGTCAGGTCACATTTTGGCACCTCTTGTAAAAACATGAACTGAAATTTCATACCTAACGAGAATCAAATTAAGATTACAAAGAATTTTCCTCTTGACATTCCAAGGTAACAACTACATCGATATTCCATTGGGAAGTCCAAATTACAAAAAGGTCCATGTAATAACATAAGATATTCCATGTTACAAAAAGGTCCATGTAATAAGATCATCAAGTTTTATATTGGAAAATGTTGAACATAACCTCAAACTCTCCCCTACAACCCCTATAAGACACTTGAGGACGTAACTAAGATTTAATATCTTAAAATTAACATCTTAATTTATAATTTAATAGTTTCACGAAATATCAAATCACAAATTAAGATAGTTAAATCATAAATTAAAATTTCAAATCATAAATTATGATATATAATTAAAATTTAAAAATGTTATCATATCATTAAAAAATGTGAAAAGAGATCTAGAAGCTATACATCACTACTTAATCAAAACGATCACTCTGTTAACGTAAATTTACAGTTTGAGAAGAAAAGAGGACGACCAAACGCACATTGCTATTAGCCTATTTTGCTATATTTGTTCTGAAGAGCTAACTTGACCATCTCACTTTCGGACAAATTACACATTTCTGATTGCTAAGTCCTTGAAGACTCGAGAAACATAAAATGTCATATTTAGGTTTATGAATTCTTCAAATTCATTTGACTTGTTCAAAATGTCAAATAATATTTTGTGCTTTACCTTCAAAAAAAATTTGTGCTTTTGTTTCAGAGTAAAGTTGATTTATATAAAATTTCTGACATAAGAATGTGAAACCATCTGCAATCTATTCGTACTACACAGTTTCGAGAGAGTGGTTGTATTTCCAGCTATGTTGCGCGGATACTTCAAAAATGAAACCGTATCGGATACTCGTCGGATACGTATCGGATACTCCACGTGACGTATTCGAATATTTTATTTTAAAATAATACCGCATACTTATCGGATATTTTCGGATAATTGTCGGATACTTCTAACGTATACAAAAATATACTTGAAAAATAAAAATAAAAATTTGAAATCGAAATAAATGAGTAATACATATCTATACTATATACTAATTCAAGGGGATTTGCAGCCCCCTGGTGCAGCCACGTCACCAGGGCCTATTCGTAAAAAAAAAAATTACATTTTGGTCCTTTTTTATTTACAAATTGGTCCTTTTTTTGAAAAAAATTTACATTTTGGTCCTTTTTTCTTACATTTTCGTCCTTTATATTTGCTTTTTGGTCCTTCGAAGTTTTGAAATTTACATTTTAGTCCAGGGGTCTCAAATTGGTCCTATTTTTTTTTTAAAATTACATTTTGGTCCTTTTTTCCACATTTTGTTCCTTTATATTTGCTTTTTGATCCTTCGAAGTTTTAAAATTTACATTTTGGTCCAGGGGCCTCTTTGTAAAAATAATTTATTTACATTTTGGTACTTTTCTGAAAAAAAAATACATTTTGGTCCTTTTTATTTACATTTTGATCCTTTTTTATTTGCATTTTGGTCCTTTTTATTTACATTTAGTCCTTTCAAGTTTGAAAAATTAAACTTTGGTCCAGGGGCCTCTTTGTAAAAAATTTATTTATATTTTGGTCATTTTTATTTACATTTTGGTTCTTTTTAGTTGAAAAAACTATATTTTGATCCTTTCTATTTACATTTTTGTCCTTTTGAGTCTAGAAACTTACATTTTGGTCCTTCATATTTACATCTTCATCCTTTTTTACATTTTTGAATTTATATTATAGTCATTTTTATTTATATCTTGGTCCTTTTCATTTTTACTTCACACTTTAGTACTTTTTATTAACATTTTGGTCCTTTTTAATTTAAATTTCGGTCCTTTTTTACATTATTAATAATTTCTCTCATCTCATGCGTCCACATCAACACCTTATTATGCCTCCCTATCACCACTTTACTTGAAATTTTTTCAAAAGACTCCTTAAATTTTTAGATATTGTACAAAAAAATTAATTTACATATGTATTCATTTAAAAAAAATGCTTTTTTAATTTAAAAAAATTCTTAAACTTTTTTTAATACATAATAATTAAAAAAAAATTACTATATGTTATATGTTATATAATTTTAATATTTCATTCATTACAAATATTCAACTTATGTATTATTTTTCTTGAAAAACTAAAATAAAATTATAATAAGTTGAACAATATTAATAAAAGAACATCTTGCAAATATTTAAAAATAAAATATCACAAAACTATTAAAAAATACATAAAAGGAAAACTAAAATAAAAAGTAGATGTTTAAATAGATATTTTCTATGAATATATTTGCAAGATGTTTATTTATTATTATTTAATGTTAGTTTTTTTATGAATAAAGAATGGAATATTAAAATTATATAAACAAAATATGTAATAATTTAAATTTTTTTAAATCACTATATGTTAAGAAGTGTTTATGAATTTTCTTAAAATTAATAAAAAATAACAAAAATAAGTTTTAATTATTACATATGAGATTTGGAAGGTATTTTGAAAAAAAAAAAAAAATTAATATCATCCATAAGGAGTATTTTAAAATAAAAGTTTGGTAAATAAATTTTTTTTTGGAGTTTACGAAAAGATAGAGGATTTTTTACAATATCCAAAAAAAATTAGGGGATTAAAAATATACCAAATCACGGATGTGCGAATAATCATGACATAATTTAAATTAAAGGTTCGAACGAAACGGTTAGCGATGACATCGTGAAACTTTGTTGTTGGCCGACCACACAAAGGGCGAAAAATATTTGTGCTAAATATGTAGCGAAATTAAGGATTTGTGAAATTAAGAACACTTTTTTTTTCAGCAATGTTTTCTGATTTATTATGTTCTTAATAAATTTCATGACGACTCATTCGTTCTTTTTCCTTATTTTGCTTATGATGTATAAAATATAGATAATTTTTTTAGCAATAACCGTTTGAATTATTCAAGAAATCCGGCTCTTAAAATATTCAAACGATTTTTGCTACAAAATTTCACTCGCACACAACACACTAAATTACACATATAATAATGATTACAAAAAAAAAATTCACGACAACAATTTTCTTCAACTACATTACTTATAAACTCGAACAACCCCGCGCAATTGCGCGGGGGTCATGCTAGTAAATAAATAACTAAATACAATAAACATTTACTTAATAAGAAATTATTTATGTTAAAACAAACTTTTAGGATATTTTATGTCAAATATAGATTATATAAAATATAAAAAATATATATTATAATTAATAAAATAATAAAATATTATATATAATGACCGTATCGTATTTTATGTATTTTTTAAAATTGTCGTATCGCCGTATCCGTATCGTGTCGGATACGATACTCGTATTCGTATTCGTGAAACATAGATTTCCAGAGTTGATTTCGGGACGAGAGAGATAATACAGTGAGTGTTTTTTAGAGAAGCACCACGCATCATAATTCTAGAGAGGGCGTCTCACGCATATTTTATTTGAGAGAGTTTTTCTTTTATTCAAAATCATTAAACTTTGTGTTATCACAACTAATTCGTTGTGTCACGCATATTTTATGTTAACATCATGCAAACACGCATGACAGATATAAATTATAACAATCAATGACAGGAATCTCAAACCACACAAGAAAAATAGTTCCATGAAAATTATTTCTAAAATCTTTACAAGTTCGTTATGAGTGATTTCCTTCAAATGTTTATATTTGAGATATTGGAGGAATTCAAATTCATTAGTTTTTCTATTTTACACATTAATGTAAAGTCTGGGAGTGAATCCATGAATATGAATGATAGTATAACATCAAGAGTTAGTCGTCGAAAATAGCCGGATTGAGCGAGAACGTTGAAAAAAGGATAGTTGTGGAGTATGTTGGTGCGGACACGGTTGAGAGTATGAAGTGTACGTGTATGAAATTGGATTCTAATAAAATACCTTGTAGGCACGTATCAAGAGTGTTAACTGAGAGGGGCATAAATGAAATTCCGGAGTGTTGTATGTGTAAAAGGTGGACTAAGGATTCGAAGACTTGTTTAAAGTCGTCGGAAGCAGGTTCATTAGTTCAGTGGTCTAAACTAGTTCAAGGTGGCACAAATTCTTCATTGTTTGGTGTCTTGATCCAAAAATAATGATAGGTAAAGGTGCGGCAAAAAAAAAATTAAATCTTTCTTAGAGGCTGGCAAGACGGGAAAGACGAGATGCGGACATTGTCGACAATTCGTACATAACATCCAGATGTGTTCGAATGTTTGGAAAGATGTGGGCATAAATGCGAACATTGTCAACAATTAGGGCTGTTTTTGTTTCCTGAAAGAAAGCTTTGATTTCTGTTTGTTTATTTGTTGTAAACCAAAATTTTATTTCACTCTTTCACAAATTTAATTTATGTCCTGTTTGTTTAATTTCACGTATCCTTTCAAAAAATAGGCTTGGATTGATCCAACCAAAATTTATACACATTGTTAATTTAATCTTAAAGTGTCTGTGACTGAGTTTTTTCGTAAGAATGACTGACCTTCCTCTTTCTCTCTTTCTCATCACTTTTTCATCTCCAAATAACCTTAGTACTGGCCACCAAGCCAATATGCTCAAATTAGCTTAATTGGATTTTTTTTGTAAGAATGACTGAATAAGAGTAGACTAATATTCTGTTTATTTTGTTAATTGCTAACAATAAAATGACATTATTGAAAAAAAACTCAATGAATAAATAAATAAATATAGCAAACAAATGAAATAATATCTTAGAACAATATATTAGGAGTCAACGATGCGAAAAAACAGTGCGATTCTCAATGAATAAATATTTATGATCAAAATACAACACTAGTCATGCAAAAAAACAGTCGATTCTAGTAGGGGAGTTCTATGATAGACCCATTTTCTTATCATGAACCCATTTTCAAAAATTATTTTAAGATATTTTAAGTATTTATCAATTAATTATACAAAATTTATGTTTTACATAGCGTTAAATGATAAATATACAATTGGATCTTACAAAAAAAAATCATTAGTTAATAAATATTCGAAATATTTTTTTTGAAAATGAGTCTATCATAAGAAAATGGGTCTATCATAATTCATAGAACTCCCCATTATGGTACTCCCCTATTTGTAAACTAACTGAGAATTAGACATGCTTTTATTAGTTACAATTTCCTCGATCTGGAAGTGTGTCTGTAACTGTGAGTTGACTATTGCCTTCGCTTTTTGATAGTTTATTAATTTGGATGAAATCGCGAATGCAAGTTTGGTGCATTGGTCTTCGAAATTTCTGCGAGGTTTACAAATTAGTGAGAATAATGTAAATATAATTGGTAATTTAGTATCTACAATGATGACCTCGTCTTTTGAAATGTCATTCCGATTCCTTATATCGATTTCTTGCCTCGAATCCATTCTCCTTTTCTTGAAAGTTCTTGTATTTTTCATCTCAAATTCTGAAGTAAAAGGATCACTTTGAAAGGCAAAAAAGATCAAATGAGAAGAAAATCAAAACAAACAAATACCTCTGAGAATTGTAGTTCTACATGAACATTAAAAATATTTACCTCATCTAAAAAGAGAGTCAATAAAATCTGAAGACTCGACATTAACAAATGAAATTGTTTTTTTCCTTAATATAGGTCCGGCTTCTTCTCCACTACACGAAACAAACATTAATTTGTAGCAAATATGAGATATAAAAAGGACAATTTTGCAAAAGCCTTCATGCATGTTTGAGATATAAAAAGGACAATTTTTTCTGTAATTTAAATTTAGTTTGATTAATTAAAAAAAAATGAGTAATTTCAGTATAGTTATAACAGTCACCAAAATAATTGTATCACACTCTCTCTAGATTGTTAATTAAAAACTGAGGCTTGATTAATTGATAAATATTCAATATCCTATTTTGGTTTTGATAATTTAAATTTGATATATTATGGGAGTAAAATAAGAGGCCTAATATCGGTGGGACTTTGCATCTGGAAGTACCTTATCATCGAATATGGTTCCTCTGGAATTCACTTCCCCTCTTTTAAACAATCTTCGAACCAATTATGACTGATTATTTTTGTTCCAATACGTTTCGCAAATTCATACTTCTTTCTTTCAAATCGCCAGCATACCTACAAGCCCATTCAAATAACTAAAATTTCACACGTGACGTGAAAAATTCGAAATTAGGATTGAGTTGTTACTAGTACATACCAGATGAGTTGTCGATTGGTACATATTGCCTAAATAATTTGCGCCAGTATGGACAATAAGCTTGATCAAATCGAATCTGTCCAACCCATGATAACCGATAACCGTAGCAATAACAGATTCCATCCCTTCAATCAAACTCATTCCTTGAAACCTAGAAAACCTAGAAATGGAGAAGAAGGAAACAAATTGAGCAAGAAAAATGAAGAGGAAGGAAACAAATTCCGCATCCCGTCCTTTATATTTTGGAGTGTGACAGTATATCATGTTAAATTTTTTTGGGCAAAATTCACAATTGTTAAATCATAGGCCAGTTGGTAAACCATATTTATTTTCAAGATTATTTACAAAAGTCTGGTTTGTAATAATATTAAACATAGATTATGATTTAACATGAATTATAACAATGACCATCTCTATAACTGCAATTTTTTCAATGATACTACTTCCTGTGTCCAACCAAATAATCGCATATTTTCCAGTACAAACATGACCATTAAATATAATTTGTAATAATACTTAACAAGTCTTATTAGATGGTTTGTATTAATATTTAATAAGGATTATGATTTAATGTTCCTATTGTTTAGGTTTATTTTGTAGTTCAATGTTTGTAATAATTATGTCTTTGACTTGTTGTTTTAGGTTTATTTTCGAGAATGTGTTGGTGTGTTTTGTATTTTTTTGAGAAAAATATATGTGTAAATTGTAATTTAGCATTTTTTGAACAATGTTTTGTCAATTATGATTTGGAGAATAATGTGTGAATTTTTTGTTTAACAGTTAATTGATATTTGCAATAAAAATGAATTTATATTGGTTTCGTGATAAACTAACAATGTTATTATGTTAAATGAATAATAGAATTTTCATATACAACTGAAAAACAATAATAATAATAATAAAACAATTGAAAGACAATCTCGAAAACAAAATTTGTATTCTTGTGTGAGCAAATAATAATTTTTGGATAACTCGTGTGTATTCGATTATAGAAGTAGTTTACTATGAAAAATTAGTTGTTATAGAAGTAGTTTACTGTGAAAAAATAGTTAAATAACAAATTTCGAACTGTTAAATACAAATCAAATCAATTATTGTTTGACACTTACCAAATTAATTAATATTAAACGATTTAAGTAAAAATAACAAATCTCCAGGATAAAAATTACAAATTTCAAATGTAAAAATAACAAAATTTATTGTTAAATAAAAAATATTTTAAATAATACAAAACATTTTCAAATTTAGAGAAAATGATAAATGCAAAAATAGGAGTTTATTTTACAAATAACTAAGTTTATTGTTAAATAAAAATATTTTTAAAAGTGAAAATTAAAAAAATGATAAGTGAAAACTAACCAGTGGTAACAGTTATGAAATTCAAATCATGATTCGAAAATAAACAATTTGTAAGAATTTTGAGATTTTTTTGAGAAACACAACAACAAACAGTGTAAAACTCTATCTTCAAATTTAATAATTCTCAAATATAAGATTGAAAACTAACCACCGGTAACTGTTAATAAAATCAAATCATGGTTGGTTAATTAAACATTTTGTAAGAATTTTGGATTTTTTTGAAAAAACACAACAAAAAAAACCAATATAATACTTTTTATCTTCAAATTTAATGATTCTCAAATATAAGATTGAAAATGAAACAATAGTAACAGTTAACAAAATAAAATCATGATTGGAAAATTAAACATTTTGTAAAAAGTTGGAAAAAAATACATCAATAGAAGACATTGTAAAAAGTTATTAGATTTTTCCCAAATACCAGTTAAATCATACATTCAACTAAATTTTTTTTAAAAATGAACAGCAAAAAACAGTGTACTACCAAGTTTTCCGAATAAAAACTGAAATTTTATCAACAAAAAGTGTACAACCAAATACGCGTGCATATCAAGCAAACTCAGAATTTTCATTGTAAAACAAGAAAAAAAACAAAAAATCACGCATAATAAAATGGTGGGTGTTAAGTTCCTTTTATAGAGGTGATAACTGAATTTAAAATTCAAATTTTCCTCCTTTAGGTGATCACTGCTAATCATCAACAACTACATTTAATGGCAGTTAATGAAGTTCTGACAAAATAGCAATTAACACCCTAGTCATAATTGCGAAATCTGACACATTGAAGTACAAACCGTTAATCCATAAAACCCATAAGGCTTAGCGGTGACGTCCGTTAAACCTAAAGTCTGATTTTTTTCTGGCACTTTTAGGAAGGTTGAAAAAAAAGACCCATGAGACTGATCACCCCCACTGTCCAGGTCATCAATGATCATGGAAAATAGTTGCAGGAGACATACATCATGACTCATTTTATATTTCATGTGTGTATTATAAAAAAAAATGATACAAAATGTATGCGGTACTGGTACAACAATACTACAAAGATTGATTATTTCTATTTGAACAACATTATTTCTTGTTAACTTTTTTTGTTCATTAATTTGATTTTTATGAGTTTAATTCGAGTTTTTTTTTGCAACTATAGAGAAACAAAAAGTACTTCAGACGCAAATCAACATATTTTTTTTCCATTAAAATGTAATTTTTGGTTGAACAAAAGTAATTTAAAAGTAATTTGAATGAAATTATTTATAGTTCAAAGTTGTCCGAATTATTTCTATTTACTTCTTATGTGAAACATGTTAATTAATCATGAGAATTAAAAGATATCAACATCTTAATTTTTTTTTATTTTTTTGAATTGTAAGGAAGCTCATCATCATCTTGGACTAGGACAACCAAGCTGTCAAGGCCGCCCCGGCGCCCCTGGACAGAACCAAGAGAAAGAGGTGAAAGAAGTGAGAAGCACTGCTTATTAGGAATCTTTCTATTATTCAAAATCATTAAACTTTGTGTTATCACAACTAATTCGTCGTGTCACGCATATTTTATGTTGAAATCATGCAAAACTGCATGACAAGATATTTATATAAGTTATAACAATCAATGATAGGAATCTCAGACTACAGAAAGAAAAATAGTTACATGAAAATTATTTCTAAAATCTTAAAAGTTCGTTATGATTGATTTCCTTCCAATGTTTGTATTTGAGATATTGGAGGAATTCAAATTCATTCATTTTTCTATTTTACACATTAATGTGAAGTATGGGGGTGAATCCATGAATATGATAGTACAACATCAAGAGTTATTCATCGAAAATAACCGGATGAAACGCACGTCGACACTTTTAATTACACAAACACAACATAGGTAATTTTTTCTTTGATTTTTTTTTGTTTTGTTGTCATTCATTAAAAGAAATTCTACAAAAGGGATATTCTCCGTGTAGTATATTGTATATGAACTTCATTCGTGTTTTTTTGTTTCATTTCAGAACGTAAGAGCCAAACATGACAATTAAATTGAAATTATAAGTTAGTAATCAAATTCTAAAGTGAAACAAAGATCCTATTTAAGTTCAATTATTCGCAAAGGGGAAAACTGATGCTAAGGTTTTCAAGGAATTAGTGCTACACCCTTTGAATTACATTCAATTGGAGAACGTTGTGTAACTTCAATTGAAATTGAAACTACTCGTTTATGGTAATTCAAAACCACAATAATCTATTTTGTTCTCGATTGTCTCGATTGAAACTACTTGTTGACTTGTTTTCACCTGTGAAATTATCAGCTACAAGACTAAAACAAATGTTACACCTCGGGTACATGTACTTGAAAAATGAGTTATCATATGTGCTCTTGCGTGAATTAAATATCATGATTACAAGGCAAACAATGGCTATTAATTATGTATGAAAAATGATATATTACATTTTTTTGTAAACTTATTTTCAAACATGATATCGCCCACACACACACCCTTTTATATCCTAATTAACACTTTTTATTAACATAGTAACTAATAAGAAATACATAATTAGGAATTATTTTTTATAAATGTGGGGTGTAATTTTCTTTTGGATATGAGTAGGCCTGCAAACAAAAATATTTGTTAGGAATTGTTAATTTGGTTGAACGTTGATTAGGATAACATATGACGTGATAGTGAATTATGTGAGCGGGCTAAATGGCCTCTAGGATAAAAGATATAATGATACATGATATTTCTCACCAGACTCATAAAATGTATTCTGGAATTTCAGAAAATGTTTTTGTTATAGGAAAATGTGGACAGAATGGTCTGACGGCTGAATTTATACAATTTTCTGACATCACTTTAAACCAATTCTGAACATATTTTGAGGATTACTAAACAATAATATTAACTTAACAAAACTTAATAAATTCATCACATGTGGTTTTTATCAAAAGAACGCCTTATTCTTATCAACAAGAGAGCTCCTCTGAGTTTTCACAAAAGAAAAAGAGGCCATATATCATGTCCCCTCAATTCTCCCACAATTCTCTCACACTAATTAATCTCATAATTAGTGTGGCGGATTAATGATTAATTCATAATTATTTATTTTTAAATATTTAGAATTAATCATTAATTGATATGGACCTTAATTACATATTAAAATTTTAATAATCATGAATTAATCGTTAATCCATCATATTAATTATAGGATTAATTAGTGTGGGGGAATCTTTTAGGGGGCAAAGTATAATTTCCCAAAGAAAAATTCCCTCCTTACTCTTGAAAATTAATTTCAAAAAAGTTTTTGACTCGATCTCCCGAGGTTTTCTCTTCTATGTCATGAAAGAGGAAGGATTACCACAAAATTGTGTGCAATGGATTAGTTTGATCTTCACAACTGTTTATTCCTTTGTCGTTACTAATGGCCGTAAAGTGCCTTACTTCTTATATCTAAAGGGACTAAGACAAAGATTAACAACATAAATTTTTTATTGAGAGGACAAATATTCATGGCACCTGAAACATTATATTATGCGGATGATACATTATTTTTTTTAAAACATCACCAAAAAAATATCAAAAATCATTACACACGCATTAAAAAAAATCAATGATCTCAGGATTTAAGGTCAATTGGTCTAAATTGGAGTTCAAACCAAAGAAAACCTTACAATCTCTTATCTCGGGCCCTCTCTTACGAAAGGGCCTACAAGAATCACATGCATATCGTTCCTTACGATATTAAAACATAAAATGAACAACTGGAACGGGAAGATGTTCTCTCAAGGGGAGGATGACATTACTCAAGTCAATCCTGGCAGTTTTGCAGGTTTACCATCTTTAAAAAAAATGAATAAATGGAGAAGGGTCGGTAGTTCTCCATTCATTGATTGGTATGAAAGTAAATCTTCTTCTTAAATGGCTCATAAACGAAATTACTGATCTCATAGGGACTTTCTTTTGGGGAGGCACTAACAAAACTACGGGTGGAAAATGCCGGGCAATCTCAAAAATGTTATGTCTCCCGAAGAACAACGGGAGAATGGCTCTTTAAACTAAATTTCCAAAAATAATTTTGATGGACACATTACGTTAAGAAAATCTATGGAATGACAAACTCCACTGATCTCGTCTCCACCCCCACAACATACGTATCTTACTTCTTCAAGAATGTCATGAACCTAACATCAATTTACGATGCGCTATTCAACAACGTGTCAATGACTCCATTGCCCAGTTAATTGAGTGTTTGACACAATAAACCAACATTGTTATATAGGTTATGGGGTCCAGTCCCATCGACATCATACAAAAATAATAATATAGGTACCAGTAACGACAAACGACCGTTTGTTGGGTGTCATTCAAAAAAAAAAATAACATAAACGGGATGCCATGTTTCTACGATCACCCATCAAAATTCGTCTTTTTATATGGCTTGTTCTGAGGAACATAATTCTTACCCAAAACGTCCTACTTAAGAGAGGGTGGCCGGGTCCAGATGCTTGCACATTGTGTGTCGATGCTATAGAAACGACCGATCATTTGCTATGTTAATGCCCATATACGGTACAATGCTTCATTAATTTAGGGTTACACCCAGAACCAACTACAACAATGCTCGAATACTGGATGGAATTGCAATACACGCGCAAAAATGATATAATCGAGAAAATGAGATTATGGGTAGCGACTATGTGGTGCATATGGAGGGAACCGAATATTCGAATATTTCAAAGACAAGTTCGAATGGAAACTCTAATCTGTCAACTAATGTGGATTACTGTAAAATTATGAAATCACGGATTGTGTGGTAACGAATATTAACTTTTATCAATAAATAAGGAATCGTAAAACAAATTTCGTGCTCTAAGTTTTTTTTTATTTTATAATAAATGGAAAAAATTCATATGTCATTCATTCATTGATGTCAATAAATATCGAACCACAATTTCTCACAATACATGATTTTTTTGTGTCTCGCACTCAACCAACTAAGTTATGGATCTATCGACAGTTCATTTGAAAATTTAAAAAACAAAAGATATATTTGTATAGAAACAAGGGTACACAAACAAATGGGGGTATAAAATATGACTTAACTTTTGTTTTGCAATTTTTGTTGTTGTTGAGATGCCCTTGCAGTAGAGATTAGGCTTGTGTGGAAGAGACTCAACTAATCATTAATTCGTGATAATGACAATCATAGTGTGGATGATAATAATGCAATGCACAATTATTTCCAGTTCGACAAGACACTCAAAATACCAATTCATTGGTTGTCCTTGTTTTATAAACATATACACCGTATTTTATTTTCCAAACTACCTGTCGATATTTCAGATTAGACAAGCTTAAACATCAAGAAAACTACGACATCAATTTAAAAAAAAGCAAGAATTAATTTCTCACCGAATACACACACTTCTTAGAAAATGGCCCCCCAAATACCAACTTAATCAATCTTTTGACTTGCTTTTGAAAAGTTCAAAGTTAACTTGCTACCTCCACAATGATAGTTTACTAAAATATTGTAATTTCGGGTCATCAATTAATTTGAAAAGTTGTTATGCATTGCATTTTCTTTTTCTTTTTTCCATCCTTTGTTGAATTAAAAAGAAAATTCTCGCCCTACGTTACGAAGTACTATTTTTCAATGAGAAGAACTAGGATAATTATTTTTTTCCCATTTTAATGTGAAATATTTTTATAATAATGATAATAATGTCAGTGTCATCTCAAAATCAAATTATTTCACAATATTTTACGTTATTACTGTTTCAAATGACTCGTTATTCATCAAATAATAATATATTTTAGTGTTATTCTATAACAATATAGGAGGTATGACACCTTTTTACGGAGGACAATATAATAAGAAATATTATTTCATTGTTGTTCACAATAATTTATGCGATATCAAATACAAAAACAAAATAACTATATGACATATGTACTTACGACAAACAATTAATTATACACTATTAATATTTTTGTATGATCCAAAAAGAAATTAAATTATACATAATATCAAATTTAATTAGTGAATAGAATTAAAAAAATAATATCAAAATTTAACTAAGAAAAAATTATAATTATAAATTAATTAACACCCTATGATATTTTTAAATGTACAACCATAAAAATAATACTGGTATTTGATATATGATTATAAGTTTAAAAAGTTATTTATGTTTTGATTGGTAAACTATTATTTTTTATTTGTACTGACTTTTCTAAATTTAAATATCAAAATTGTTTGAACAAAAACACCAATATATATGATTTCTAAATTTATAGTTTTGAGAATAGTAATAATAATACTACAATTATATAAATATACATTCTTTTGGCTAATATTATCTTTCATAATTTATTCACAAATTCAAATAGAGAAAACATTATGTAAAAGCTATTTGAATATGGATATCATAATAAAAGAAAAAAAAATCTGAGCTATTCTAGTATATATATTTGACATGTTCATAAAATTATAGTTCTAAAAAGATTATAAATATTTGATATATGTTATATAATTTCATATACAAATTTGTTAGTATATTTATAAAATATTCATCTTCGATTTTTATTTTCATTTTATCGTGCAAGTTAATTTGAAATGACAAACAATTGAATGTAATTGTTGTATGGTGAACGTAGAGGATAATATCAGTCCACGTCGTTAGTGTATAATCGGTTGACAATCTAAAAATACTCAAAATTATAAGTAATTGACACATAAATTTGTACAAATAAATTATGATCACAAGTATATAAATATTCAAAGATCAATCGATGATTCAAATGTTGCCATACCATAATATAACGGTTAAAATTGTTGTGTTGGTGCGGTATTAAGAAATCAGAAATGATACAGTCACAGAAACCATCCACCGAATTATTACCGATTGATAAATAATGGAAAGAAATATTTGGTGGAGCCCTAAATAAATAAAAAACAATCAAGCCAAAATACCCATTCGGGAGGTGTTCTGTGATATACTTCGGTAGAAGTAGTGTTTTTCATTAAGAAATTGTACAAAATTTGGTGAAAAAAATAAAGACGTAAATTCCAATGCGCCCAATCTAAATGGATGGAAGCAATGGCAATTTAAAGATTTTTTACTCGAAATTTCAAAAAAAATGTACCTCAAAACCACAACACAAACATTCCGCATCAAAATAAATTACGAAACCAACGAAAAGAAAATTATAAAAAAAAACAAGATAAAAATAATTCGAGAAGATAAATAAATATCCTGAATGAAATAACTAAATCCTGTACTTGTATGTACAACATAATTTTTTCTTTAGGCAGAATTAACACAAATAAACAACAAAGGAGACCAATAAAAAAAGTCAACAAAAAAAGGGCGGATCAACATCCTCCATATGTATATACAAAATTCAGGGGATGCTTATATAACATAATATATAATAAAATAAATAACAGTCATATTTATTTTCTCTCTCTATCTTTATCTTGTCGACAGAGCAATTTTTTTGCAGATAGGGCACACGTTTTTCAACTCGAGCCATTGCTTGATACAATCCGAGTGGTACGCGTGTCCACAATCCAGGGTTCCGATTCTTTCTCTCTCCTCAAATTCCACCTTCCAAAATATAATCAAAGTTAAAAGTTAAAACAAATAATGATGAGTATATAAATTTCAATAAAATAAATTCAAACCTGGCAAATAATGCATGGTTCGTCCTTGGAAGATTCTTTGTCATGGATATGGAAGTGAGTTTTTAATTTGTTGGAAATTATTTCTTCGCTCAAACCAGTGTTAACGTCTCCTATTCTCTCTTCCAGGTCGAGTAGCTCCTACATATGTATACAATTATTTTTTTAGGTAAAAGGGGCAAAATTGGAAAGAAAAATGATTGAAGAAAGAATAATAACCTCGTAAGTCATGCCATCTATATCGAGTCTCATATCGATATGCTCGTCAATTGCATTTCCCATTTCGTTTATTCTCGATACTTCCATGAATCCAGCATTCTATTCAAAACAAAACAAAAAATGGATTTAAGGAAAATACTCTAAAATGTAATAAAAGATTTTAAGACATGTGCACTTGGTAGGAAAACTCAATGCAAATCCAAAATGGTAGATAAAACATTAAGTACCCAATTTCTTGTACTTAATTAAGTAGGTTAGCCTCCATATATATATATATATGCTAACAAGAATCCAAAAAAAAAAATCCACGCAGGCAAAGTATACTAATGAAATTAGCAAAATATACTATTCAAATTAACAAAATATACTACTGAATCCAACATGTTAAATGGCTAAAATTAAGAATAAAATAATATATTTTCAACAGTATATTTTGCTACATACAATAATATATATTTCTTATTTCAATAGTATATTTTGATCCTTGGATTCTTTTTTGGATTCTTTTTGTGGATTCTTGTTAGCATATATATATATATATATAT
Source organism: Luzula sylvatica (assembly GCA_946800325.1). Taxonomy (NCBI): domain Eukaryota; kingdom Viridiplantae; phylum Streptophyta; class Magnoliopsida; order Poales; family Juncaceae; genus Luzula; species Luzula sylvatica. The sequence goes on along the minus strand of OX326956.1, from coordinate 57,620,762 downwards.
ATATATATATATATCAAACTCTCCTAATTATTTCAGATATATTTTCGTTCTGCTTGGTTCGTTTGTAATTTGACTCAAAATTTCAAATGTTCTTTCGAGTCATTTGATTTTCTTCAAATCATTCACTTTTGCATATTATTTATTACTATTAAGATTTTCTGATATATTTTCCTTTAAATTCCATCTGTACTCTAGTTAATATGGTAAGACAAAATTCATTATTGTATCGCTTAGCATGCCCCAAATAATACATTATTGTTTTCAGTATTGCTTCATTAATCACGCCACTAATAATTAGATTCCAATTTGAAATACAAAAAATAGAGTTTGTCCCATAGAAATATTTTGCGGGAAATTGAAATATCCAACCAAATTTTGCTTTCGACGTCGCGCAAACATTATTTGCGCAAAGAAAAAAATAGAGTTTGTACTGTAGAAATATTTTGCGTGAAATTGAAATATCCAACCAAATTTTGCTTTCGACATTGCGCAAACATTATTTGCGCAAAGAAAAAAAATGTAATTTAAACACCAAATAAATTTATTCACTTCCATAACAAAATAATGGCAAAAATATTATTTGTTATCACGTTTAATTTTTTCTGTTGTTCATTTGATTGAAGAAAACACCACCTTATTTATTATTTACTCTCTTGCCGTCATGAAAATAAATCCCTATTTAATTAAACAAAATGTATAAATGGCATTAAAGTAATTTACCTCAGAAGGAACGAGTCGAATCCCTTGAGAGGGATGAAGAGTATTAGGATGGAGAGGGACTCGAAAAGATGGGATTCTCGGTCCCAAACGCATCAGACCAGAAGGAGGCGCTAGAATTGCGCCATGTGGCACCATCATATGATGAGGAGGATGATAAGCAGCAGCAGGAGGAGGCGGTACTTGCATCTGAGCCGCCTGATTCTGATCCAACGGATGAGGATGACGACGATGATGAATCGGCACCATTTGGTGCGGATAGTATGGGGGGTATCCGTGATTATTCCCCATTTCTCTAACCCCTCCATTCACTACAATGTATAAATATATAAATAAAAATACAGAGAGAGAGAGAGAGAGAGAGAGAGAGAGAGAGAGAGAGAGAGACTGACCCATAGAATTCATGGGATTGATATAGCCCCACTGAGCGGGTTGATAAGGCGGGTTCACATAAACAGGGTGTAAAAAAGGGGGAACCAAGTTAATATTCTTATCAGACCCATTTTCACTCTCGTTTTCTTCCAATAAAACAGCTTGGTTGTTTACTGGTATGGGTAGCATAGGACCTACTGGCACTGGTTGTACCGGTACGAACCGGCATGAGCTCGGCGGTACAGGTACAATGGATGGCGCGTAGAAACTTGTAGGGCCGATCATTTGCTGACAAGTCGGTACGAAATTGAACTGGTTGGCTGGGCTAGGGTTAGGGTTGGTACCGTAAATGGAGTGGTACGCGAAGTCTATGTTTGGATGGATCTGGACTGGACCTTGATCCATGAATTGGGGATTTGTGCATATGATATTTCGATGCGCCATTGGATTTCAGTTTCACCTTGGATTTTGGTAATATTACTATTTTGCCACTCTCAAGGATGAAGGATGAATAAAGATTTCGACTCAGAAGAAGAACCCTGTTTGAATAGAAAAAGGAGGATAAATTTCTTCTTTATCTGCATGTAAGAGAAAAAACAAATGATTAATTACGAGTATTTTGATAACAATCAGAACAGTACTGGACAGTTCCAGTGATGATTGAAACAGATGATAATTTAGTAATATCACTAAATTAAGACTAATTCTTCCAAGGATGAAGTACTAATACAAAAATTCAAACATTCCTAATTTCCCCAATTTGGAAGAATTGAATACTCTTCAAACACTTAATGCATGTCCAAGATTTCAATATATTGGATCACGAATAACTTCAATCAATTCTTTGAAATCACAATTCACATCTCAAGAAAATTCTATACAATTCATCACTTGATTTCCCTAATTTCACTGAATCCTTGAATAATCCCTCTAAATTACCAAATTCCAACACTGGATACACAGTCAATCCCAAATGTAGCATAATTTAAGCCATCAAAAGACTGCAAAAATAAAGCCTTACCTTCAACAAACTGGTACAAAAGAATTAATGACTACTAAAATTCCTAACCAAAACACCCTTTCATTTATAGATTTTCACATGCAAAGATACTTTTAACACACTAAAAGCAACACAGCTAGATTTCACACCAGGAAGGGCAAAAAAAAGAAGAAAAAATAAACAGCAAGAAATTATTGCCTGGAAGAAAGGGATATAGATTTTTGCCAGAAAGCAACGAATTGATTTCCCGGGAGCCTCGTTAATACTCCGATCTCCTCGAATTTGAGAGAAGATCGGAGAAATACTCCAGTGATTCTGTTATCAAATTGAGAGATTACTTCTTCCCTCTGCAACAATTATTGAAATTGGGATTATCAAAGAGAAGCAGAAGTAGAGAGAGAGAGGGTTTGGTGAGAGACAGGAGAGAGATGAATGAGAGAGAGAGAAAGAGAGAAGGGGGAAGGAACGAAGCCGATATATATTAATGACGTAAAATATTAGACAAATTATTTCCTTTTTTACTTTTAATATTATATCTACACCCGTTCTAATAAACGTTCTACACCGCCTCATGCCTTTTTACCTTTTGACTGAAGGACCCACATATGTTAATTAAATTACGATTCACAACACCAGGTCTCGGAAAGAAATAGAATGCGGTGTTTCCTAATCTCTCATTTTTTGTCCTTGTATTAATCTTTTTATAATATAAGAAACTCCGAAAGTAAATATCGTTCCTAGACACGGTGCACCGTTCATCCTTGTCAGAATGGGGGAGCTATATAAGCTATGCTGCACGAATACGGATACGAGTACGAGTATCGTGTCCGATACGATATGGATGCGGTGATACGGTATTTTTTGAAAAACTCTAGGATACGATACGTTATATATGTATATTATTTAATATTATTTAATATAATTAAATATATATATTTAAATAATTTTATTAAATTATTATAAAAATCAAGATGTTGTAATATCGATTTGGATATTTTACGAATAAGTAAAATAAAAAAATATGTGATGTAAAATACTATTGAATTATAAAAGTATTGGATATTTTTAAATTGGACAAAAAAACAAAAAAACAATAGCTCAGCTGTATCGAAACCGTATCCAGCCGTATCGGAAACGTATCGTGCCGTATCGGAATCGTATTGGTTCGAATTTGTATACTAAAATAGTCCGATACGTCACGTGACGTATCGGATACGTATGGGTGCCGTATCGGTGGCGTATCCGTATCCGATACGTATCCGTCATTTTTTGAAGTATCACGCAACATAGTATATAAGCCTTTAATCGGAAGACCAGGTGCAGGTACTATTTCTGACCAGACAAGTCAGAAAAGAAGAAGTGAAACTGTGAGTTGTTTAATATGAGTATAATAAAATAAATAAGAGGAATACTAAGACACAGTAAAGAGCACACAGATTAAGATACGGAAGATCGGTAACGTGGAGACAACATTAGTTACATTACATACAGAACCTTACGAAACGGGCGGATAGTGCCATGTCAGCACAGTGAAGCTGAGAGCACGAGATATTTGTTTTGATCCGACGTGGCTATTATCTGTATGGTCATCTGTGCGTGGAGGAATTAATTAATTGGTATTGACTATTCAGGATCTGGCAGTTGATTTGGTAATTTAATCTAGTGAATCAAAATTATATTTTCTGTGAAGAATTATGTGAAGCCTTTAAGTAAATTAGATATTGTGATTTTGTTAATAATTTTGTCGCCTAAATATTATGAGAAATTATTTTTTCTTTAATTTTTTTAATATATTTTTTTTTCAATTACAATAGATTTTTGTAGAAGTATAATATATTTCTATCAATTTTTAAAATCCAATGCATGTTAACTTTAGATATTTGAAAAATAAATTATCGGAGTGAATTAACACACGAATATTGTTTAACACGTGCTAAATTCAAAATAGAATTTAACAAATTAAATTGTTATACACGTACATTGTTTAACATGTGCTAAAACCAATAGAACTCTAATAAATTAAATTTTGAATTCATTTACCAATCATTTTTTTGTATATTCTACAAAATATAAAAGTAGAAAAAATGATAAACAATTAATAATTAAAGATACAATAAATTTTGGTAAAAATAATAATACAATTTTTTTAACAAGTTCAAATAAATCTAAAAATATATAGTTTGTCGAAGTTTTTGCAAATTAAAATTATCATAAAAGAAACAAAACTATAAGAATGAAAATAAAAATAATAATTTCGTCAAAATCTGTCAAATACAAATAAAATACTTTGTTTTTAAAAAGGTCGAAGATAAAATAATTAAAAATTTATTCAAATAAATATGATTTATCATATGTAAAATTAAATAATATAAAAAGTAAGTCAAATTATTTTTTAATAACGTGATTTATTATTTATTATTATTTTACAATTATGTATTATTATATATTGTCAATATATCAATATATTTTAAGAAAAATGATGATTACATATTTGATTGATTAATGTTAGTTTAAGAACCAAAGCTTCTATGCTATAATACATTTGGGTATTTTCACCATGGAGTAGATAATCATGTCAAATGCATGCTTCACTTGTCCCATTTGAATAAAAGTTATCCCATTTTTCTATATTTTATTTATTCCTATAATAACTTGCAGTCATTCTAGATTGTTGTGTAACTATCACATATTTTGTCATCAATATACAACTTTTAACCTATTATTTTTGTAGAAAATTACCAGAAACCTCCTAACATTTCTGAATTAATTTGAATCAAATAGAAAAATGATTCTGCATGCAGCCTTATTGTATTCCGGTTTGTCAAGATTAATCCTAAAACGACACGTGGATGTTTTTTTTATTTTACACAGAGTAATTTTCTTTGTCATTTTGATTATTTTTTAATATTTTATTAGAAGTATCATATCTTTTTAAATGTATATATATTATACATTTTTACATTTACATTTTAAATATATGTTATATATGATAGTGTTATATATTTTTAGATGTATCTTATATATATTAGATGTATGATGTATATTTTTCGAATACAATACATGTTATACACGTCTATATTTGTGATATACATTTGTTGTTATATATTTTTAAACATATCATATAAAAAATACTTTTTAGATGTATAAAATAATTTTATTAAAATACCATACATTATATCCTATAATTTTTTAGATATATTTTAGTTAGCTCACATCTATCAAAAGATAAGATTATCTGAGTCATGTTTTCTACAATATTCGTACAAAAACAAATATACAAATTAAAATGGCAACATAACATCAACAATAGAAAAATTATTTAAACATCAATGTCAGAATGACATAATCATGAAAAATTATACCTGCAATACTCCATTTTAGTTACCTGAATTGGGTATCCATAAAACTGGAATTTCTTAAAAACATACATTGTCTCAATTAGTCCATTTATTTCTTGTGCATGAACCGAACTCACATGATTAAGAGTTCAGGTTAAGCTTGAGATAAATAAATAAATATAAACCAAAATATCATGATCTACTACTCTGAAGAAAATAATATTTTAAAAGTATTTATTCAAAGTTCATACATAATTTTTCATGCATATACCGTCCTACAAAACTCATAATATAGGACATAATGATATATCTAAATGACAAATATTTTTTTATATTTTACAAATACATCACACAATATATAAACATTATACACGTGTCTAAAATAAAATAAAACAAAGTAGCACATCCTACTAGAATCTTAAAAACGTGACATATAAATTTATAAAATAAACACAATATATTTAATATCAAATGATACGAGATAAATATTGAAATATTTCTCTTTCACAAGAAAATTAATATGTATATTCCGTAAATTTTAAAAGTATAATATATAATATATAATTGCCTTGAAAATGAGAATGTTTTATTTTTCCCTGTCATTTACAATTGCAAAATGTGAAAAATGTATTAAAAATAATGAAATGTAAATTACGATTATTGAAAAGATAATAGATGTAAATTGTGTGGCGTGATATATGCAAATAGTAATAACACAAACTACAGTTGTTATTTTCATTATTGTTAATGAGCTCATCTTTCAAGTGGTAAAAAATGTTGGTTGAAATTTTTGATTGTTTGATTATTTCAAAACAATGTCGATATTTATTATCAAATTGTGCAAGTATCATTTGTAGAAGATATAGGTATAGCCCGCAAACGACATCAAAAGAAGAAACAGACACATACACAAACGCAAAGGTTAGCACTTCAACAAGAGATAAAGACGATGAAGAACAATAATGAAGACAAGATATCGAAGAATCAAGACGACGTTAAAAGAAAAAGACGGAAGTATTCGCTCAAGTGAAGAAATCAAGACGTCGAAGACTTCTGCGAGTTGGGATATTGTACATTCACAAAAATAATCCATACGTATCCCTAGACTCATTCAGGAATTATAAAGTTCAATTTAAATAAGTACTCATGTTCAAAACATTGAAAATGAGAAGATTGCAAAGTCTGCAAACAGTGAGTCTTCCGTTCAAACGAAACATTCGTGCGTCTGAACAGAAGCTACACTGTCTCATAACGTGGCTTTGTAGAAACAACCTTCCGTTCAGACGGAATCACCATCCCGTCTGAACGGAACAACATCCTCCGTTTGAACGAAACAATGTTCAAACGGAAGGATACATGGAAATCTAAGTAAACTCAAAATGAGTCTTCCGTTTAGACGAACCATTCATGCATCTGAACGGAAGCAATCACATTGAAGTCTTCCATTCGGACGAAACATGCATGCGTCTGAACGGAAGCTTCATGCAAAGTTAAGTAAACTTACATTGATCCTTCTATTCAGACGAAACATTCATGCGTCTGAACGGAAACAATCACAGTGAATTTTTCCGTTTAGGCGTAATATTCATGCGTATGAACGAAAGCTTCGGATTTCGAAATGATTACGTTGTAACGGCTAGTTTGACTTATGCTCCGTCTGAACGAAATCTATACTCTGTCCAGATGGAACATACAAATAAGCTGAGTATTAGAAGGGGACTGCGTGTTGTATAAATAGAATCACTCCTTTGTTTCTCTCTCCCAACTCTTTCATAATTTTCCCATCTAAATCGAAAGAGAGAAACACTAGCCAAACTTAGTCGAGTTTTTCCTCTAAATCAATCCTAGATCTAAGATAGATCTTTTCAATATCCACTACAAACGATTTCCAACTCGCGTGACCGATTACATAGAGTTCGTTTAGTGAAATTATAATAGGCCAGTTCACTATTGTAAAATCCGTCATAGATCGATATAAGCGTGTAAATCGATTTGAATGTTGTAATCATTGATACGGAAATTCAATAGAAAACCGAAAAATCGCAAGACATCCTTGGAGACGTAAGTACTTGTAAACAATCGAATCGGTCGATTGAGCAAGTATACGGAGAGTTAAAGCTACCTAACAACCACCTACCGAACTCCGTAAACAAATACCGTGTGTTATTTGTTTCAGCATTATCTCTTTATTATTTAAATTAATTACGCTTTCCGCAAAATATAGATTGTATATCATTAGTGTGAAAAATTAGATCTTATGATTACCTATTCATCCATTCTAGGTCTAGATTAAACAACATAAAGAAGAGTCTAATAAAGCATAAGTTATGAGTTCAATTTTGGTTAGTGCAAAATAATAGATGAAATACTAAAGAGTATTTTTCATTTAATCAATTTTTTTTTTTACTTTTCACTTTTTATGTCCTAATATTTATTATTTTGTGGTCTGATATTTATATAGTTACATGTTTTTATTGTTTTGCATAATTTATGAGGATACACTGCTTAACTTTTGAGAGGTTGAAGATTATTGGTTGTAAATTTAAGGATCATCCAGTGTAATCTTTTTACAATATAATTTAGTTAAAAAGTTTCATCTAAAATATAAAAAAAAAATCCGAAACGGAGCGAGGGTCATTCCTAGTGTCATACATTTTTATACATAAGATACATCTTAGATACATCTTTTAAGATGTATCATCTATGTTGCACGGGTACAACTACAAACATAATATCCGATACGTATCGGATACGACGATATAATAATTTCACATAGAGTTTAGGATACGATACAAATTCGACAGTACAGATACACCATTTTAGCACGACCAAATGATAGTTTATCTTTCAGATACACCATTTTAGCACAAGAGCTTTAACTTTAAGTTTGCCATCTAATAGAAAAGAATTCAGAGAAAAAAATATTTACTGAATTTGGTCATATTTTATGTTGTTCGAAATCGAAATCGAAATCAAAATAAATAAATTATTATTGGAAGAAAAGGGAAGAAAATTCATTGGCTATAATAAAAGAGAATAATCATGTGTATATAAATGATACAATATTACGCATAAAACAATATTTTACATAAAAAAAGTACCTTAAAATATAACAAATAATGGCAAGCATATTGTACAACAATATATTAAATATCCTAAAATGGTATCTTACAATTTTGTTTGCTTCATTATTTGTATTTTAATTCTTTTTTTAATTTTGTTGTTTCAACTTAAATAAAAATACCATACAAAAAAATTAAGCAACATCATTTTGATCCCAGAAAAGAAATTAGTAGATGCCAAGTTAAAAATAAGACCCTATAGAGGAGGTAAATACAAATTTATCTCACTTTATAGAGGTTAAAATGGAATATCAAACATGAAATTTTTCGTTTAAAATTCATCATGTACAATCTATCTATCACCCTTTAATAAAACAAGAATTAAAATTCTAATAAACCTTCTTAATCCTCTTGATCATACCCCCGAGTTCGGAAAAAAACCTAATTAAAAATAAAAAAGATGAAAAATAATTATTTATTCCATACCAACAGCATAGAAACACTAATAGGCTTCGTATGCAACATGATTATTACAACAACAAACACTACGCAACGTATAAAACAATATTTTAAACGCCTTGGTCATAAAAATTAGGCTTGTTTCTTGATAACATAAATATCTGCTTCCTCATACGCGTAATCAGGATGCAAATGCTCGTGCGGTACCTTCTCGACAAATGGAAAAACTCTTCTGCATTTCTCCCAAAATACCTCATGCGCCTCCGGCGATCTGAGCTGGTACCTATTACCTCCACAAAAAAACTAAGCTTGTTAGCATATTTTGCACTTTGATTTGGCTCCATTAGGATTTTGGGTTTTCGAGTATAGTGTTTTCTGATTAGGTAATTAAACTCTAATTTCTCCAATTCTACTTCTTTTATCTTAATTAACCTTAAATCGAGCATTAATTCATCTTTATTCTTCATCTATAGCAAAAAGACAGAAATTTTGAGTGGTTTTAGCATTACCCAAGAAGAGCAAAACCATCTGGTGCGAGAAGTGTCTCCATGGCATCGACGAGCTGTGATGCTGAATCTTCCATGTACACCACATCTGCCGCAATCACGAAATCAAACGATTGAGCGCCAAGAGCTCGAAGCTGATCTCCATTATTCCAATACAATTGAGCATACTTTGGTGCCTTGCCGAGCACCTTCTTGTTTCTCTTGATGTTCCTCTTCAATGCAGGCATAACAGGGGCGATATCTGTAAGGAGGGTGTCTAATCCGAGAAGGGTTAGTCCCATTCCGGCGGGGCCACAACCGGCACCGAGTTCGATGGATTTCTTGTTGGAGAAGTTTAGGAGATGGGAATAAGGATTTGGAGAGGATTGTGCGAGCCAGCGCTCGATGAATTTGACGAGGACGAGAGAGCAAGGCCAGACGGAGGTGCCCACGTGGAAGGATCCGTTGTCTTGCTCGAAGAAGAGGACAGCGTCGTTGACTGGGAGCTCGATCACCGGAGAGTCGGTGAACCGCATCGTGGCAGGTAAAGAGGAGATAGTGGAGAAAAGATGGTCGGATTTGGGGATCGGGTTTCTGGGTTTTAGCCTTTTAGGTTTGGGCCGCTAAACGAACAAGTTAAATTTGCAAGAAAAAGTTAAATAAAATACTTTATTTGCAAAATTGCCCCGGTATTATTCAAAATTGCAGCAGAACAATTCCTTCTTGTCAAAATTGCAAAAAATAACAAAAAAAATAAAAATTTTATAATTATCCAGCGACATGTGCTGGGCAAATTTTTCTGAAGAAGAACATACAACATATTTAGGGTTAAATTCACGGTTAGTTTTTGTATTTTAATTGGATTTCATTTTAGGTCCTTGATAATATAATATTTAGGGTTAAATTCACGGTTTGGGCCGCTAAACCTCTTTCGAAGCACCCAACCTCCATCATTCTCTTTGCTTTATCAAACCTTCGGATATTTTTTCATTTACCTCCTCTCTTCAACTCATGGGGCAAGATTATTTGCCCGCCGAGTCTTTCTATTCAACAAGCCCGTTTCAAGCTAGTCAATTAGTGAATTCCTTGATCCCTGATGATAATAAAATCAGTTTGGTCTTCATCTTCCTGTCTTTTAGATTCAAAGAAAATCCAAAATCTCAGCAATTTCTACCTATGAGACTAGAAACAGATCAGGCGATAACTCTACTAAGGACCAAAACATTGAATATATAGTTCTTAGATGACTCTATAGTCCAAGTTGGTTGAGTGAAACACAAAAACAACAAATACCAAAAAAAAAACAAAAGATTCTAGTCCTCAATTGGAGTGAAAATTTCCAAAATTGAGTACAGCTGATATTGAATTCCTACTTTCTACACTCAAAATCCTTTTTTTTTTTTTTACATCAAAGCGAATCAAACCAAGAATCAAAGTCATCAACAACCGGTTTTGTTGGTTCGATTTTATCCTCCTCGACTTTATCATCCAACAAATCATCAACGGATCCATCAAGGATCAGCGCCATTTTGCTACCCACTTTCTCTTCGAATGACCCGGAAGTCTCGGCAAGCAAGTCATCCAGGTCATCGTCTATAATGGCATTGTTAGAAATAGTGTTCTCTTCTTCTTTTAAAGAGTCGACCATTTCTACAGCAATTTGATCCGAGAAACCAATTCCCGGTTCTGCGAAGTCAAGTGTTTTATCATGACTTTGGAGGTCGAACTCTTCGACTTGTTTCGCTGATTTAGATCCTGACTGGAAAAGAAATGAAGTATGGATTAAACTGAGGCTTTGAAACCAAAATGAGATTTTGAAATAGAAGTAAAAGGGGGAAAGAAAGAAACTTGTATTGTATCGTACCAGTTCATCAGAGAACAAGAAATCCTCCATTAAAAGCCTTTGGGACATCTTCAATTTTGATAGTTGAAGAGCAAGTGCTTTCAAATCCATGGAAAGAGACGATACCTTATTTGCATATAAAACTTGTTAGCCAAAAATAGATGGAAATTATTATAAAAAGAAAAGGGTACCTCGTAATTGGGAGCAGAATCATCATCGACGATGAAATTATCATCTTCGCACCAATTCAAAAGTGTTTCTCCCCTTGCAGACATCATAAAACTCGAACCTTGAAAAATATCTAGTGAATTTGCAAAAAATTAGGAATATGAACAGTTAATTACTTTCTAAGTAGAAACAGTATCGACGAATTTATATTCAAGAAAAGATAATTTGATCTACTTTCACAATTTGCAATAGTTAAGCAACTAAATGAAGCAATGTGCATACCGAATGAAAACTCCTCAGGCGAGGACGAAGAAACTCGCTGTTCTTGGGTGCGAGCTTGTTCGATCAAGAACCCAAAATCAGCCCCTTTGCTCTTGGGCAATATACCCATCTCATCACCTTGGTTTTCTTCGATTTCATCAGGATCATCGCCATACCGGTCCCAATTGGATGAGAGTTTCTGATGTTGGTGAGAAGCGCCACCAGCAGGCGCAGATGACTTCTTCTTGGCGGCGGAAGAGGTAGTCGGGTGGTTTCTCCGGCCTTGCAAGGAGTGGATTCGCTTCGACCTGGCGGTGGACTTCGGATCCATTTCGGCGTAGTAGCTTTGTTGCTCCGAATGGAAAGAAAGGAGGAGAAGATTGAGTGCGGTTTCTCTGTGGCCGCACAGTGGCAGCCACTTGTGAAACCGCCGACGTGGCTTTGTTTCATTGGTCAAAACAATATATTTTTCATATAAACCCCTACTTTTTCGGAATCCTCTAGACAGTTAATTTATATAAATTAGGGGTTTATGTGCAAAATTCATTGTTTTGACCAATAAAACGAAGCCACGTCGGCGGTTTCACAAGTGGCTGCCACTGTGCGGCCACAGAGAAACCGCACTCGAGAAGATTAGGATTTTCACACCATATGAGTAGGGATGTCAATGGGTCGGGTAAAAACCCGAACCCGCGGGTACCCGACCCGAACGGGATGGGTAATATCCGAAAAAAATACTGCGGGTCGGATAATATTCAAAAAAAAAATATCCGATCCGGATTCGGATGCAGGTACGGAGGTAAATTTTTACCCGCGAGTATACCCGTTATCCGAATCTGAACCCGAACTCGAAAATTCCCTGGAAATTACCCGAAACATATCCGAAAATATTCCATAATATGAAAATTTTGGATGTTTTATTAATTAATTATTTGTAATATTTGTATAATAATTTTTTATTTTTTTTATTTTTTTTAGATTTTTTTATTAATAATTTCCGAGCAACGGGTTCGGACATACCCGTTCCTCACGGGTTCGAATTCGGATATGATTTTTTACCCGCGGGAGTTTTTGGTTCGGGTTCGGGTAATACTCGAAAATTCGGATTCGGGTGTAGGGGAGGCTTACCCGAACCCGTCCCGCCCCGTTGACATCCCTACATAGGAGAATTATAAAATAATAATACTCTACTTTATTAATTAATATTATTTTTAAGCTAAATAAATACTCTACTATATTAATTAATATTATTCACTTGTATTATTTATTTATTTTGCTTTTAAAAGAAAAAGAGTGTGATATGTATTGTTTAAAAATTGTAAATGTTATAATGATATGAATCATATGATTACCCTCAGGGATGTCAAGGTCCGACGGGTCGGGTTTGGATAAATCTTTCTCATATCCGAACCCGTATTTTTGAGTATTAATCGAACCTGAAACAAAAAATACATGTGAATAAAAAATCATATCCGAGGTAAATTTGTACTCGCGATTATTATCCGTTACCCGAAAATCACCAACAAAAAATCTGAAACAAAATAATCTAAAAAAATATTATACAAATACATAAAATCACCATTAATTTTAAATATATAAAAACAAATAACATGCTCGAATACATTAAAAATTCAAATATTACAATTAAATCATAAAAACATCTAAAATGTTCAAATTATTGGATATTTATTGATATTTTCGATTATTTTTCTGGTAACGGATAATACCCGCGGGTAAAATTTATTTCTGTATCCGATCCGAACCCGAAGCAGGTATTTTTTTAAGGCATTACCTATTACACGTCCTGTTCGGGTCCGATACCCGCGGATTCGAGTTTTACCCGACCCATTGACATCTCTAGATTACTTGAACCAAGCACAAATATAATACAAATGTCTAATTTATAATATTAATCAGTCATATATATAGATTCAAAATAAAAAAAACAAACTTAGACTTTGGGTCACCCTCACCCCCATTGACATCCCTAGATTACTTGAACCAAACACAAATATAATACAAATGTCTAATTTATAATATTAATCATTCATATATATATATATATATATATATATATTCAAAAAAAAAAAAAACTCAGGCTTTGTGTCATATTTGTGATTAGTTTATGTAACCATATCAATACTCGATAAAATAGTGTTTTGATATATATTTGTTTTGAAAATCCTTAAATAATCCTTACAACAGATTTGAGTATCATACACGGGGCCAACCGATGACTATTGATGTCCAAACGACGCCTAAAAATTTCCAGCAACGAGACCGAGTGCCTAAAACTCTATGGCTAAAGGGCTCGTACTTAAAGGTCAGACTTTAATCACCGGCCGTGTCTATTAGGTCCTTTAGCCACCGTCGGTGCCTAAAAAGTCAATAGCCACGGTTCGTGGAATAAATGACGGTGGCTATTAATATCTTTACCCACCGATAGTTTTAACCACGGCCCTGGCTAATACCTTCTTTCACATAAATCAATACCGTGGGCATTAGCCACAAGTGGTGGGTGAAAATTTTCTTTTTGTTTGGAGGATTTACATATTTACCCATCTCAAAATTAAAATACCATATTTATCCTTTCATAAATCTAAAATATTTTATTTACCCAAAAATTAAAAACTATCATATTTCTCCGTTAAGATTAATGGGTCAACATTTAAAATTAATATTTTACCCTTTACATATTTATCCTTCTAAAACCCAAAATATCATATCTAACTTTCTAAAAATAAATTATCATATCTACCCTCTCAATAATAAAAATAGGCATACATATCCTTTCAAAATATAATATCACTACCCTCTCAGCAATCAAGTAATCAGTCTATCAATTTATCGAATCCCAAAAAATATAACAATGCAATGTCATGAATAACAATATAATGCAAAAATTACATCAATAAAATGAAGGAAATATAATTTTATATCAATTAGAAGAATATACAAATAAAGATAGATGAATGTACGCGTTCGTCGAAACGATTGGGTGCACAATGAGATTATGCACAATTGACAACCAAAGAGTAGTCCGTTATGACGGACCATAGTGTCCGTTGTAACGCACTGGTTATTATAACAATCGATGAGTAGTTCGTCAAAACAGACTATGCATGTCCGTTGTAACAGAGGTAATGTTTCATTATAACGCAGTTGTTGACTCGTTGTAACGGAAGTGTACGAAAATTATATACAGTAACAGTGTTACGTTCGTTATAATGGACCATAGTGTCCGTTGTAACGGACCGCGTTCCGAAATTTGTATTGAAAGTTTTTGTATTAGATACTCATTAATCCGGTATTAATGACATAATTTAATAAGATTATATCTATTTGCATTAGATGATTATTCTGTGATTGCATAACTTTGATTTGGGGGTTTTCTTAAAATTGAAACTTTGATTTTTTTTTTTTTTGGGGGGGGGGGGGGGGGGGGGGGGGGGGGGTTGAAATATAAAAAAAGATAGGAGGCTTTTAAAAATTTCAGAAAAAAAAGCTAGGAGATTTTTTGAAAATTTCACACAGCGCGCGCACGCACGCACACACACACACACACAATTATCTGGTAAAATCTGAAATATTTGCTAGCATAATTTAAAATAATCATGACATATATACATAATTATACTTGATAAGTTATTAATATGATTGGATTAATATAGTGTGATACAATATTATTTTTAAAATAATATTATTATTATAAAATAATATTTCGTATTAAAATAATAAAAAAAAATATTTACATAATCGTATAGTTGTTTGAGTACCATCTATCAGAGTTAATTCATCGTGTGATTTAAATAATGAAAATGTTGTACATATCCCTGTCTCTCCCCAAAAAAATTGATGACGTATATATGAATTAATAACTTAAAAATTAATATATTAATTCATGATTTGACATTTTATTAGATGTTCGATCATAAAATATGATAATCAAATTACAAAGTAAGATGTTAAATCATTGTTTATGTATTAATTTTTAAGATGTTAAGTCATATTAACGTCATCCAAATTTTTGAGGAGAATTCTAGAAAATGTATGTCACTACTTTTTAAGTAATTCCAACTACTTGTTCCATACGCTTCCACTTTTATTCATTGAAATTAGAAAAGTTTTCTTGCACAATTATGTTCTTTTTCACCTCTATCAAACTAAATTAGGGAAATTTTAAGGGCACAAAACTTTTTTCTCAAAGAGGAATTTACCCACTCTTTTATTTTGCACCTACCTTTGAGGTTCCTCATGAAGTCAAATTATTATGTTTATCTTAATTATTAACCATTAGAGTGTGTGACGTGAATTCATCTTATATATTAATATTATATTTGATCATGTAAGACATCCATTTTGTATGACTATTTGTAGGTATTAATTTGAACCATTATATGTACTGATGTGGTTTTAATCTCAATCATGTAAGACATCCATTTAATTTGCATAATATAATTTTCAAGTACTATTATTATTATTATTTATCTTTTAAAAAATTATAACTATAAGAATCTCATATAATACTAAGTAGATTATATTTGTGTTTTTAAGTAAACAAATTTAATATTATTTTTTTTCAAATAGTATTATTATTTCAAAAAAAATGTAAATTAAAAAAAATCATATGATTTCAAATAATTTGTATTTTATTTTATTATAAATTAAATTTTTATATTATTTATTAAATTA
Organism: Luzula sylvatica; assembly: GCA_946800325.1. NCBI lineage: Eukaryota > Viridiplantae > Streptophyta > Magnoliopsida > Poales > Juncaceae > Luzula > Luzula sylvatica. The sequence goes on along the minus strand of OX326956.1, from coordinate 57,604,365 downwards.
CTTTCACCATTAAGTTTATATTATTTTATATATTACGTTGTATTTTGAATCAATAAAAAATATTACTATTAATAATGTGTTACTAAATAGGGATAATTTGAGGTGTGTCCCTTCCAAAATTATAAATATCATATTTGTCCCTCTAAATTTGCTTATATCATATTTGTCCCTCTAAACCTGTGTTCATTTCAAACTGATACAAAATTAACAGAACAATTAAACTTAACGAAAAGTTTGTAAAATGACTTTTTAACCTTGAATGTATATTCGAAGTTTCGAACCCATTGACCCCATCTTCACAATCCAACTCACCCGAGTGCTTCTTTCTTCTTCTCGTTCTTCTTCTTGAAGGCTCCATTGTGCTTCTGCTACAACCACGAAATGTCTTCGATTCCTTCGACGTCTCTTCTTCTTCTTCTTACTAAGATAAAATGCTTGTCGGTGTGATTTCTCAATGTGTTCGGACGTTGATTTGGTGTAGCACCGCACGATGTGCCATCGATGAATGTTTTGACTAGAAGTAAGTTTTTCGGCGAGTGGAAGGAAGCTAGACGCGGTTTCATCCTGATGTACTAGAGGTCCAGTTATTCTCCAGTCTAAGGTGTGTGTGTTTCTGTCTAATTTATTTACGGTTTCTTTGATTTTGTAGTTAATTGGGTTACAAATCAATTACGAGTACACTGTGATTATTTAAGGTTAACCGAGTCTATATTAAGGTCAATTGGATTAATTACAGTTATTCGGGGACTAATTAAAGTGAAATAAGGTTAATTACGATTGTATTACAGCCAAGTACGTGTTCATAATGCTGGGTCAGATAGCATATAGAAAAGTTAATTAGGGCAAAATTTTACTTAAGCTTTATTGGCACTAATTAAAAAATTAACTAAATAGTTGATTGCACTAAACTTTTTTCTTAGTGATTTGCATTCCATAACATGCAGTTCAAACTTGCAAGATTTTAGTACAATTATGAATTCGGTATTGATGTGCAAGAGACTCGTTGAACGGGAACGACTTTAGGATGGGAAAGCCTAGTTGGGTATGGGTACCGAAAATGGCATTGAAATTGGTAAAGATGTGACAAAAATCAATACCGAAACTGGTACCGATTTAGGCTCATTTAGCTCATTTGAGTTTTGTTCAATACGTAACACTCAATGGTCGAAGAACGAGATGTAAAGACTAAAGTGCGTACTAACTGTTCGATAAAATGCAGAAGCTAGAGCAGGGATCCACAGGCAGAAGTCGCCAAACTCTCACTTTACTCGGAACCTTAACTGTCGATGTAGTCTTGAGAGACGTCATGGAATTTGTCACCAACAATGTTTATTCGTCATAAATTGGTTGTTACATAGGAAACCACAATTGGTCTTTATTTGGTAAAATGCATAGCAAGAATTCTTGAGCCAGTTCAAAATCAAGTGGTTTTATTAGTTTGTGATTTTTTGTTTTATTTTTCATGTGTTGTGTGAACTATATATGTTTTCCACTTTTTTCTCCTTTTGATACCTTAAATTGTACTCATTTTTTTATTTCATCTTTAAGATTCGCAAGTTTTTTTTTTTTCATCTTAAGATTTGAAGATATATATGCCTTCTTTAAGATTTGAAGATATATAATTGACTGATAGATCATAGAATAATACAGTGAACTCCAATTTCACACTGTGAAATACATGATAATGTGCAAGAAATAATGTGTTGTATGTGTGTCAGTGTGTGTGTGAGAGAGAGAGATAAAAAGGTTCAAAGGTTATTTTGGTCAATTGATTTTAGATTTAATGAGTTAACGGAAAGTTAACGAGAGTTAACAGATTGGATATATTTGAAAAGTATTTTAGTTTCAAAGGATAAATTTGATAAGTTGTTAATTTTAAAAGGATAAATATGATATTCACACTTATGTAGGGACAATTTTGATATTTTAACTTTTTAGAGGGATATAGATGAAATTGCCCCTACTAAATATGATGTATGATTAATTATTTTTTTATATTTGATATTGTATGAAATATAGTAAACAATGATATAATATTTGTTGTTATGTTTTTTCGTAAAATTCTATTATATCTCATGTACTATTATATAATGACACTAATATAAATATTATTTTTTGTATTAAAAAATAAGATTTTTTGTAATGTAAAATAATTATAAAATATATAAAATAATCATAGATAAATAATTTCAAATAACTTTTATTTAAAATGATATTATTAATATTATCATACAATTACGTAATTTGTTGTTACAATGAAAAACATAATTTATATATTCGTCGCGTAGCGCGGATATTCTCCTTTAGGGTTCACGTTTTAGTCGTTTAAACCATTTTACATGAGGGAGGCAATGATGTCACGGGAGATGAGATCAACGGGTCGTGTCGTCGTCATCATTGTCTATTTTCTCATTTCCATGCCATCATCCTCGATCTGCTTCCATTTATTCTTTTCTACTTCTTCCAGATTCTTCCATGGCTATTTCTTTCAACCACTTGTCTAATTATGCTTGTTATAAAAAAATATTTCTTTATCTGTATCCATGAATATCTAAGATGGGATATTTAATCAAACAAATAGCAAATAAGTTTAGCTGGTGAATGGACCAAGTTTTTTATTTTTTATTTATCGGTGAATATGTCCTGAACTCTCTTTTCTATTAAATATTTGGAAAATATAGTTTGTTTTTCAAACTCATTCCAACATTCTCGATGAGTTAACGAAAAAATAATTAAATGAATTGATTAGTCTTTTTAATTGACTCAATTAAATATTATTAATTAATACGTTTAATTGACACACACATAATTTATAATATATTAATATTAATACATATTAATTAACGTATTAATTTAATTAAATAGTCAATTAAATTACTAATCGAATCAATTAATAATACTAATCAATTCACTTACTCATTATTTGTCACCTCGTCAAAAATATTATTTTGAATTTGGGAGTCTGAATATATAACCTCTTAAATATTTAACGTATTGGTCGAATAGGAATCGTTTTCATTTTTCTAATAACATATGTTTCCATGATCTACTTGATGAATGAAGATCATGAAAGTAATTTACAATTGGAATGAGCGGACATGTGTTAAATGTCGGCCTTATAAATTAACGAAACAAATCAAACATGATTATTCCAATTGCAATCACTATTCACGACCCACACTCACATGACTCGTCTCGTTCCAATCCATCAATCACACGTGCTCGTCTAATCTCATCACACTCATAAAAATATAATTTGTTCACACCTCCCATGATCACAAGTGTTCCCAAATTATCAAACTTATACATTATTCATTCCATTAATTTAAAACGACTTTAATTACTAGCCATTTCCTGTTCAAACGCGCTCTCTATATCTTGACATTTTCCAAAGAAAAAAAAACTCAAAAAGTCACAAAAATAAACTATATACAATTTAAAGCATAAACACATCCCTATCTAAATAAATCTCATTATTAAAAAAAAGTATTTAAAACAACTCTAAATGCATATCAAAACCCTAATTTGTCAAAGCCAAAGGGCGCCGGCCTCCTTCAAGATCGGCACGAGCTCCCCTGAAATATGCACGGCCATTAATCGATCCAGACCGCCGAGTAACTTCCCCCCGATAAACACGGAAGGAAAGACGGCCTCAACAGACAAATCCTCAGAACCACCACCAGATAATTCACTAGCAACGGATACCATTTCTTCCTCCGTCGACACCTCGCACACCGTCGGGTTGACTCCTAATCCTTGGAGCAATCTTTTGACGACATGACTCAAACAACATCCTCGCTTCCCCACCACGACCACCGCGTTCTCTTGCACGGCTCGTTTCACGCAACCACCAGACTGCATCGTAATCGGAGTCGCGGATATGTCTAACGGGCACGGCCATGATCGCGCGTTGCTATAAGGAATTGCTTGATGCATTCTCAAAAATATCTTTCTAATTTGTGTGGGTTCTGTGTCAAAATTTATGTTTTTCTTAATGTGGATGCTTGATTTGAGAGAGGAGGACGAAGGAGGAGATGTAGCTTCTTATAAGAAGGGAGATGATGTATGCTCATACCGCGGATGACATAAGCAGTAGTTAGACCCATTTTATGTGGGTCAGCTTTCAGAAGCCCATGAGATTGAAAAAATAAACCAGGTTTGTCCCCCCCCCCACAATCGTTAACATCTCCAGTATGTACACACCCTCAACGTTTTACAAATGTAGATGTTTCACTTGATTATTTAAACCAGCAAAGCTTCCGCGTCTATAAATAAATTAAAATTAATAATAAACTAATGATTTAAGTTTATTATAAATATACAATATATCAAGAATAACATTATAATATCTGTGTATTTATAGGGTGTTTCTATAAGGATAAATATACGAGTAATTCTACGCAAAATTCTTTCGAAACATGATTGACAGAATGATGATGAAGTGTAGGATGTTGATTGAATTTAATTTATTTTATAGGATGAATACAATATCCAATATATGATCAATATCCCTAGAAGAATATGTTGTATAAAATTACTCGTAAATATATTATGTTCTCATGAACAAAAAAAATATTTTAAATGAGTCAATCGAGAGGAGTTAATTGAATCAATTTAACTAAGTGTGATTTAAGTGCTAATCAATCCAATTGATTTTTATTAATTTTTTTTGGATTGACGTATTATCATAGTTTTTTCTTAGTTTATAATTTTTTGTTGTTGTTGAGGAAAGTCATATGTAACCCCTTCTTACAGGGAGTTTCTAGAATAAAGACTCGTGTAGCGTTACTGTGTAATTTCATTTAAGAAGAATAGACAGGGTCGCAATCATGGATGACGGGGGGGAAAACGTAAGACTATAGGTGTAAGTGGGGTACCAAAAATCCAGCACAGATGGCTGCTTGCTTGCTTCCTTCTGATGATGTCAGTTGTGATGCTGCATTGGCTTGGATGGGCTTATTAAGACTCGAGAGTCTCTCCTGCATTCTTCAACTAACACCACACACCAATCTGGCTGACGTGTTAAGTAAATCATGAGGAGAATTGCAAAAATACCCTGACATTTATGATCAAATTGCAAAGATATCATCGAATGTTAAAAATTGTAAAACGAACCTCTTGTTATTAATGAAATTAATGAATAATGAATAATTGTTAACTTTAATAACAATTATTATTTTAATAAACTAACAACCATTTTCTCTCTCTATTTTAATAAAATTTGTAAATTATAATTGATAATTGAACCACGATATAGTGCTAGAAGAGTTTGGGATGATGTAATTTTTGTAAAGTGCAAGGAACGGTTCCTCTCTCTCGTCCCCCCTCACTGTTATTGTATCATGTCATATGTTTTTTATTCTGTTAGTTTTCAAACTGTTTTATTATTTTTTTGTCGTCTCTCTACATTCATGTTGATAATTTTTGTGACCGAAAATCTTCTCCTCTACATGAACTTAGTAGTTTCAGAAAAGACCTGTCCAAGAGCCGGTGAATGCGATTCTCTATGTGTCTTGCAAATCTCACACCAAAAATAATATGTATTAAATTATTTCTAGATTTTCTACTAGCTTCTAATTAGTTGCCGTACTATTTTTATTCTTAGAATTTCTATTTGCAATTATGATAATTACTTACTTGCTCTAAAGTTGTTTCAAGAAATCTCGTGGAAAAAATATTGTTATATATTATGTGTCTTGGTTATGTATTAGATTCTTAGTTATCTTTCTATTTTTATTGTTTATTTTTTTTAATTGTTATAATTATATTTTCTGTCTAAAGTTGTTTGATGAAATGTCATCGAGAAGAAAAATATTCTCAGAATAACGTACATGATTCCTAAAATGTTTGATGAAATGTCATTGAAAAATATATAAACTCTCAGAACATATATCTTATTTGTTGTTCTAATTTGAAAAAAAAAAGATGATGACAAAGATATTAGAAAACATCAAATTAACGATATGATTAAGTCTCAATTTATTGTTGACGAAATCTTAAATTATGATTGAATATATTTTTAGTTGCGTGAAATATGACTTAATTCGAGATAATGATTAAATCAGAAAAATATCGGTAGTCACAATAATGGTGTATGTTAATAACATACTGCTACACTTATCATGAGCTCCTTTTTCTTTTAATTATTTCATTTCTTTTGATTTATGTTAGGTAATTTTGATTGTGTATTTATTATTTTAGAGAAATAAATGATGAAACACTTTATAAAGTCAAAAAGTAAGTAAAACACAATTGATGGCTGCAAGAGAAAGAATGTTCAATATTGTGTTAGAGAAAATAGAAAGGTAAAAATAATCCGTGCAAATACGTTGGGGAAAGTAAAAGAATAAAATGATTTTATTTACTTATAAACTAATGATGTTAGTTTCAGAAACTAAATTTGCAATGTTGATCAATAGAATTTTTTTTTGGTAATTTTCTATAGTACAGTTTTTGCGTTTTGCAATTTAAACATATGGAAGGGGTTAATTGTGCAAATTTCTCAATTGTGAAAAGTCACCGAAGGAAAATTGGAACCCATAATCTACTGGACTGTTCAAGTTGTTTGGTGTTATAGAGCGGATATGGTAAAGAGTGTGGGTTTCCTCGGAGAAGTGGCGTATGTGAATGGCCGGGCCCACATCGTGATTTATGTGCGGGAATTGATTGTGCTGTCAATTTATCCCATTTTAAATTGAAGCAAATTTTAAATTGAAGTAAATTGAAGCAATTTTTTTTTTCCGCTTTGATAGTAATGTTTCGGGGAGCATTTATGTATATAACCCCTTCTATAACCAAAATTCAAAAAATAACTCATTTTTTTTTTCCGCTTTTTCCTTCTTTATATAATCCCTTCTAAAATCAAAATTCAAAAAATAACTCATTTTCTGAAAATATTCCAAAAATAACCCCCTTTTCGATAATATTCCAAAAATAACCCATAACTGGTTTTAAAATCTCGCCGTCAAAATTCAGAATTTTAAATACGATATATTTCCCAAAAATTTACAATAACATTCTCTATGATCTAATTAATACGTTTAATTAAAATAATAATTAGTACATGTTGGCTGTTAATTTTAATTAAAATAATTATGTATTAAATTAACAGCCATCATGTATTAGTTATTATTTTAATTAAATGTATTAATTAGATCATAGATGATGTTATGGTAAAATTTGAGAAAATATATCATATTTTCAATTAAAATTCTACAAATGAACTAGCGGGATTTAAAATCCCGTTACGGGTTATTTTTGGAATATTATAAAAAAGGAGATTATTTTTGAAATATTTTCAAAAAGAATGTTATTTTTTGAATTTTGATTCCACAAGGGGTTACATGCATAAATGCTCCATGTTTCGGTAAAATATTTCGTGCAGCACATATTATATAATCATGTTACACAAATTCATAAACAATAACCAAATTTATACATGTCGAAATTCTTAGACTAATCCAAATTTATAACAACGAATTACCCATTTATTCATACACTATAATTGGGAACAAACACACCATGCATCCAAGTTCTTACATCCAAACTCGTACGCCAAGTTGAAAAGCCACATATCAATGAAAATTACGAAAAGAAAACTCATAGTTCGAAATTTCACAAAATAACTTCAACTATTAAGTCTTCTCCAATTGTATAAAATGAGAAAAAGACCTATGTGATATCAACAGTACTAACAATCCCGACCCAATCTCTTAGCTTAGCCATCTTACGAACTTCTCAAAGAAACCAATTTTGCATGAATGAGACTGAGTCCGGTACGAAATCGATCAAGAATGAAAGAGAATATGTACTTCTCAAATAAGCTAGTTTTTCTGACCAATAACACGGATCTTGTCAAAATTAAGCTAAAAAACAACATGGATCTGATTTAATTTCGTTAATGTGGATTTCCTGCATGAAAGACAAATAGCAAGAATTATCTAATATCAAAATGAAAAGGAGGAGCATGACAAAAGATGCAAGCCAAGAAAAAGGATGTGAGGGAAAGAGAAGAGAATCGATGGAGGTGCGGGGTTCATATCGGGCAAGAGATCTTCCCAAATCCCATATAACATCTTTCTGAAATAGGAGAGACCTTACTAATCGTATTTATTTAAAAAAACAAGTAAATGGAGAAGCCTCGATGGTCCTCGATTGGTGCCAATGAAACTCGATATCTAATCATTTAATCCCCCCGTTCTAGAGGTGAGCGGACATAATTTCATCCGATGATCACTGGACAAGCTCTGCTCCCCTTTTCATACTACTAGTGGACCGATTCTTTCACATGATAGCCTTTTATGATAGTTTTTCGATATTTTCGGACCAGAATTAGGCCTGAAAGATTATTTTTGATAGAATTAGTTAGGAACTTGTAAATTGTAATCTTATAGTTATATAAAACCAAAAAAATTAAAAATCATTGGAAGTCTTTGAAAAAATTAAAAATCATTGGAAAAGGGATATCAAAGCCCTGTGTCCAATTTCTTCAAAATAAAAAAGGAAAAATGATCTATGTTGGAATTTACTCCAAAACAAGTTTTATTCATTTCATTTATTTATATACTCATACAATCAATCCGATTTTATTCATTTCATTTATTTATATACTCATACAATCAATCCGAAGCACGGAAGATCTCTCCCTAAAAACACGTCCGATAAAAACATAGATAAATAAAACCACACAAAAGCATCTATAATAAATAATAATCCTTGTTTTGTTCCTATTTGGTATGATCACTTGAGCGAGTTCTCTATATCGATTACGAAACGATATTTTACATCATTTTTAACGAGTCTCTCAATTGCCTCGTTAATGTATTCTATATCGATGATCTCGACTTCTGGATATATTTCATTTTTAGAACAGAACTCGATCATCTCTTGTGTGTTTTTTGTTCCTCCAGTCACGCTTCCAACGATGGATCTTGAACCTGTCGTAAAGTAACAATATATTTGTTAAGATAAACTACAAAAATAAATAATGTAAATTCCACCAAATCAGGATTCTTGGTGAACAGACATGATCAAGACAAATATTTTACTCACCGAAATTTAGGGAAAACGGACTTAATTTGATTTCACTAGGGAATCCGACAAGAGCCATAATCCCGTCAATTTTGAGCAAAGAAAGGTACGGATCAAATGGATGATCACCAGAAGCCGTGTCAATAATAAAGTCCAGAGATTTTGCTGCAACCTGCAAGAACATTAAGTCTTGCAATTTTCTAAAATAAAAAGGAGTATCCATATTTAATATATTTCATACCTCCATCTGATCATGATCCTTCGAAAGAATAAATTTATCAGCTCCAAGGAGGTTAATCGCCTCATCTCTCTTCGATTCGCTTGTACTAATCACCGTAACTTTCAGACCAAATGCCTTTCCAAATTTGACAGCCAAGTGGCCTAATCCGCCGAGACCAATTACTCCTAGAGATTTACCGGCTTGATTCATTTTATGTTTCATCATAGGGGTATAAACCGTAAGTCCTGCACAAAGTAAAGGCGCTGCCTTTTCTAACGGTATATTGTCTGGTATCTTGTGGCAGTATCTATTGATCAATCAAAATAAAACGTGTTAAATCATACATATATTTTTTGAAAATTTGGTTTGATAAGTTAAAAATAGTTTACTATTATTATTATTATTTGAAGAATTTATATTTATTTATACCTCTCATGTGCCACTATATGTGTGGAATATCCACCTTTAGTGACAGTACCATCTTTATCGATACGATTATATGTTCCTACTCGACCTTTCTCACAATGAATCTCTCGGAAGACATGGCAATAATCACAGTCTCGGCAGGAATCAACATACACGCCTAGTCCCGCACGGTCGCCAACATTGAATTTCGCCACATTCGATCCAACCTCTGTCACAATGCCTACTATTTCATGCCTACATTCCAAAGTCAGGAAAAATTTATTTCAAGATTTATATTAATAGAATGAAAATAAGCAAAGAATATATACCCGGGCACCAACGGATATATTGAGTCGCCGAAATTGTTTCGAGTCCAGTGAACGTCGGCATAACAAACTCCACAATGTGTTATTTTTATAGATACATCATCACTCCTTGGTTCCCTGTATCGTGTTTTTGTTAGGACATAACAACTTTGGCGTACCAGTTTCGGCACAATTTCACTTAGGTATGCTACGGTTGTACCGAATTATTGGCAATTGATTCAAAATTGATTCAATTGTTTAATATCAGACAGAGCCGACGAATAATTAAGTCCAGAAACAGAGCGAATAATTATTTGATACTTATTTCATTTTATTTTTCTGACATGCAGTACCTTCGGTCGAACTTGTAAGGGGAAAGAATTCCAGAAGGATCTCTTGCAGCCCATCCAAGACAATTTCCTGTTTCTTCCATTTCCCACTTTTATGTGCTTAAACATACAATATGATTAGGAAAAACCAATTTAGGATAAATAAACTAAATATATGAATAAGGAACTGAAAATTGAATAAGTTGTTACTCACATGATGGGAGGTCGAAAGTACTGCTCTGTATTATCCTTCTCGTTTTGTTTTTGCAACTAATTAGATTTATGTATTTTTGCTAGGTTGCATATATTTACAAGTCTTTCTCGCTGCTGGATTTTTCTTTATGAAATCAGCACTGACGTCTCTCTGTTTTATTTTCTTGATCCACTAATGACTTATTAGAACCCTTTTGATTTTTCAAAGGAAACTGAAAGTGTGTCAAAAAAAAAAATATATCCTATAGAGCTTTGCTATGTGTAACCTGTAGTAACTACAAAGTTGAACATGAGTTCTTGATTTATCTGCATGGGCAAAATAATCCAGATTTTAAGTTTCTTTCGATCAGAACACAAAAACGAAAATCAATTTTCTTGCATGAGTTATCGATGATATTGCATGCCAGATTGATGATTGGTTAGTTGGTCAGTTATTCACACGGCCAAAGTGTGAATAACTAACTATGTAGCACACTTTATTCATTTAATTCAATTTCCTATTCTGGTTTATGTAGTGTAAAAAAGTACTAGGAAAATACTCGCGCTACCCAGCGAGTACGTTAATTATGTCTTTCATTGTAATAAAAAAAATACATATATGTATGATAATATTAATAATGTCATCTCCATAATATAATTATTTGAACTCATTTATTTATGATCACCCATATAATTTATAATCATTTTACAATATGATAACAAAAAATCTCGTTAATCAAATATAACACTTATCTTAGGGTCATTGTATAATAATATATTAGATAAAATATAATTTTGTAAAAAAACATAACAACAAATATTATTTCATTGTTCACAATATTTCATACAATATCAAATATAAAATTAATAAATCATACAAACATATGTAGTAACAAATCATTAATTATATACTACTGACAGTTTTTTTTATTGATTCAAAATGCAATGAAAATTATAAATAATATAAAATTTAACAGTGAAAGTAATTTAATAAATAATATCAAAATTAAATTCAGAATAAACATACATACAAATTATTTAATATCATATGCTTTTTTTATTTATATTTTTTAAAATAACAATACTATTTAGTAGGTGATTATAAGTTTAAAAAATTATTTAGATGAATAAACTATTTTTTTAATTCTTTAAGTATTATTTAATTTTTAATATTAAATTTGTTTGGTTACAAACACTAATATAATCTACTTATTATTATATGAGATTCTTACGGTTATAATTTAAAAAAAAAAAAAATAATACTTCAAAATTCTATTATTCAAATAAAATACTTAAAAATTTATTATGTAAATATGTATTGTTTTACATTGTATATTTTTACATAATATATATACAAATTAAAATTATGAAAAAGATATGTATAAACTATGTTAATATGAATGTCAAAATAAACATAAAATTAAAATGAATATACTTGATGAATTTTTAAAATTAAAATGGATAATCTTTTGTTTAATTATGCTAGGGAGGTGTGGATAGTCTAAAAAGAGAATTAGAGGGTTTAAAAGGAGAGAAATTGCAAGTCACCAAAATCTGAACGAAATTAAAATTAGTTTAGAGGTTGTTGATGGTGGATTTGTTCGACTATCTAGAACTTGAATTGCGACCATTCTCACAGGATTGAGAACTTTTTGGAAAAAATAAAAATTTACATATGTTAATATTAAATTATGAAATTATTTTAGAAAACATGAAAGTGACATCAATTTTGATAATTTTTTGAAAAATATTATAAAATTATTTTTTTGAAGATGTTGTTAGACTTCGATTTTTACATTCTTACAATTTTGTAAAAAAAAGTGAAAATTGCATATATTAGTCTTTAAATAAGGTGTTTTTGTGAGAAAAAACATGAAAATTATGTATTTTGCTCGTTTTAGATATCATTTTTAGAAAAATATGATAATTTATTTATTTGCATGTGTTAGACTTCATTTTTTGTATTTTTGCAAAAAAGTTGAAAAAATAGACATTTGCATATATTAGTCTTCAATTACGGAGTTTTTTGAGAAAAAACATGACAATTGAGTTTTTGGTCGTTTTGGACATTAATTTGGCTTTCTATTGAAAAATATTATAAATTTATTTTTTCGAATGTTTTACACTTCAATTTTAACAATTTTGCAAATTTTGGGAAAAAAGAATTTGCAAGTATTAGTCATCAATTACGGATGCTTTTTTATAGCAAAACATGAAAACTAAGTATTTTGCTTGTTTTACAAACCAATTTTGAATTATTTCTAAATATTATAATTTGTATGACGTTAGACTTCGAATTTTGCATTTTTGAAAAAATAGAAATATGCATATGTTAGTCTTCAATTATGGAGTTTTCATTTTTAGAAACAATGAAAATTAATTTTTTTTCTCGTTTAGGCATCAATTTTGCTATTTTATGAAAATATTATATTTTTTATGGTGTTAGACTTCACTTCCCACACTTTTGCGAAATTATTGGATAAAACTGAGAAATTTGCTTTTGTTAGTTTTTAATTGCAATTGCGGGGTATTTTTAAGAAAAAACATGAAAATTAAGTATTTTGCTCGTTTAGACATCAATTTTGGCATTTTATAGAAAACATAAAAATTAAGTATTTTGCAGATGTTGGACTTCACTATTTGCATTTTTGAAAAAATTCAAATTTTTTTGAAATATGCATGTATTAGTCTTTAATTATGGGGTTCTTTTTGTAGAAAAATATTAGAATTGACTATTTTGCTCGTTGGGAACATAAATTTTGGAATATTTTGAAAAATATTACAATTTATTTTTTGAAGATGCTAGACTTCAATTTCTTTAATTTCTCAAAAACTTGAAAACAAAATATATAAATTTGCATGTGTGATGTGAGGCAAATGGAACACGTTTTACGAATCTTATTTAGGGATTTTAGCCCTTGTGAAGTTATATTCTATGCTTTTATGATACATATTTCAAACATCATGAATATTTCTACACTAATGTGTTCTTTGCCCATTTTCAGGAGATAGAGGAATAATTTGGGAATTTGGTCAACACCATTGCCTCCGGCACGCCGAAGACAGTCAAAACGATATATCACATCGATATATTCGGCGAAAGATCGAGGCGGGAAAGGCAAAAACAAAAGAAGAAGATCACCAAACTGCTGCAACGCACAGGGGCAACAATGGGCCTGGCCGCAGAGGCAGAATTCACAGCCCACGCAGGCAAATCTCACAGCCCACGCCTAGCCCCAGCTCTCAGCCCATGCACAAGCCCCAACAAGCTAATTTGTTGCCTTCTTTAGATTGATTTGTGGCCTCATTTAGATTAATTTGTTGCCTTCTTAGTTGATTTGTTGCTCCCCTAAACCTTCCATAATTACCCTTTCCAATCAAGAGGAGTATCAAGCCTATAAATAAGACCCTAAGGCCAAGGGCAAATTATATCTCTCCCCCCCCACCCCTTTTCTCTCCCCTTTGGGGGGCAAGCTCTCTACCATCTCTCTCCACAAACTCTTCCAAGAAACAAACAAGATTCAACCAATAACTGTCAAATTCAAGACCAACTCTTTGGTAGAGGCGTTCTCGCCCTAGGGTTGTACGTGAAGAAATTGGAGTTAAGGCGTTCTTGCTCCATCTCGACACAAGGAAAGGATCGGTCATTCGTGCGGAAGGCGTTCTTCGACGAATTGAAGAGGATCCGCGTGAGAAGAAACGGAGACTCGAGTTGGCGTTCAACCGGATCGACGGGAAGGCATCGACACAAGTCACTAGGCGTTCTAGGGCTTGATTAGGTGGTTTCTTTCTTTTATTTCAGTTTTTGGTTGTGATTCTTTTAATAAATTCTTGTGTTGATTAATAAACTTGAGAATTTTAGTTGTTAATTCGATTTTCTTATTTAAATTACTGCCTTGATTGCCCTTGAATCTTGTTTTTAAAAACCTTCTAAACTTGTCAATTTTCACGATCCCCTTCCAAATCTGCTCAAAACCAATTCTTTCATTGCGTAGATCTTGATTTCTAGTTTCGGGAACTTTTTGAATCGTTGAATTTCATGAAATATTTGAATTGATATGAATTTTTGAAAACTGTCACTTAAACTGAAAACCTGCTGTTTCCAGAGATTGTTTTTTAGAGACCTGATTGTAATTCGTTAATAACTTTTTATTCCGTTGTCCAAATTGTTTGAAATTTTAGGATAAGTTTTATAATATTCAGACCTCTCTCTAGACAAATTTTCATTAATTTTGGAAACTTCGAAATAATTATTTTAATGATCTGAATTTTAATCATATTTTGACGCAATAGCTCCCTGTGGAACGAATCCTTACATACTTAGTCTATACAATCTTTAGTATTCACATGTTTCTTGTTTGATTTACGGTGTTTTTATTCAACGATATAACCTAAGTGTTAACCAAAAACCCGTCATCAATGTGTTGCCGATTTTTTTGAGAAAGAACATGAGAATTGAGTATATTTCTCGTTTTATACAACAAATTTGGCATATTTTAGAACAATTATAAATTTAAATTTTTGCAGGTGGTAGACTTGACTTTTTACATTTCGACAAATTTTTTGAAAAAATAAAAATATGCATGTGTTAATGGGCTGAATTCCTCCATATCTTTTTGGAAAATAGAAATTTGTATCTTCGTTTGATTTGTCCATATTATCCATTCAATTTTTTATCATCTATATTTCTACATATCTTATTATATTCTGGATTGGGTTGAATTGGTTATTGGGCTGTAGCTAAAATCATCATATATTTTTCAATATAATTCCGAATTTGATGATCTGCATATTTTTGGAAATCTCTTGAAGGTATCTATAACTTTCCCACTCATAAAAAATCCACTTGAATAATTTATCATTTTTTTTTCTTCAGATTTCCAAAACATAATAGATTATAAAGTTTTCCATGATAGATTTCTAGGGTTTGATGACCATGTGTCCGGACCCTGGATTTCGGCGTCCGAACAAATAGTGTTATTTAGCAAAAATGTAAAAATTGATGAAAATTAAGTATTTTGCTTGAAAACTAAGTATGCTGAAATCAAAAAAATTTCATTGTTTGGGGGGTTTGAAAACTAAGTATTTTGCTTGTTTTACACACCAATTTTGATTTTTTTTTTAAATATTATATATATTTTTTATAAGGCGTTAGACTTCAAATTTTGCATTTTTATATTTTTTTGAAAAAATAGAAATACGCATGTGTTAGTCTGCAATTGCGGAGTTTTCTTTTAGAAACCATGAAAATTAAGTTTTTTTGCTCGCTTTAGACATCAATTTTACTATTTAATGAAAACTATTATATTTGTTTAAGGTGTTAGACTTTATTTTTTACATTTTTGCGAAATTATTGGATAAAACATACAAATTTGTTTGTGTTGGTCTTCAATTACGAAGTATTTTTTAGGAAATAATGAAAATTAAGTATTTTGCTCATTTAGACATCAATTTTGGCATTTTAAGAAATACATGAAAATTAAGTATTTGAAGATGTTAGACTTTACTATTTGGATTTTTGAAAATTTTCAATTTGTTTATTGAAATATGCATTTATTAGTCTTTAATTACAGAATTTTTTTGAGAAAAATAATGAGAATTGAGTATTTTGCTCGTTTGAAACATCAATTTGGAAATTTTTGAAAAATATTACAATTTTTTTTTTAAAGACGTTAGACTTTTATTTTTGTATTTTCTCAAAAAATAAATAAAAATTTACACGTGTTACATAATTTTTTAAGAAAAAACATGACAATTAAGTATTTTGCTCGTTTTAGACAACAAATTGGGCATTTTCTAAAAATATTATAAATTATTTTTTTGAAGGTGTTAGACTTGACTTTTTAGATTTTTACGAAATTTTTGAAAAAATAAAAAATTGCATGTGTTAGTCTTCAAAATAGTGAAATTTAAATCATTAGCGAATCTTAAAAATAATATGTAGGGTTGCTAAAATTCCAAGAACAAAAGTACTCGAGTAACAAAAATATAATGTTTATTTTGTTTGCAAAATAATATAACAGACAACACAAAAAGAACACACAATATTAAACCAACTCTATTGAAGCAAATCTTCGTATAACAGGCTGATTTGATTCACTTTCATTTTCTTTCAACAAAACCCAAATTAGAGCATACAGATCATGAAAATCATATGAACCCAATACAATAATACAAGCAGAAACACCATCCAATCTTTGGTGGGGCAAAATTCGGTGCACACGGAACATAAAGAGAAGGCGCAAATCTTATATCGGTACTTTGAATCCCTAATAGGGAAAGGGCAGCCAAGTGTACAAACCGTCCAACTAGAATCGATTTATGGATACCCGAACCAAATACCGGTAACGTTGGCCAAAGAAATTACGAAAGAAGAAATTAAAGAGGTGATTAAGGAATGGGATAATAATAAATCTCCGGGACCCGAAGGATTTACGGGGGAATTCTACGCCAAATTCTGGCCATTGATGGGAGAGGAAATCACGAATGTAATCAATGATACTCTGAGATCGAAAAAGAAACTACGACAACTATCCAATTGCTATATAGTACTCATCCCAAAGAAAGAAAATGCAATGGAGGTCCAGGACTTTCGGCCAATAAGCCTAATACACGGTATTCAGAGAATGATATCGAAAGTAATGGCTCGGAGAATGGAACATATAATTCCGGGACTGGTTGATTTGGCGCAATCCGCATTCGTAAAAGGGAGAAACATCATGGATAGTTATGCATTTGTTGTCGAATACGTCAACCAATGCAATAAAAAAAGACGAAATGGTTGTTTGCTTAAAGCAGACATTTTCAAGGCCTTCGATACCGTAAATTGGGCGGGACTAACCCAAATCATGGAGGCCAGGGGATTCCAAAGACAGGATACCGAGATAATTTCAAATGCAATACTGCCGGGTTACTCGAAGATAATTCTAAATGGAATTCCGGGTAGAAGTGTTAGATTGGAGCGAGGATTACGACAAGGGGACCCAACATCCCCGTTTCTCTTTATACTGGTAATGGATTTATTTGCAAGAGTAATGACAAAGGCGGGTCAAAATGGGGTGGTAAACCCGCCTCTAACAAACATGAGGAACTGTGTAATGTTCGCTGACGATTTAACTATCTTTTTGAGAGAGGGAGACCGCGAAGCAATCCTCACAAAAAACATACTGCAAAATCTCGGCAGATTCACGGGTCTGCAAATTAACTTCGAAAAATCCTCCCTGCTTCCACTAGGACCGATCAGAGAAGAGGAAATTAATACGGCGGCACAATTTCTAGGATGCGAGGTCAAAGAGTACCATGTTCGGTACCTAGGTTTACCCCTACACAACAAAAAAACAACAAAAAATACACTAAGGGAAATATTACAAAAATTGGCTGGAACGATTAATAAATGGGAGGGTAGACTATTATCTTTTGAAGGGAGATGCGTTTTACTAAACTCGGTAATCATGGGAAAACTAACGTACGTCATGTCCGCCATTAAATTACCTATATGGATGATAAAGGAATTGGAAGCAATGAGAAGAAAATTTATATGGCGAGGCCCAGGCACAAAAGGAAAAGGATTAGCCCTAATAAATTGGATTATTATGTGCTTACCAAAAAATGCCGGGGGTTTCGGCTTAAAATGCATAAAAACGCAAAATGAGGCATTGATGCAAAAGTGGTTATGGAAATTAGCATCGAAAGAAAAAAATCTATTTAAGGAAATGGCAGCGAATTATTATGAGGCAAGCACCCACGGACTGGAGATGATAGCGCACAAGGATGAATCGGCATTGATGGCGGGATCCAGATCCGCGGCCCCGTTTTTTCAAACAAGGATAAGATGGAACGGAGGGAGGGGGGATACACCACTGTGGATAACCGATTGGGGATTGGGATTATTGAAATATCGTACCTCCGAGCTATACTCGTTTGTTAAAAATGAGAGAATGACCCTGCGGCAACTGGTGCAAAATCCGATATGCACGACATGGTTTCATGAAGGAATATCACCGATAGGGGAGGAACAGCGAACCTGGTTGATACAAAATTTACCGGCCACAAACGACCTACAAGAGGATACATTCGAGTGGAAAGATGCACGGGATGGCATATTCTCGACGAAAAAGGCGTACGACGCAATGATCAGGGGTGGCTTGTGCGAAATTGAGTGGGGTCGGGTGTGGAAATTGAAAACTCCGAAAAAACTCAAAACATTTGCATGGAAGTGGATAAAGAGAATTATCCCGACACAAGAATTCTTTAGAAATCGGGGATGGCAATTACCGTCCAGATGCGTATTGTGCGAACAAGCAACAGAGGATCTAAATCACATTGTGCAACCGTGTAATTTCGTTCAGAATGCCTGGCAATTATGGATCGGAATGGGACACAAGGATGAAAGAAATGCACATGGCGTCAAATATGAGGGATACAAAGGATCGGGTACCGCGTTGTTTTTAATTTTTGAAGTTTGGAAGGAAAGATGCGCGAGATTATTCGGAGGAAATTTCAGAAATGAAGATCAAGTGGTAAGACAAGCGGGTATAAATCTAGCTGAATGGCAATTTAAAGGGGAATATCAAGAGAGCAATAATCAAGAAATGGAAGAGTAAAGAGCTGATGGAGATGGCAGAGAGAGAAAGACAGATGAGATGCGGGGGTGAATAAAATTGATGAAGGAAAAAAGAAGCCAAAATTCACTGTGGTTCGTTTGATAAATTGCCAGTGGACGAAATAAGATAGGGTACTAGGAGTTAATAACGTTCTAAGGGTCTAATTATATGTAATATTATGTACATTATAAATTTCTTTAAATGAAAACTGAGTGTGGGGGCAAACCCATCTCAGAGTTAAACTCAAAAAAATAATACAAGCATCCTCTTATATGGAAAAATTATAAAATATACCACACATAACAATATAAAATAAAATAAAAAACACAGGACATCAAGCCAATTTTTCTCCATGTGAAGCTGTTTGATATTTATTCCTTTTTAACATAATACAAATTAAACCACAATAATTCTAGTTATAGGCATCAGGATTTGCGACGAGATAAGCCTCGGCAGCCTTCATGACACCGGCAAACTCCTCTTTTGCCATATCTATTCCCTTCGGTTCAAAAGCCGGCAATGGTGTATAAGTCGCGACAATCTTGGCCACACATCCTCCATCTTTGGACTCGATCTTGATGTGGGAAGCAGTCGACTCGACATAGATACCAAGCACACCACCCTCTACGAGAGTACTCTTGGCCTCACAGTTGTCAATGTCTATGAAGTCTAAGCGTTCCTTCACGAAGCTGAACGGCAACCCTGTAAATTTATTGTATCGTCAAACAAGGTATTCGAATTTAACCAAAAATGCCAACAGAGAAATTATAATCCTCTTAATTATATTTAAAACAGACCTCTGTCTGAACACATTATGACATGCAGCAATTTTTGAATTAAATATATAAATAAAACTGATAATTTTATTTGAGATATAATATACCTGGAACGAAGTTGAATTGTCTGATACTGCCAACCTTACCATCTCCCTCTAAGGGAACGGCACTAACAACTTTATCGGATGCGACCTTAGGGGCGAGATTGTGCCAGTCCAGAATGGCTGTCCTGAATAGACGTGGGGCCGAGACGGCACATTCAATTTCGATCGACCAGCTCAAACTCATTATTGATTAAGTATAGACAGAATGTAACTTAGATTACTTAAGTGCGAGTGTTGATTCTTGTTGCCTTGAATCGTTGTGGTGGGGAGATGAAAAGAGAATTAGAGGGTTTATATAGATGGACTGCTAGCAAGGTTGGTAAGTCTAAAAAGAGAGAAATTGGAAGTCTCCAAAATTTGAACGAAATTAATTTGGAGGTTGTTGATGGTGGATATTTTTGACTTTCTAGAACTTGAACAGAGACAATTTTCACAAGACGGAGAACTTTTTGGAAAAATTAAAAATTTACATATATTAATATTCAATTATGGAATTCTTTTAGAAAACATGAAAATTAAGTTTTTCATTTGTTCTAGACATCGATTTTAATATTCTTTTGAAAAATATTATAAAATTATTTCTTTGAATACGTAATAAGACTTCAATTTTATCATTCTTATAAAAAAAAACTTTTAAAATAAAAATTTGTATGTATTAGTCTTCAAATCCGTTGTTTTTTGAAAAAAAAAAAATGAAAATTTAGTATTTTTTTTGTTTTAGAAATATATTTTTTACAAAATATGATGATTTATTTATTTGCATGTGTTTTACTTCAATTAGACTTTTATTTATTTGTAAGGCGTTTGACTTCAAATTTTGCATTTTTGCAAAATTTTTGAAAAAATAGAAATATGCATGTGTTAGTCTTCAATTACGGAGCTTTCCTTTAGAAACTACGAAAATTAAGTTTTTTTGTTGGCTTTAGACATCAATTTTGCTATTTTATGAAAACTATTATATTTTAAAAGTGTTAGACTTCACTTTTTACATTTTTGTGAAATTATTGGATAAAACATACAAATTAGTTTGTGTTAGTATTCAATTACGAAGTATTTTTGAGGAAATAATGAAAATTAAGTATTTTACTCGTTTAGACATCAATTGTGGCATTTTAAGAAATACATGAAAATTAAGTATTTTGCAGATGTTAGACTTCACTATTTGGATTTTTTAAAAATTCAAATTGTTTTGAAATATGCATGTATTAGTCTTTAATTACCGAATTGTTTTGAGGAAAATCACGAGAATTGAGTATTTTGCTCGTTTGAAATATCAATTTGGAATTTTTAGAAAAATATTACAATTTTTTTAAGGTAGACTTCAAGTTTTGCATTTTGTCAAAAATAAAAAAAAATAGAAATTTTCATGTGTTACAGAGTTTTTAAAGAAAAACATGATAATTGAGTATTTTTCTCGTTTTAGACAATAAAAAATTAAAAAATAGAAATTTGCATTTCTAAAAAAAAAAAAAAAAAAAAAATAGAATTTGCTTTTGTTAGCCTTCAATTACGGAGTTCTTTTAGGAAAACATGAAAACGGAGTATTTTGCTCGTTTTAGACATAATATTTTATATTTTTTAGAAAAATATGATAATTGATTTTTGTGCAGCTGTTAGACTTCAATTCTTTGATTTTTTACAAAAAATTGAAACAAATTGAAATTTGAATGTGTTAAATCTTCAAGTACGGATCGTAGAAAAACATGAAAACTAATTATTTTACTCGTCTTAGAAATCAATTTTGACATTTCTTAGATAAACATGACAATTTATTTTTTCACATGTTTTAGACTTCATTATTTTGTATTTTTGCGAAATTTTTAGAAAAAGATGAAAATTGCATGTGTAAGTTCAATTGCTGAGTTTTTTTGAGAAAAATATGAAAGTTATGTATGTTTCATATCGTCTATTTTTACATTTTATAAAAATATATTATAAATTTATTTCTTCGAAGGTTTGACTTCATTTTTACTTTTTCCCATTTTTATTAAAAAATAGTGATTTAAATCATTAGCGAATATTAAAAATAATATGTAGGGTTGCTAAATTTCCAAGAACAAGAATACTCGAGTAACAAAAATATAATGTTTATTTTGTTTGTAAAATAATATAACAGACCATACAGGCCCGACCCATGCATAAGGCCAGGAAAACCTGGGCTCGGGTCCCAAAAAAAAGGAGGGTTCAAACTTTTTTTTTTTGTTATCATGCATATACAAAATAATAAGATGAATGGACCATTAGTATTTATTTACTCTAAACCCGACCCGTACCCGCCCCACCCAGCCCCATATACCCAATAACGCGTTACCGTTTGTGTTCCCTCTCTCCGTCTCTCTCTGGACAGTGGACTCGACAGTAAATTTTTGCAAAAAAAGTGGTTATCACGGAATGGTTTTTTGAGTGGATTTCGTGCGTTTAATCAAGGAGAATAGTAGTGGAGCTTAATTATTGGTTATTGAGTTGATTTCAAGAGATTGGAGTGGGGATTTGAGGAGCATTTGGGTTTTTTCGAGTTTGGAACTAGGCATTGGAATTTCTCGATTTTTGAACGATTTTGATGGGAATTTCTCCGGTTTTCTTGCTAATTATTCTCCTACTACCTCCATATTGTATAATCTCTTTCTCTCTCAAACTAATTTCATCTCTAATTTAGTTTTTTCACTTGAAATTAAATTTAAATTGAATTTGGGGCTAAATTAATTTGTTGATTTGATAATTTGTTAGTAAATTGGACTCAAATTGCTTGTAATTATGTTAGATTTGTTGATTTGTTTGTAAATTTCATTTGTCAATTTGTTAATTTCAAAGGAGATTATGCTGAATTTTATCTCTAATGGGATTGAAATGTTTGAAATTGTATATTAATTTCATCTCTAATGGGGATTGAAATTCGTTTGTAAATTATATATTTAAGTGTGATTTTATAATAGTACATTATTTTGAAATTATATATTTTGTTCTTTTTGAATTATAAGTAATGTAATATATTTTGAATTTTGAATTTATTATTTTTGAGCAAATTAATTAATTTACGAGTCCATTTATTATTTTGGCTTCGGGTACGCGAAATCGTTGGACCGGTGAGACCACACAACATTAAACCAACTCTGTTGAAGCAAATCTTCGTATAATAGGCTGGTTCACTTTCATTTTCTTTCAACAAAACCCAAATTAGAGCATACATATCATGAAAATCATATGCACCCAATACAATAATACAAGCATCCTCTTATGTGGAAAAAAGTATAAAATATAACACACAAAACAATATAAAATAAAATAAAAAATACAGGACAGCAAGCCAATTTTTCTCCACATGAAGCTGTTTCATATTTATTCCTTTTTAACATGATCCAAATTAAACCACAATAATTCTAGTTATCAGGATTTGCGACGAGATAAGCCTCGGCAGCCTTCATGACACCGGCAAACTCCTGTTTTGCCATATCGATTCCCTTCGGTTCAAAAGCCGGCAATGGCGTATAAGTCGCGACAATCTTGGCCACACAACCTCCATCTTTGGACTCAATCTTGATGTGG
Source organism: Luzula sylvatica (assembly GCA_946800325.1). Taxonomy (NCBI): domain Eukaryota; kingdom Viridiplantae; phylum Streptophyta; class Magnoliopsida; order Poales; family Juncaceae; genus Luzula; species Luzula sylvatica. Next base: position 57,580,858 of record OX326956.1, on the reverse strand, counting down.
GAAGCAGTCGATTCGACATAGATACCAAGCACACCACCCTCTACGAGAGTACTCTTGGCCTCACAGTTGTCAATGTCTATGAAGTCTAAGCGTTCCTTCACGAAGCTGAACGGCAACCCTGTAAATTTATTGTATCGTCAAACAAGGTATTCGAATTTAACCAAAAATGCTAACAGAGAAATTATAATCCTCTTAATTATAATTAAAACAGATCTCTGTCTGAACACATTATGACATGCAGCAATTTTTGAATTAAATATATAAATAAAACTGATAATTTTATTTGAGATATAATATACCTGGAACGAAGTTGAATTGTCTGACACTGCCAACCTTACCATCTCCCTCTAAGGGAACGGCACTAACAACTTTATCGGATGCGACCTTAGGGGCAAGATTGTGCCAGTCCAGAATGGCTGCTCTGAATAGACGTGAGGCCGACACGGCACATTCAACGTCGATTGACCAGCTAGAACTCATTATTGATTAAGTATAGATTGAATGTAACTTAGATTACTCAAGTGCGAGTGTTGATTCTTATTGTCTTGAATGGTTGTGGTGTGGTGATGAAGGGAGAATGTGAGGATTTATATAGATGGACTGCTAGGGGGTTGGTGAGTTTAAAAGGAGAGAAATTGCAAGTCTCCAAAATCTGAACGAAATTAAAATTAACTAGCGTTGTGCCCGCGCGATTGCGCGGGTTTTGCTCTATGTTCTAAGTTAATGTATTTAATTAACATGATAACTAACACATGTTAGTTATTAATTTAATATGTAATTAACATTAATTCGAATTTATACATTTGAATCAATATTAATGAATATTTAATGATATATTCTAATTATCACGTGAATTAAGTGCAATAACACAAATATAGAGAATACGGTTGATACTTATTGGAGCTTCATAAAATTTTATATATTTTTTTTCACTTACAACTGATATTAAAAAAAAATTACTTTACTCCAAAATGTACCCGCCGTACCCTCCATATTTGTACTATTACATTTGGTTAAAGTGATAATTAGATCATATCGTTAAAAATTCATTAATATTGATTTAAATTTATGAATTCGAACTAATGTTAATTACGTATTAACTTAATAGCTAACCCGTGTCAGTTATCATTTTAATTCAATAAATTAACTTTGAACACAGAACATGTTTTGGTTGCGCGGGCTTTGCTCTATGTTCTAAGTTAATATATTTAATTAAAATGATAACTATCGCATGTTAGCTATTAATTTAATACGTAATTAACATTAGTTCGAATTCATAAATTTAAATCAATATTAATGAATATTTAAGTATATGATCTAATTATCACGTTAATTAAATGCAATATCACAAATATGAAGAATACGACATGTATATTTTGGAGTAAAGTAATTTTTTTTTATTTTTAATATCATTGTACTGTTCGCTGAAAAAAATATATAAAAGTTTATTAAGCACCAAAATTTACCAGTCGTATTCTCCATATTTGTGCTATTGCATTTAATTAACGTGATAATTAGAACATATCATTAAATATTCATTAATATTGATTCAAATTTATAAATTCGAACTAATGCCAATGACGTATTAAATTAATAGCTAACATGTGTTAGTTATTTTAATTAAATATATTATATATAATATGTTAGGATAAAATTTGGAGAAGAATATAATTTTTTCAATTAAAAATTAAAAAAAGAGAGACACGTGTCTCATTTTCATGCTATGTACCCAATTAGAACTATGTATAATTTGGAGGTTGTTGATGGTGGATGTTTTTGACTATCTAGAACTTGAATTGCGACCAGGATTGAGAACATTTTGGAAAAAATAAAAATTTACATATGTTAATATTTAATTATGAAATTATTTTAGAAAACATGAAAGAGACATCAATTTTGATAGTTTTTTTGAAAAATATTATAAAAATATTTTTTTGAAGATGTTGTTAGACTTCGATTTTTACATTCTTACCATTTTTTAAAAAAAAAAATTGAAATTTGCATATATTAGACTTTAAATAAGGTATTTTTTGAGAAAAAAACATAAAATTAAATATTTTGTTCGTTTTATATATCATTTTTAGAAAAAATATGATGATTTATTTATTTGCATGTGTTAGACTTAATTTTGCATTATGCAAAAAAACTTGCAAAAATAGACATTTGCACATATTCGTTTTCAATCACAGAGTTTTTTTGAGAAAAAACATGACAATTGAGTTTTTGGTCGTTTTGGACATTAATTTCTCTTTTTAATGAAAAGTATTATAAATATATTTTATCGAATGTTTTACACTCCAATTTTTACATTTTTGCAAAATTTTGGGAGAAAAGAATTTGCACGTATTAGTCATAAATTACGGAGGTTTTGTTTTAAGCAAAACATGAAAACTAAGTATTTTGCTTGTTTTACAAACCAATTTTGAATTCTTTTTTAATATTATAATTTTTTTTAAGGCGTTGGCCTTCGAATTTTGTATTTTTAAAAAAATAGAAATATGCATGTGTTAGTTTTCAATTTTTGAGTTTTCTTTTTTCGAAACAACGAAAATTAATTTTTTTTTACTCGCTTTAGAAATCAATTTTGCTATTTTGTGAAAAGTATTATATTTTTTAAGTGCGAGTGTTGATTCTTGTTGCCTTGAATCGTTGTGGTGTGGAGATGAAAGGAGAATTGTAGGGTTTATATAGATGGGCTGCTAGGGAGGTTGGTGAGTCTAGAAGGAGAGAAATTGGAGGTCTCCAAAATTCTAACGAAATTAATTTGGAGGTTGTTGATGGTGGATTTGTTTGACTATCGAGATTCTAGAACTTGAACTGAGACAATTCTCATATGATTGATCGTTCCATGCAAATATCCTCACTGCCATTAAATATTTGACTTTAATATTTTTTTTTCAGATAAACACAATATTTAAACACCTTGCAAATTTTAAAAAATAAAATATCATAAAACTATTAAAACAACACACAAAAAGAGAATGAAATTAAAAAACTGAATGTTTAAACAGATATTTTCAATGTATTTATTTATTATTGTTTATTTTATTATTATATGATGTTAGTTTTTTCATGAATAATAAATGAAATATTAAAATTACATAAACACAATATATAATAATTTCTTTTTTTAAATCACCACGTGTTTAGAAATACTTATGAATTTGCTTAAAATTAATAAGGAATACAAAAATTAATCATTACGTATGAAAATTGAAAGGTATTTTGGTCAAATTTTTTCTTGATATCATCCGTATGGAGTATTTGGAAATAACAGTTTGCTGGAGGATTTTTTTTTGGAGTTTACAAAAAGATAGTGATTTTTTTTTATAATATCCAAAAAAGTTAGGGAGTTAAAAATACACCAAAACAAAGATGTGTGAACAATCAAATAAAAAAAATGTAGAATCCAATTACACATTAGGTAAAATTAAATCATGACAAACTCAAAGACTCGCGCGCAATTGCGCGGAGAAAAAAGCTAGTTATATAATCATGTTACACAAATTCATAAATAATAACCCAATTTATACATGTCGAAATTCTTAGACTAATCCAAATTTATAACAACGAATTACCCATTTATTCATACACTATAATTGGGAACAAACACACCATGCATCCAAGTTCTTACATCCAAACTCGTACGCCAAGTTGAAAAGCCATATATTAATGAAAATTACGAAAAGAAAACTCATAGTTTGAAATTTCACAAAATAACTTCAACTATTAAGTCTTCTCCGATTACCCGATTACCAAATCTCCCCTTTCTTGAAAGAACTTAGGAAAATACTACCGACGTACAACATATTTACCTCAAGGAACCCCACGACAAATGAAATAGAATGTAAATGGGAAGCATCCAGAAATTTCTCAACAAAACCGGCGTACAAAACACTACATGATCCGGGACTTCGTTCCTCATGGCAAAAACAATGTTGACAAACAAATGCTCTTCTAAAAGTAAGAGTTTTTGTATGGCTCATGCTCCACGGGAGAATAAACACGGCCAACCTATTACAACGCAAAGGATGGCCGCATGTAGATGTGTGCCAACTATGCAAAAGACACCAGGAAACGGTAGATCACCTTTTCGTACATTGTACATACACGAAATCCGTTTGGAGGCTAAGCGGGACACATGGCCGGCCCCGACAAATTTGGTGCCCTAGCCCGAATCGTTAATTAATATTCATATTATCTAAAATGGTGCCGGATACACAAATAGTTCTTATGGACCGAACTACTCGCATTTCTTCATGGTGTTCATCAATAATATCTTCACCATGCCTCATATTTTCTTCTTTCATTAAATTAACATTTGCCTCAACGGGTTGAGTCGAACTACTCGCATTTTGTCTCTTCGCATCAAATAACTTATGGACCGAACCGGCAAGTGATTTTGCTAATTCACACCTTCTTTGTTTCGATTTTCTTTTTTGAGATCCGGAATCTTGTTTGCGTTTATCGTTCGTCATCTTAATAAAATACCTTATCATTAAAAAAAGTTAGATGATACATACAAAAAAAATATTGCAATGAATTGATAATTGAATAATTACCTTTTGTTTTGCGGTTTATGAAAAAAAAATGATCTAGTTGTCTTGTTCTACTTTTTGTAGATCTTTTTCTCTTTTAGGAATTTTATCGAACACCTTGTCTACATTAAAAAATAAGAAAAAAATTAGATGATGAACAAAATAAATTAAGTTTCTTAGTTAAATTGGAGAAAAAAAAAATTATTAAGACTAAGAGAGTACAATATCTTAGTTTGAGAAATTAATCTCCTAATTTTTTTGTTTCATCTTTTTTCAATCCTAAATTCTAATTCAAAATAATAATGAAAAAAATAACCTTGAGATGAGAAAGATATGTCGTTCAAGGCTCAAACTATTGAATCATCCACAAGCCAAACTCGAAAACATGAAAAAAAAATACCATTTTCGTCCAGTAAAAGAGGAAGGAGAAAGTCCAGCTTTTTTTTTTCTTGTGTCTCGACGTGGATGGCTTGGGAGAGAAGGATGAAAAAAAATACTTTATATTTTATTTGATTGGACTATTTAATATTTGGGCTTATAAAAAAACTAACCATATACTTATAATTTTTTTGTTCATATGGTGCCCCTTAATTTGATGGTGTCCTAGCCCAAGGGTTTGGTGGACTTGCCCTTGGGCCGGGCCTGGCGGGACAATGTGCAATGCACCCGCCATAATACCGGGTAACGTTACAACCTTACAAGCGTGGAATCAAGGAAAGGCACAACTTGCGAAAAATGAAAGAAAAGGGTGGGATGCTTTATGAATGGCAATAACATGGACCATATGGAAGGAGAGGAATGCAAGGATATTCCGCAAGGTAACAAGAGGCTCCCACCACTCGACAATGACGGCGGTGCAAGAGGCAATCCAATGGAGTAAGATAAGTAATTGAGATAGGATGGACATGTATCCGAGATAGCTTATTTTTAATTATCACGCATAACACTTTGTAAATACTATTTTTTCGTATATGAAAATTCCAAGGTAGGCATCCGCCTTCCTTTTTCAAAAAAAAAAAAAAAAAAAAAAAAATATTAAGTCTTCTCCAAGTGTTAATTATGTTCAACTTCAATTGTATAAAATGAGAAAAATAACTATGTGATATCATCAGTACTAACAATCCCGACCCAATCTCTTAGCTTAGCCATCTTACGAACTTCTCAAAGAAACCAATTTTGCATGAATGAGACTGAGTCTGGTACGAAATCGATCGAGAATGAAAGAGAATATGTGCTTCTCAAATAAGCTAGTTTTTCTGACCAATAACATGGATCTTGTCAAAAATAAGCTAAAAAACAACATGGATCTGATTTAATTTCGTTAATGTGGATTTCATGCATGAAAGACAAATAGCAAGAATTATCTAATATCAAAATGAAAAGGAGGAGCATGACAAAAGATGCAAGCCAAGAAAAAGGGTGTGAGGTAAAGAGAAAGAGAATCGATGGAGGTGTGCAGGGTTCATATTTGGCAAGAGATCTTCCCAAATCCCATATAACAGAGAGACCTTACTTATTTTATTAGACGGAAATGACAATCGGAGGGTTAAGGTGATAAAATCAAGCATATCTAATCATTGAATCCCACGGATTCTAGTGAGCGGACATAATTTCATCCGATGATCATTGGACAAGCTCCGCTCCCCTTTTCATGCGACTAGTGGACTAGTGGACTAGTGGACCGATTCATTCACATGATAGCCTTTTATGACAGTTTTTCGATATTTTCGGACAAGAATTAGGCCTGAAAGATTATTTTTGATAGAATTAGTTAGGAACTTGTAAATAGTAATCTTATAGTTATATAAAAAAAAAAAAAAAAAAAATCATTGGAAGTCTTTGAAAAAATTAAAAATCATTGGAAGAGGGATATCAAAGCCCTGTGTCCAGTTTCTTCAAAATAAAAAAGGAAAAATGAAAGATGTTGGAATTTACTCCAAAACAAGTTTTATTCATTTCATTTATTTATACTCCTACAATTAATCCGAAGCACGGAAGATCTCTCCCTAAAAGCACGTCCAATAAACACATAGATAAATAAAACCACACAAAATCATCTATAATAAATAATAATCCTTGTTTTGTTCATATTTGGTATGATCACTTGAGCGAGTTCTCTATATCGATTACGAAACGATATTTTACATCATTTTTTATGAGTCTCTCAATTGCCTCGTTAATGTACTCTATGTTGATGATCTCGACTTCTGGATATATTTCATTTTTAGAGCAGAACTCAATCATCTCTTGTGTGTCCTTTGTTCCTCCAGTCACGCTTCCAACAATGGATCTTGAACCTGTCGTAAAGTAACAATAATTTTGTTAAGATAAATTACAAATATAAATAATGCAAATTTCACCAAATCTGGATTCTTGGTGAATAGACATGATCAAGACAAATATTTTACTAACCGAAATTAAGGGAAAACGGACTGAATTTGATTTCACTAGGGAATCCGACAAGAGCCATAATCCCGTCAATTTTGAGCAAAGAAAGATACGGATCAAATGGATGATCACCAGAAGCCGTGTCAATAATAAAGTCTAGAGATTTCGCTGCAACCTGCAAGAAAATTAAGTCTTACAATTTTCTAAAATAAAAAGGAGTACCGATATTTAATATAGTTCATACCGCCATCTGATCATGATCCTTCGAAAGAATAAATTTATCAGCTCCAAGGAGGTTAATCGCCTCATCTCTCTTCGATTCGCTTGTACTAATCACCGTAACTTTCAGACCAAATGCCTTTCCAAATTTGACAGCCAAGTGGCCTAATCCGCCGAGACCAATTACTCCTAGAGATTTACCGGCTTGGTTCATTTTATGTTTCATCATAGGAGTATAAACCGTAAGTCCTGCACAAAGTAAAGGCGCCGCCTTTTCTAACGGTATATTGTCTGGTATCTTGTGGCAGTATCTATTGATCAATCAAAATAAAACGTGTCAAATCATACATATATTTTTTGAAAATTTGATTTGATAAGTTAAAAATAGTTTACTATTATTATTATTATTTGAAGAATTTATATTTATTTATACCTCTCATGTGCCACTATATGTGTGGAATATCCACCTTTAGTGACAGTACCATCTTTATCGATACGATTATATGTTCCTACTCGACCTTTCTCACAATGAATCTCTCGGAAGACATGGCAATAATCACAGTCTCGGCAGGAATCAACATACACGCCTAGTCCCGCACGGTCGCCAACATTGAATTTCGCCACATTCGATCCAACCTCTGTCACAATGCCTACTATTTCATGCCTACATTCCAAAGTCAGGAAAAATTTATTTCAAGATTTATATTAATAGAATGAAAATAAGCAAAGAATATATACCCGGGCACCAACGGATATATTGAGTCGCCGAAATTATTTCGAGTCCAGTGAACGTCGGCATAACAAACTCCACAATGTGTTATTTTTATAGATACATCATCACTCCTTGGTTCCCTGTATCGTGTTTTTGTTAGGACATAACAACTTTGGCGTACCAGTTTCGGCACAATTTCACTTAGGTATGCTACGGTTGTACCGAATTATTGGCAATTGATTCAAAATTGATTCAATTGTTTAATATCAGACAGAGCCGACGAATAATTAAGTCCAGAAACAGAGCGAATAATTATTTGATACTTATTTCATTTTATTTTTCTGACATGCAGTACCTTCGGTCGAACTTGTAAGGGGAAAGAATTCCAGAAGGATCTCTTGCAGCCCATCCAAGACAATTTCCTGTTTCTTCCATTTCCCACTTTTATGTGTTTAAACATACAATATGATTAGGAAAAACCAATTTAGGATAAATAAACTAAATATATGATTGAGGAATTGAAAATTGAATAAGTTGTTACTCACATGATGAGAGGTTGAAACTTGAAAGTACTGCTCTGTATGATCCTTCTCGTTTTGTTTTTTGCAACTAATTTGATTTATGTATTTTTGCTATGTTGCATGTATTTATAAGTCTTTCTCGCTGCTGGATTTTTCTTTATGAAATCAGCACTGACGTCTCTCTGTATTTTGCTTGTTTTTCACATTAAATTGATCATTTTTTTGAAACATATTACACATTTATTATTTGAAGGTGTTAGACTTCACTTTGTATTTTTGCAAAATAATTGGAAAAAATAGAAATTTGCATGTAATAATCTTTAATAACGGATGCTTTTGAAAAAAAAAATGACAATTAACTATTTTGCTCATTTTGGACATCAAGTTTGGTTTTTTCTGAAAATATTATAAAACTATTTTTTTTAAAGTCTTGGACTTCATTTTTTACATTTTTGCTAAATTTTGGGAAAAAAGAATTTGTATGTGTTAGTTTTCAATTATAATGTTTTTTTTTTCAGAAGAACATGGAAGCTAAGTATTTTGCTCGTTTTAGAAAACCAAGTTTTGCATATTTCAAAATACTATAAATTTATTTCTTGAAGGCGATATAATTCAATATCTGCATTTTTTAGAATTTTTTGAAAAATAGAAATATGAATGTGTTAGTCGTCAATTATGGAGGTTTTTTTTAGAAAACATAAAAAGTAAGTTTTTTCGCTTTTGACATCAATTTTCTTTATTGAAAAAAAATAAAAATAGAAATTTGCTCGTTTTTAAGACATTAATTTTGTCAATTTTTAAAAAACATGATGATATTTTTGGGTGTCAGACTTCATTTTTTCATTTTTACAGACAATTAAAAACTAGAAATTTGCATTTTAGAGAAAATAACGTGAGAATTGAGTTTTTTGCTCGTTTTGGACATTAATTTTGGCTTTCTATTGAAAATATTATATTTTTTTTAAGGTTTTACACTTCAATTTTTACATTTTGCAAATTTTGGGAAAAAATAATTTGCATGCGTTAGTCACCAATTTTCAATTTTTTTATAAGGCGTTAGACTTCAAATTTTGTATTTTTTTCAATTTTTTTGAAAAAATAGAAATATGCATGTGTTAGTCTTCAATTACGGAGTTTTCTTTTAGAAATTGCGAAAATTAAGTTTTTTTGCTCGCTTTAGACATCAATTTTGCTATTTTATGAAAACTATTATATTTTTAAAGGTGACTTCATTTTTTGTATATTTGCAAAATTATTGGATAAAACGTACAAATTTGTTTGTGTTAATCTTCAATTACGAAGTATTTTTGAGGAAATAAAGAAAAATTAAGTATTTTGCTCGTTTGGACATCAATTTTGGCATTTTGAGAAATACATGAAAATTAAGTATTTTGCAGATTTTGGACTTCACTATTTGGTTTTTTTTAAAATTTCAAATTGTTTTGAAATATGCATGTATTAGTCTTTAATTACAGAGTTTTTTTTGAGGAAAATCACGAGAATTGAGTATTTTGCTCGTTTGAAATATCAATCTGGAATTTTTAGAAAAATATTAAAAATTTAGTTTTGTGAAGGTAGACTTAAATTTTTTTATTTTCTCAAAAAATTGGAAAAAAATAGAAATTTACATGTGTTACAGAGTTTTTTAAGAAAAAACATGACAATTGAGTATTTTCTCGTTTTAGACAACATATTTGGCATTTTCTAAAAATATTATAAATTATTTTTTTGAAGGTGTTAGACTTGACTTTTTAGATTTTTACGATTTTTTTGGAAAAATAGAAATTTGCATAAATAGAGTTCAATAATGTACTAAGTGTAGGAGTTCAATAATGGAGAATTAATTAATATTACATTTAATTAATGTGATAATTAGAATATATCATTAAATATTCATTAATATTTATTCCAATTTATAAATTCGAATAAATATTAATTATTATGTATTAAGTTAATAGCTAACATGTACTAGTTATCATTTTATTTAAATATAATAACTGGAACATAAATGGAGAATTCGGTGGGTACATTTTGAAGGAGAATAAATATTTTTTTTTCAAAACACTGTAGCATCGAGATTTAAAAATCCGGTTTGGATCATTTCTGGAATATTTTTGAAGAGCTTATTTTTCGAATTTTCATCCCATAACGGATTACATGCAGAAATGCTCTGCTAACCTTACCATCTCCCTCTCGAACGGCACTAACAACTTTATCGGATGTGACCTTAGGGGCAAGATTGTGCCAGTCCAGAATGGCTGCCCTGAATAGACGTGGGGCCGACACGACACATTCAACGTCGATTGACCAGCTAGAACTCATTATTGATTAAGTATAGATTGAATGTTACTTAGATTACTTAAGTGCGAGTGTTGATTATTGTTGCCTCGAATAGTTGTGGTGGGGACATGAAAGGAGAATTAGAGGGTTTATATAGATGGGCTACTAGGGCGGTTGGCAACTCGAAAAGGAGATATATTGGAAGTCTCCAAAATTTGATCGAAATTAATTTGGAGGTTGTTGATGCTGGATATTTTTGACTTTCCAGGATTTGAATTGCGACCAGGATTGAGAACTTTTTGGAAAAATAAAAATTACTTATGTTAATATTTAGTTAATTATTTTAGAAAACATGAAAGAGACATCAATTCTGATAATTTCTTGAAAAATATTATAAAATTATTCTTTTGAAGATGTTTCTTAGAATTCGATTTTTACATTCTTACAATTTTTTATAAAATTTTTGAAATTTGCATATATTAGTTTTTAAATAAGGTGTTTTTTGAGGAAAAAAAATGAAAATTAAGTATTTTTCTCGGTTATTATATAATTTTTAGAAAAATAAGATGATTTATTTATTTGCATGTGTTAGACTTTATTTTTTGCATTTTTGCTAAAAACTTGATAAAACAGACATTTGCACATATTAGTTTTCAATTACGGAGTTTTTTTTAGAAAAAACATGACCACTGAATTTTTGGTCGTTTTGGATATTAATTTGTTTTTCTATTGAAAAATATTATAAATTTATTTTTTCGAATGTTTTAGACTTCAATTTTAACATTTTTACAAAATTTTGGGAAAAAAGAATTTGCAAGTATTAGTCATCAATTACGGAAGTTTTTTTTAGCAAAATATGAAAACTAAGTATTTTGCTTGTTTTAAAAATTAATTTTGAATTCTTTTTAAATATTATAATTTTTTTTAAGGCGTTAGACTTCGAATTTTACATTTATGAAAAATAGAAATATGAATGTGTTAGTCTTCGATTATGGAGTTTTCTTTTTTAGAAACAATGAAAATTAATTTTTTTTGCCCGTTTTAGACATCAATTTTGCTTTTTATGAAAAAGATTACATTTTTTTAAGGCGTTAGAATTCACTTCCTGCATTTTTGTAAAATTATTGGATAAAACAAAGAAATTTGCTTTTGTTAGCCTTCAATTGCGGGATATTTTTGAAGAAAATATGAAACTTAAGTATTTTGCTCGTTTAGACATCAATTTTGGCATTTTACGGAAAAACATAAGAATTAAGTATTTTGCTCGTTTAGACATCAATTTTGGCATTTTACGGAAAAACATAAGAATTAAGTATTTTGCAGATGTTGGAATTCACTATTTGTATTTTTGAAAAATTTCAATTTTTTTTGAAATATGCATGTATTAGTCTTTAATTACGGAGTTTTTTTTTTAAAAAAACATTAGAATTGCGTATTTTGCTTGTTGGGAACATAAATTTTGGATTTTTTTTTAAAATGTTCCGAATTTAATTTTTTGAAGGTGTTGACTTCAATTTTTTCATTTTCTCAGAAATTTGAAAAAAAAATAAAAATTTACATGTGTTACCGATTTTTTTGAGAAAAAACATGACAATTGAGTATATTTCTCGTTTTATGCAATAAATTTGGTATTTTTTTAAATAATAAATTTAATTTGTTAAACGTGTTAGACTTGATTTTTTACATTTTTACGTAATTTTTGAAAAAATTGAAATATGCATGTGTTAATGGACTGAATTCCTCCATATCTTTCAGGAAAATAGAAATTTGTATCCTCATTTGATTTCGCCATATTCCTCCTTATTTATAGCTGCTTGCTTCATATTTATTTTCTTTTAACAAAATACAAATTTAACCACAATAATTCTAGTTATATGCATCAGGATTTGCGACGAGATAAGCCTCAGCAGCCTTCATGACACCGGCAAACTCCTGTTTTGCCATATCGATTCCCTTCGGTTCAAAAGCCGGCAATGGTGTATAAGTCGCGACAATCTTGGCCACGCACCCTCCATCTTTGGACTCGATCTTGATGTGGGAAGCAGTCGACTCGACATAGATACCAAGCACACCACCCTCTACGAGAGTACTCTTGGCTTCGCATTTGTCAATGTCTATGAAGTCTAAGCGTTCCTTCACGAAGCTGAATGGCAATCCTGTAAATTCAAATTGTATCGTCAAACAAGGTATTCAAATTTAACCAAACATGCTTACAGAGAAATTATAGTCCTCTTATTTATATTTAAAAAAGATCTCTGTCTGAACACATTATGATATGCAGCAATTTTTTGAATTAAATATATAAATAAAACTGATAAATTTTTTTATAGATTACCTGGAACGAAGTTGAATTGTCTGACACTGCCAACCTTACCATCTCCCTCTAAGGGAACGGCACTAACAACTTTATCGGATGCGACCTTAGGGGCAAGATTGTGCCAGTCCAGAATGGCTGCTCTGAATAGACGTGAGGCCGACACGGCACATTCAACGTCGATTGACCAGCTAGAACTCATTATTGATTAAGTATAGATTGAATGTAACTTAGATTACTCAAGTGCGAGTGTTGATTCTTATTGTCTTGAATGGTTGTGGTGTGGTGATGAAGGGAGAATGTGAGGATTTATATAGATGGACTGCTAGGGGGTTGGTGAGTTTAAAAGGAGAGAAATTGCAAGTCTCCAAAATCTGAACGAAATTAAAATTAATTTGGAGGTTGTTGATGGTGGATTTGGTTGACTATCGAGATTCTAGAACTTGAACTGAGACAATTCTCACAGTCACGGGATTCGACTTTGATCGTTTGATATTAAACCCTTGCCCGCCAAACGAAATCCAATTGAATTGGAAATTATTTGTGATAAACAAAGCTTAGTATGGGCAAAACCTTTTAATTATTTTTGTTATGGTTCTGGATCGATAATTAATCGAATGATTCACTTGATATTAAGGCCTGGTTTGAAATGGAAGCCCATGGAATTCAAGTATCAATCCCATGGTGGAATGAGCCCAGTACAATTATATATTTGCGATTTCATTTATTATTTAATTTGTGACATATTTGTTTATATATATATATATATATATAGTAATATGTTTTTTTTAGAGAGCTAAGGAAGCGTATAGCTTCTTTTAATACATTAAAGCGGAAGCGGAGTTTAATACATTGGTGAAATTTTACACGGTGCATGTAAAAACACGGTGCATGTAAAAAGTAGAGATGTAAACAAAATCTAAAAATACGAAATCCTAAACGGAACCGCTTTAGCAAAAAACGAAACCATTGGTTGCCTTCGTGAACTATCCTTGCGGCCGTGACGGAAGCTCGGTGTATGAAGAAGCGGTAGCTTGCAGATGTGGAGAATTTTTCTTGACCTCACAAGGGGGGCGTCGGTATGGGGGTGGGTCGTCATGGCCACGCGGAGAGGCGAAATCTTTTTTTACAAATCCTAAATGAAGTAGGAGGATAGAGAGGCGGGGATGGACCCAATTTCGGTGGCCTCGCGTATACCATAGATTTCCCTTATGGTAGAGGCCCACATGTCTTCATGTCCGATGGAGATTTTCCAAAGCCACTTTAAGAGGAGAGAGTCATTATGAGTCACTAAGTCTAGGAGGCCGATCCCACCGTTTTCCTTTGGCAAACAAACTTTCTTCCATTTCGCGAGACAATGGCCACCGAGGCAATTTTTGTCTCTCCTCCAAAGAAAATTCCTTGTGATCTTGTTAATTTCCTTGATTAGCCACTTAGGTAATTTGAAATATTGCATAAAGTACGTAGGGACCGCATTTAGAACCGACTTTGCCAGTATCAACCTACACCTAGAGATAGGCATTTTCCTTTCCATCCGGCTAATCAGTTTTGCATTTTCTCAATTAGCGGGATGATGTCAATTTTCCTTGGTTTTTTGACATTTAGCGGCATGCCCAAATATGTCGGGGAATATCCCCGGCCCCGGGCCCGCGCAGCGGATATGTAGGCCCGGTCCGGTTCCCCGATTCCCGAGATCACGCCACGACTTCGAGGGTATGATGCAAATAGAAGGTTAGATCTTTACCGGTGCAAAATTGATTGCACACGAAGGGTTGATCGCTGCCTTCTTTCTCCTGTCACGTTGGTGACAACACGCGCGTCCCACATCACGCGTCTTTCACCGCTCGTTGACTTCGCCGATTCGCTTGATTTCGTCTCCGACTCAATCTACTCGTCCGAATCGATCACAATCGTGAGAGCCTCAGTTGTTGCTCCTCTACGTGTATCCACCTTGAATCGCAAGACTTCGGTCACGGATGCACCTGCCTAGACGATGCACCGGTGAACTTGCTTAATCGAATTGATTCTCTAAACCGTAAAATACCTTTTCACGGTTTCTCTCTTTTACACCTTTTCACTCTCTAGAAATTTGTCTCACAATTTTCTGGATAATTCTGAATGAATTGCTTTGTTAAGATGAGAGAGAAAATCATATTTATATATAATAGGATCAGGATTAGCCAAAAGGCATGTATATCCAATATACACCCTCTCACACAGAAAACTGCATGAACCTGGTCAGTATTCTGTCCAGACGAAATTGATAAATTTCTCTGACAGAAAATCAACCAACACGAAAGTTGTAGATAATCTCATTATCTACACGACCCAATTTGGCCCAGCCCAATTGGAGTTCGTATGCAAAAGTTATGACTGTTTTACTAACTGTATGTCATACTGTTGCACCCTTTCGGTATTTCATAGAAACGACACTTATACTTCGTTCATATGAAATATATTTCTACATGAAGGTTATAGATAATCTAATTATCTATCTTACCCAATTTGAACCATTCAAATCGGAATTTCCTACTGAAAGATATGGCTACGAATGTACGACTACATTCGTTTATCCTTGTGTATACTTTTACGGTTGATCCTGAAACTGTATTTCCTTCAGTCTCCCACTCAATTTCAGATCTACCTAAAAGATACTCATGCATATCCAATACGCACGATTTTAGAGAATATAGCTCGCGTATCAAATACCAAGCTATGCACATCCTATGTGCCAATTTTATGATCAAGCCCGACTTAGTACGACTCGTTGTGTGACCATGTAGGTTCGACTTAACGATGGCAGTAGGTTGTTTCCAATACCTACAAGCTCATGAGCGGTATCTAGTCACTCCATCATAGCCACCCATGTTAAACGAATAATGATTGTAATCATTGTGCCTATCTCGAATAGCGGTTACTAGTTCTCTTGTTTGCGATATCCGTTAATCAAAAGGCATGGTAATAGTCATCCTTATAATTTGATTAACTACACTTATTCCCCGATTCCGAGTTGAAATAACAAATTTCAATCGATATTAACCATTAATATCATTGACTGCGGCCGCAGGTTTCGTTAATCGACTCATCGAGCGGCGCCTAAGAGATATCTCTTCCTTTCGGAATAAACAATTCATATCTTGGAGACTCACATTGAATTCCGTGTTTCGGACAATACCCAATGATGATCCTTTTAACTCCCTGTTACGGTGAGCGTAAGATCATATCAAAGCATTGTGTTACGCACGAAACGCAATCAATGATCCCCTCAAGTTTGAAGAATCTAAAACCCCATCCGTCGCAAGTCCATCTATAATGACTAAACCATGTCATGGTCTCGCGGCTTCGGTCATATCCAATACATGTAACCTAACATATATCTACGTTCCCGATTCGACAAACTCCTTTGTCCCATGATTAGCAAAACATAATCATCTCCTCGGCAAACGTACTAGTGTACGCGTTCAGTCTATTATCTAATAATAGAAATGCTTCTCTCTTAAGCAAGCTGATTTTCAACTTCGTTTTGAAACTCTTTGAACTTTTCAAAGGTCTCCGCTTTCGTACGCATCAAATAAATATATCCATATCTACTATGATCGTCCGTAAACGTAACAAAGTATCGATAGCCTCCTCTTGCCTCGATACTCATCGGTCCACACACATCGGAATGTATGAGTTCCAATAGATCGTTGGACCGTTCTCCAACCTTGGAGAACGGCGCCTTAGTCATCTTGCCAAGCAAACAAGATTCGTAATTCCCAAATGAATCCAATTCAAATGAGTCTAGTAGTGCATCTTTATGGAGTCTAGCAATGCGTTTCTCATTCACATGACCGAGACGACAATGCCAAAAGAAAGTCCGATTATCAACTTTAGATTTAATCCTTTTTGCATTAACGTTATATATGGACTTATTATTTCCGTGATCGAAATCCAACACATAAAGACCATTTTCTAACAGAACATTTCCATAGATAATAGAATCCTTACATATCGAAAACTCATTATTCCTAATAACGAATTCATAGCCATCATTGGCCAGTTTCGACACACTTATTATGTTCTTACATAACGTTGGTACATAATAACAATTATTTAGTACTAAAATAAGTCCACTAGGCAAAGTCAAATTAACTACTCCTACGGCAAATGCAGCAACTCTTGCTCCATTCCCGACGCGTAGATCGACTTCACCCTTTTCCAACCTTCGACTATTTTGAAGAACCTGCATATTTCGACAAATATGAGTCCCACAACCGGTATCCAATACCCAATTAGTCATAGTTGAAATATTAACTTCAATAACGTTAATACCTGAGAGGCCGGTCGCTGAAACCGCCTTGCCCTTCT
This sequence comes from Luzula sylvatica, assembly GCA_946800325.1. Classification (NCBI taxonomy): domain Eukaryota; kingdom Viridiplantae; phylum Streptophyta; class Magnoliopsida; order Poales; family Juncaceae; genus Luzula; species Luzula sylvatica. Next base: position 57,563,536 of record OX326956.1, on the reverse strand, counting down.
TCACCTCCTCGAGGTAAGACTTGCAATCGCGCTTCCAATGTCCAGCCTTGTGACAATGAAAGCACGTCTCATCCTTGGATTTCTCCTTTCCCCTTTTATTCGGCTTCGAACGTTTCTTAGCCGAACCGCCCTTGGGCTTTGATCTCTTACGATCCTTATTCTGAATTGTGAGAACATTTCCGGCAACTCTTGCCCTGTTCTCTCCGGACGACTTTAACGTCTCCGATTCAAAATTCTTGAGCATTCCGTGAAGCTCAGGGATCGTCTTATCCATCGAATGCATGTGATAGTTAGTCACGAACGGAGAAAACATTGGAGGAAGTGCACACAAGATCAAATCTTGTTGCATAATCTTCGACAATTTCTCTCCTAGCTTCTCAAGACGGTCTATGAGAGATTGCACCTTCAAAACGTGAGTACTCACTGAAGACCCCGAAGGCATCTTGCAGTTTACTAACTCCTTGAGCGTACTGAACCGTTCAATACGCTCCTGCTCTTGGAACATTTCCTTGAGCACAACGTCTATGATGTGCGCATCCGAGTCCTCAAACTGCTTTTGAAGACTAGCGTCCATACATGCCAACATGAGGCACGTAACATCATTTGAGTCCTTCTTAAGTTTCTCAAACGCGGCCTTTTCTTCGGCCGTAGCATCGGGGCCCGGTTCTACTAGTTCCGTATCCAATACGTGACTCTTGCCCTCTTGCCTGAGAACTATTCTCAGGTTTCGGTGCCAGTCAAAATAGTTCCGACCCACTAGCTTATCCTTTTCTAACGTCGATCTAATCGACATGGTGTTGGTGTTACTAGAAGACATATTCTACAAATGAAGTGAAAGATTGATTACTAACGTTGCGTACTTATCTTATAGGGCTTATATGATGATTATATGATAGTGTTATTTTATCGAATCGATAACCCTCATACCGATACGGGACTCCAAGTCCATAACACTCAAGACCCATATTTCCGTTCCTCCCACAAGTGACTTTAGCCTATCGGGTGGGATCCCGTTATTTAGGTAGGATTATATCCAATCGCATCCAATGCGACTCTTGAACCTTTATAGGATTTCGGTGATGGATTGTATCCAATACAATCCCAGTTCCGTGTGTGCATCCTATCTATGCCCCGAACTCCAATCTGATTGGCCTGGACGGTTAAGTCACAACCATCTCCATCGTATCGTTCAAATAGGCTACTAGTGAGTCGACTTTAGCCTGTGCCTCACTAGTCCCGATTTAACGCTTGCCACCCTTTCGATTGTTTCAATATCACGTGCCCGACTTTAGCCTGAACCCACGTGAAACGTAACACCGAACTCGGTAGTTGTGGATATGGAAGGCATTTTCATGACTTAAATATTATGAGGGATCATGCCATTGCATGTTTTTAAATTCGTGACATAATCCAATTATATCACTATCACAAGATTTTCATAAATGCATATGTTTTTATTTGGGAGTCTAATTATTCTAAATAATTATCTAACTATATGCTAGTATGATTGATGCCGATCAAATCGATATAAAGAACTCAAAATTCCAAGTTGTGTAGCCAAAGTTATCACGAAAACAAAATCAGCAACCAGAAACCAGTCCGTTGTAACGCAACATAGTCCATTACAACGGACCTCCAGTATACTTGGTACTCCGTTACAACGGAATACCAGTCCGTTACAACGCTATTTATTCCGGAGTTTGGCCAAAATTGCCAGAAACATGTCCGTTGCAACGCAACCTTGGTCCGTTACAACGCTATTTTCTGCATACCTTTGTCCAAATTTCCAGAAACCTGTCCGTTACAACGCAACATATAGTCCGTTGCAACGGACAAAACTGTGTAGACATCCGTTATAACGGACCCAGTCCGTTACCACGGACTCCAATAGACACCATTGGCATCCCCGCAACCCCGTATCTGATACAGGTTCCGTTACAACGGACTCCAAGTCCGTTGCAACGGAATATGCATTTTTCACAGTTCTCTTCACACCCCCGCATCCTATACAGGGTCCGTTGCAACGGACTCCAAGTCCGTTACAACGGAATATGTGTTTTTCGCAAAAAATTCCCAATTTTCTGTATCTGCTACCGTGTAGACATCCGCTATAACGGACAATGCAATTTTTGCACTGCTGTTTTCGCTCGTTTCCAAAACGATCAATCATGAAATCTTTTCACGATTATTCCTAGATACTCTCAATCAACTATTGATCGATCTCTAGCGAATTTCACTTGTGATTTTAATGGAATTTGACATTCTAAATATGTAACATCATGCAAACGGGTACGAACTTTGATAACCCGTGCGTATATCTAATATACGACTATGATTCGACCCTCGAATCGATGGCGATCGCTCTGATACCACTGTCGGGGAATATCCCCGGCGCCGGGCCCGCGCAGCGGATATGTAGGCCCGGTCCGGTTCCCCGATTCCCGAGATCACGCCACGACTTCGAGGGTATGATGCAAATAGAAGGTTAGATCTTTACCGGTGCAAAATTGATTGCACACGAAGGGTTGATCGCTGCCTTCTTTCTCCTGTCACGTTGGTGACAACACGCGCGTCCCACACCACGCGTCTTTCACCGCTCGTTGACTTCGCCGATTCGCTTGATTTCGTCTCCGACTCAATCTACTCGTCCGAATCGATCACAATCGTGAGAGCCTCAGTTGTTGCTCCTCTACGTGTATCCACCTTGAATCGCAAGACTTCGGTCACGGATGCACCTGCCTAGACGATGCACCGGTGAACTTGCTTAATCGAATTGATTCTCTAAACCGTAAAATACCTTTTCACGGTTTCTCTCTTTTACACCTTTTCACTCTCTAGAAATTTGTCTCACAATTTTCTGGATAATTCTGAATGAATTGCTTTGTTAAGATGAGAGAGAAAATCCTATTTATATATAATAGGATCAGGATTAGCCAAAAGGCATGTATATCCAATATACACCCTCTCACACAGAAAACTGCATGAACCTGGTCAGTATTCTGTCCAGACGAAATTGATAAATTTCTCTGACAGAAAATCAACCAACACGAAAGTTGTAGATAATCTCATTATCTACACGACCCAATTTGGCCCAGCCCAATTGGAGTTCGTATGCAAAAGTTATGACTGTTTTACTAACTGTATGTCATACTGTTGCACCCTTTCGGTATTTCATAGAAACGACACTTATACTTCGTTCATATGAAATATATTTCTACATGAAGGTTATAGATAATCTAATTATCTATTTTACCCAATTTGAACCATTCAAATCGGATTTTCCTACTGAAAGATATGGCTACGAATGTACGACTACATTCGTTTATCCTTGTGTATACTTTTACGGTTGATCATGAAACTGTATTTCCTTCAAAATAAGTAATGGGTAGATCTTCCTTGTCACACCGGAGGATCCTCGCAATTGTGGTGTGCCATTCGGCCGGCACTGCTAGCGGAACGAATTTCGATTTGTCCCAATTAATGTGGAGACCCGAGACCTTCTGGAAGAAATCTAAAGCATATGATAGGATCTTGAGGTTTGTCGGATCCGCTTCTATAAATAAGACCGTGTCGTCCGCATATTGGAACGCCCTTGTAAAAATCTAACGGGGGAGCTCATACGGTGGTGAATATGGTGTAGGAAAGATTGAAGCGAATCAGCCACCAAGTTAAAGAGAATTGGGGAAAGAGTGTCCCCTTGCCTCACCCCTCTTTTATGGATGAATTTTTTTCCTAGACGACCATTAATTTTGACCCTAGAGGAGGCCGAGACCAAGAGGTTAGTGAGCCACTCGGACCATCTTGGAGGGAAATTTCGGTCTTTTAAAACCTCGTGGAGGTAGCTCCATGATATTGTATCGAACGCTTTGTTGAAGTCAATTTTCATCATGACGGTGGGTATCTTTCGCTTATGGGCCACATTAAGCCTTTCTCTTGCCGACAAGAAGACCTCACCGATTGATCGATTCTTTATAAAGGCCGCTTGATCCCGATGAATTAGTGCCTCCATCTACGGTTGCAATCGGTTTGCTAGGACTTTTGCTATTATCTTCCCTATCGAGTTGACGACACTTATAGGCCGAAAATCTTTCATTTTCACGGCTCCTTCTTTTTTGGGGATAAGGGATATGGATGCGTCATTGATGTTAGTTAGCCTTAGCGCGTTCTCGTAGAAACTATTGAAGAGGTCAAGGAAAATCGCTTCGAATACGTCATAATTGAAGGGGAATATCCTCGACCCCGGGCCTGCGCAGTGGAATGAAGGCCCGGTTCGATTCCCCGATTCCCGAGATCACGCCACGACTTCGAGGGTACGATGCGAATAGAAGGACAGATTCATACCAGTGCCAAATTGATGGCATACGAAGGGTTGATCGCCGCCTTCTATTTCCTTCGGTGTCACGTACCGCACGTCTCATACCGTTTCGACACGCCTCGGGTTGTCTTCGTGCGTTCCATGCCCGCATGATTCCACAGCCCGTTACTCGATTACTTCTCCGGTTTGATCACAACGAAGAGCCACATGTGTCGCTCCTCTACCCGTATCCACCGTGAGTCGTAGCACCTCGGTCGCGGATGCATCTGCCTAGACGATGCACCGGCGAACTTGCATGATTGCGTTTCGATTCTCTAGACGGAGAAAACTCTTTTCTCCTTCTCTCTCAATCTCTTCGCACTCTTTCATCAAGTGATTAGAGTCTCTTAATTTCTGGATTAATTCTAAATTAACTCCATTAATTTTCTGGTTGAACTAATCTAATTATTCAACTGGTTGGACTGATGAGAGAGAGAGAAACATCCTATATAAACTCCATAGGATAAGGATGGGCCAAAAGGTATGTATATCTTCTATACACTTTTTCAAACAGAAAACTGCATACACCCTTTCAGTAATCTGTCAGAACGAAAATATTAAATCGTTCCAACCGACTTTGAACATTTACGAAAGTTGTAGATAATCTAATTATCTTTCCAACCCAATTTGGCCCACCCCAATTGGAGTTCGGACCCGAAAGTTACGGCCATTTTACTGACTGTATGTCAAACTGTCGCACCCTTTCGGTATTTCATTAGAACGATACTGATACTTCGCTCAAATGAAATATATTACAACATGAAAGTTCTAGATAATCACATTATCTAACTAACCCAATTTGAACAATTCAAATCCGAGTTTCCTACTGAAAGTTATACCAGTTGTACTAATCTGTTTCGTATGCCCACGAACGCGTACGTTCGTTTGTCCTACGTACCATTTTAGCGATGATCCAAAACTGTATTTCCTTCAATAATGATGTTGGTAAAATTCTATTGGTATCCTTCGGTTCCCACCGCCTTTCATTTCTTTATGTCCTTGATCGTCTTCGATATTTCCTCGGCCGAGAAGGGGTTTGCTAGATCCCGGAGGTCGACGTTTGGATTAGTCACTTCAGTCTCGGTATGGTCGAGTAGGAGTGGGGGGGTCCATTTTCCGAAAGAGACGGGTCTCGACCTAGTATGTTCTCATAGTATTGGTCAAAACTTGCAAGAATCGCCCCCGGATCCGTAAGGACCGTATTATCCGTATGGATGAAAAAAGATTTTATTTTCTTTGTTTCTCGCGGATGCAATTGCGTGAAAGTATTTAGAGTTTGCGTCACCCAATTTGAGCCATGTGCAAGAACTTCGTTGTTGCCAAATGGCCTATTTTTGGTTTATCAAATCAAAAAGTTTTTCCTTCGTCGAGATCCTTAGACGCTTTTCTTCCGTTGATAGCGCTCTTGTTTCCTCGGCCAAGTTTAAGATCTTGACTAGTAATTTGCATTTTTCTAACACTGGGTTCGGTTTAAAGTGCACCTTTGCCCATTCCTTGAATTTACCTCTGGATTTTTTTAGCCCTATTTGAAGCCATTCTAGCGGTCCCCTTTGGGTGGAGTGGTCCTTGGTCCAAGAGGCGGTCACGATTTCTCGCATGGAAGGTAGGTGGACCCATGCCCTTTCGAAGCGGAAGAGTTTGGAAGCCCTAGTGCTCAACGGTTTGATGGAGAGGAGGAGCGGGGAGTGGACCGAGGTTATCATGGTGAGGTCATGGAGTGATATATGCGAGTTATCAAAGAGGGAGTGTTTAGAGATAAAGGCTCGGTCAAGACGAGCTAGGGTCGGGTTTTCTCTATTGTTGGACCAAGTGAATTTTTGGCCAACTAGGGGGATCTCAATTATGTGAGCCGTGTCGATGGCCTCGTCTAATTTTAGGATAAGATCCATGTTAATCGAGTTTGAGGTGGTGTCCTCCCTTGATGTTATTAAGTTGAAATCACCGATTATAATCCACGGCCGGTCGTGAATCGGGCTGAGATTTTTAATTTCGTCAATATATTCATTCTTTCTCCTAGCCGAGGAGGGGCCATATGTGTTGGAAACTAAAATTTATTTCCTTTTTCATTGACGAATACTATGTTTAAACACGAGTTTGAGGGGAAGGAGTCTATGAGGGAGACACTATCGTCCCACGCCATTAGTAGTCCCCCTTTTGACCCGACGGCTTCCTTGGTTGTCGTGTTCTTGTATCGGCGCGGTAGGACACGACGGTTTTGGAAATCGTTTGTTTGAGACCACTTCGTTTCTTGAAGACAAATGATATTTGCCCTTGATTTAGAGATACTTTCCTTAATGATGTTACATTTTTCACGTTGGTCGAGGCCTCGTACATTCCAAGACAAAATATTAATATTCTATGGTTCGATCCTTAAAAATAAAAAAGATACATGCCGCGGCCATAATTCCCTCGGCTAGCCTAGACAATAGGCTCCTCCCCGTAATCGACCTTGTCGATGTACTCATCCTCGGCCATTTCCGTGTCGGCTTCGTCCTCGGCTTCCTCGAAAATTTCATCTTCCTCTTCCTCTTCCATGTCATCTCCTTGTTCTCCGGCTTCCTTGAACTCGTCCCTTGTTAGTTTGTTTCCTTTAAGCAAAGAAGATGAAGGAGAATTAGATGGATGTGTTATTTTAATTTTAGAAAATTTTTTTTGTTTTTTTTTTTGGCTCGGTCTAGAAAGGTGGCCAATTTTCTCTTTTATTTTTTCCCTTTTCTCCTCGGTTTGAGCCGCGAGGGAGTGACTTGCGTCATTGTTTCCTTTTTCTCTTTTATAACTATTTCATATTCTTTTAGGGCCAATTCGGGGGGGGGGGGGGGGGGATTAGGCCTAAAGCGTTATGTATTTTAAGGATCATGTCGTTACTAAGCGGCTTTTGTGTAATCTCCTATTTTCTTATTCTATTGATTAACGTTTTTGCCCTCATTTTTTTGTTTGGTATTGGGTCATTTTCTTTTTCCAAGATTTGTGTCTTGGCCGATCCATTTGCCTTTACTTTTGCCGAGGGTTTTTTGAGCCGTGAGCTTATACAAAGACTAGTGGCGGCTCCCTCACGATATGGGGGCTCCCTCAGACCCGTTATTGATTGGAGAGAGAGAGAGTGGGGTTCTTATTGCTTTCTATTTTCCTCCGGAGACGTATATCTTTTTTAATTGATGATAAGAGAATATTCATACCTTCATCATGAGGCACCGTCCTTGAGGGATTTGGGGCAATTGCTTGCAATGGAGACTCCATTGCGGGTTGAGAAGGGGATATCGGATCCGGACCCGGTTGCGATAGGGCACCCGTTATCATCTCGGTTTGTGTCTCAAGGGTCCTCTTCTAGTCTTTCATTCTTTTGCTCAGGCCCTGATAACGGTCTTTTTGCACGTCTAAAACGCGTATCGTTGTTTTAAAGTCCCGTAATATCAAACAAGTGAATTATATGATTGTATAGCAGAAAATAATAGATTCGTTCCACAGGGAGCTATTGCGTCAAAATAGGATTAAACTTCAGATCTTTAAAATAATTATTTCGAAGTTTCCAAAATTAATGAAAATTTGTGCAGAGATATTTCTGAATATTATCAAATTTATCCTAAAATTTCAAACAATTTGGACAACGGAATAAAAAAGTTATTAACGAATTACAATCAGCTCTCTGAAAAACAGTCCCCTGGAAACAGCAGGTTTTCAGTTTAAGAGACAGTTTTCAAAAATTCATATCAATTCGAATATTTCATGAAATTCAACGATTCAAAAAGTTCCCAAAACTAGAAATCAAGATCTAAGCAATGAAAGAAACAATTTTAATAGGCAGAAACTTTTTAATAGGCAGAAACTTAATCAAAACGAGTTAATTAAGGGCTGAAATGCAAGTGAAAGAGCAAAGATTCAATTCAAACAAGAAACATTCATTCACAGAAACAAGCAAAGATTCACACTCTTTACACAAGTCCAATTCAGTTTATACTACAAGAATTTCAAGAAAGGAAAGAAAACACCTAGAGAGATGAAGAAAGCTTCGAGTCTCGTCGTAAATGCCTTCCTCGTTGGTTGAGATGCGTAGAAAGCTAGTCACCTCGCACAACTCGTTCCTTTTGTACCGATTCACTCGCCGATCGAAGAAAGCTCCAAACCGGTTACGTGAACTCGAGATTGCAAGGAACCAATTGGAAGAAAGCTCCCAATCGATTAGAGTAAGCTCGACTCCTTGCTCGCGCGGATTCGGACGAAGAAAGCTCCTATCCAAAACCTCACAACTCGATCTTCGTTGAAGTGTAGATCGATCCACCGAATGAAGAAAGCTTCTACTCGTTGATCAATCCTGGGAATTATCGTTCGTATTTGCAATTCTTGTGTGTTCTTGAAAGTTCTTGGACTTGCTTAAGAGGGAGAGAGAGAGAGAGAGAGAGAGGGCAGAAAAATGGTGAAGAGAATGTATAAAAAGTGCTCCGAAGAGCGTAACTCTGCCAATAGGCCTTGGGGTCTTATTTATAGTGTCATTGGGGCTTTCCCATTGGCCGAGAGATGGGTGAGAGGATTGAGGGTTGTTGGGGGTGGTAGGTGAGGTAGGTGGGGCTGTAGAGTGGCAATTGTGTGAGTGGTTTTCGAGTAGAGTTTGATGCAATCTCTTATGTTGATGATTATTTGCCTTCTCCTTCACACGTGTACCGAATTGGTCGGTATGATATATCGATTTTAACGGCGCGAGGAGACGAAGGCAACTACACTCTTGGATTGCCGAGAATTTCCACCTAAAACCTATAATTAAGCAATAAAACACACTTAGTGAAGAAATATTCTTGTTATCTCAAATATGAACAATTGTATATATAAAGTTGTGATTCAAAAGGGCTAAAATCCCCAAATTAGATATCAAAAAGGTGCTTTATTTTCCTCTTATCAGGCCCGCCTCGTTGGTTATTGATTTGTCGATAGACGGTTTTAGGAAACCATCTTTTTTTTCCTTGTCGATGATTTCTTGGATTATACCTGAGTCTCGAAGGGCTTTACAACCCATTTCGCAAACTAGCATTGGGGACTCTTTGGGGTTGGACTTGAGACCTTCGCCCGAGACTCCATCGTTGATGAAACCAAGCCCTGTCGACGGTTATTTTTCCCGTCAATTGGAGGTTTTCTTCCCTCTCCGAGGAGTCCGCGGAAGCATCACTCATCCAATCCCTTGCCGAGATGGGGTCGGTCATTTTTTTCGCGGGGGCCTTTTCTTTTTCCTTTGCAATAAGCCCGCGGTCTATCTCCTCTTGGAGGCGGTTTTGAATGTCCTCGTAGACCTCCATTGGCGGTTCCGGATTTGGGGCATTGAAAAAAACAAGTGGTTCGGTCAGCTTCTTCTTCTCGGCCGCTTTGATGTTCCATGTTATCCCCGCGTAAGTGTAGATATTGTGTATAGATGCATTTACTCTTTTATATCATTGTAAAGAGTATCCATGTTAATGTTATTTATATATATATATATATATTTTATTGTTGGACCTTGAAGTAATGAATCATTTAAAGTTTTTTTTATGTTTGCGCGTGTATTGAGAAAAAATTAAAGAGTCATATTAAAACTCTATAAGTACATTTAAAATATGATTCTTATACAAAAATTACACATTGCCCAAAAATACCCAAAATACCCAAAATTACACATTGCGCGCTATTTCTAGAGTTGGTATTTCTGAATATAGATCAATTATATCAAAATCCCATAAATACCCTTCTCTAATCATGGAATGTATTGATAAGACTCAAATCTATTAATTTGTTAGCTATATCGATCTTAATTAATCAGTCAAAAACAAAAAAATTGTTAACTATATCAATCTTGATTAATTGTTAAAAATAAATACTAACATCAATGTAAATAATTAAAATTTTATCTTCGTCTATCATGTTCTCTATATTTGAAATAATATCAATGTAAATAACACCCCTTCATAAATAATTCAAAACAATAATAATATTGAAATCAATAAAAAAATTCATACAAACTAAGAACTTTCTCAAATATAAATCTACTAAAACTAATTAAACTCGATATAAGAAAAGGTGCAATGATCTTTGATCCGTAAATAATTTTACTCACTTCTTTGATGTCCAATAATAAAAATCTGCATTATAAAAGATAATTTATTATAATGAAAACAAATAAAATAAAACTTATAATTATTTACTTCAAGTTATACAAAAACAACCTTATGATTAGAAAAGGGTATTTTGGGGATTTTGATATAGTTGCTCTAAATTCAGAAATATCGGCTCTAGAAATAGCGTTTCCCTATATTATATTATGAAATTAAAGACATGTTGTTATTTATATATTTTTACTATATTTTTTATATTATGAATTAAAAACATGTTGTTATTCATATTTTTGTATTATTATTTTTATTTTTATTATACTTGAGATTAAACATTTGTTGATATTTATACTTTTTTTATATATTATTATGGTTTAAAGATATGTTGTTATTTATATTTTTATTATTATTTATATCTTTTTCTATACGATAAAAAAAGATATGTTGTTATTTATATTTTTTATTTTAAAATGTATAAATATGGAGATGGAATGTATAAAAATAATTATCTAAATTTGAATATGTTTTTCCTATACTGTGGATAAAATTCTGTTGTTATTTATATTATATTATTTTTACTGTAAAAAGATAAAAATATGAAGTATAAAAGTATAAAAACAATTCCGGAGTGCACTAGTATTAGGTGTTGTCTGAATATTAGTCGTAGCCCGAAAAAAATTATCACTCGTCTAATCATTTGCCCGCAAATTTTTTAAGCATGCAATTTGCCACGTGACGCTCTGTGATTAAAACATGCGGTTCGGAGTGCATTAATTCCGGAGTGCAATAGCAATTCCGAAAATATAATATAGTGTACAAGCATACGAACTCTTGATCACAAAATGAATGACTAAATGGCCTCCAAAGTTCGAACTCTCTTTATGTCTAAACCCTAATTGCATACACATATCATAAAACCCTCAATTTTTATTACAATTATTTTCATCTACCCAAGAATTGTTCTTACAAGCTCAATACATTTTCCATTACCAAATTATGTTATATGGTTCATGATTTAGGATTTTCTCTTTTACTTATTTTGTTTGTTTGTTATTTGAACATTTCTTTTACATGATTAGCCAATTTTCAATGAATAAATATCTTAGGCTTTCAGAACAAACCCATAAAGGCCTACATTATTAAAATGCACCCAATATAAGTTTTTTCACCTATTTCTCGAACAGTACCTTTAAATTTAATCACTGATATCAAGGCTCTAAAATGAATTTTGAACCGTAATTGAAGGCCCATTCAACATGCCATAAACTAAATTAGGACAATTGTTTCCTTCAATTCAATTCAAGTGGTGAAATGAATCTACAAAAAATCAGATTGAGAGGATACCAAACAAAACAACACATGGATATCATATATGCTTTGGTTTCAAGTCTTGATTTTGGATCCAATCATGCTGTGTGTACGAAGAAGGCTATAATAGTTTGGTACATGTCGGGTTCCCACAATACTTTTTGTCCTCCTTCGGTGCCATTAGGATTTTCAAATTGATAGGATCCACATAATAGAAGAACAATCACCATCGTTTTCTCACGAAATTGCTCAAAATATCCCCGTCAGTTGCGGAGTGATTCTTATTTTTTCAAACAAATTAATTATATTTTTATTATAATACATTAACATCAAATTATATATTGTAATAAGTTTATAGAAATATCTGATGTTGGTATATCTAAGGGATATTGTGAATATTATAGAAATAATATTGAATGTTATCTATTATAATAATAATAATTTGTTAGTATATAGCAATATTTGATTTTGGCATTCTTGGTCAAGGTTGCGAATATTACAGAATTGTTATTTACTTTATCCAATATAATATTTTGTTATGTAAAATATCTACTGCTATGCGAAGTAAGTTGACTTATAATGCAAAAAAGAACAATTATTTTTAATTTTCTCCATACTTTTGTCATATCATATATGCAGTACCCCCTAAATTGCGATGCAATTTTTTTTTTTTTACATTCAACTGTTATCAACAAAATTTTGATTAAAAATAATTATCGTCTTGATTAAAAATATTTGATGTTGGCAGTCTTTAGCCATGGTTTGATTATAATATCTCTCTAATTTACTCTCTATAATTTCAACAACAATATTTTGATTAGGAATTATCGACTCCGCAACGCGCTAGTATTTCCTAATATTTTTATAATATCGCTCCAATTTACTTTCAAAAATTTGTGGCAAAATATGTCACGGCCTGGGATTAGGCCAGCAACCGCCGTCTTTTAATTATGCAATGGCCTGGATTTGGTTAGTCGTACTTGCCTCATATGACGTAGCCCACGTGAATACCGTCTCTATCTCAGAGACACAGCCCTCATTTTTTCCGCAGTCGTTCATGTCTTCACAGCTACGAATTTCCAAATTAGTACGTTCAACCTTAAACCTTCAATTTGTAACGATAATCATTATATAAATTGATTTGTAGGAATCTCAATGGAGATCGGACGAACGATCCTCAACACAATCATGTTGTGTCGTTGCTGTGCTAAACAACACCCCTCCTTAAGAGTCTCTGGAATATTTTGCCGCGGCCATGGCTACATCATACATACAATGCCGGTATGAACCGTCCCTATACCGACCAACATGCACGGCCTTATCAAGCACAGTTTTGAATACTATCAGGAAGGTTTTTACTTCTCCTCAGTTTGTCATTTTATAAGGACATATGTAATAAGTTTATATTTTTTATAAGATTCTAGATGTGAAAATTGCCCAATATTTTATGTAAAAGAGACCCTCCTATTTTTTCCTTTCATGCTGTTATAAAAAGTGACATGCTGGCGGAATTGAATCCGACCCTCAACCTGTGTTCCCCTTTTCGCATTTGTAATCTTTTCTGATAATAACACTTGATAATTTGAAAATCTTACATATGATTGATTGGATAGGTAATACTGGACTCTGCAGTCATTGGGACAAGGGAAAATATAAGTAGCCCCCAAACTCAATAAAACATCCTTGATGCGTCAATCAAAGATGTTTTATTAGATTGATTACCCTTTTCAATTGAATCAATTAAATTAAGCATTGATTTGAAGATTAATCAATCCAATCAACTCATTAAAACAATCTCGATTGACGCATCTATGATATATATCAAGGATGTGTGGTGCACCATATATAACCTCTTGGGACAAGGGTATACAGGATTATTCTCAATTTTTCATAATGTTTAGTCAATTGGAAAATCTCTTTTTTTCGAAGCTGATTAAATTTCTCAGTCACAAAATCAATTGTCCATGATAAGCAAACACACGATTTAGCTCTGATCAAACTGAACTATCTCTTTAATAAAAAAAAACTTAATTTGTCCATGATTAATAGATACACTAAAAACTAGATTTGTTCTTAGAATTAATTAATATACTTTTTTCGGTTCGCCAATCAGTATTGAATGGGGAGTCATAATTTATGTATATACTAGGAGAATACTCACGCTACGCGGCGAACATGTAAATTATGTTTTTTATTATAATACAAATTAGACATTTGCATGATAATATTAATAATACCATTTTATTTGAATTCATTTATCTATGATTTTCCAAAGGAATCTAGAGTTCATTTCATGGACTTTTCGATTACAAGGAGTTCTATTTCCAGCACCTTAAGGTCTTGGGAATTGAAAGTTTTATATGGGTATTTTAGTTTTTATGAGTAGGAAATTGAAGGTATTTAGGCTAGATTAAATTTCAAAGAGTAAATGCCTTTTCTACTTGTAATAAACTATGTTATATCAATATAATTTAATAGATGTAGGGCGTAAGAACCTACTCTATTTTTTTCAAAAAAAATGATTATTCATATGTTTTACAATTATTTCACATTATAATAACAAAAAATCTTATTTTTTAATCAAATAATAATATTTATATTAGTGTCATTATATAATAATAAAAACCATATGTAGTAACACGTTATATAGTAACAACAAATATTATACATTGTTTGCAATATTTCATACAATATTAAATATAAAAATAATTAAGCATACAACAGATGTAGAAACACATTATTAATTATATAATATTAATAATAATTTTTATTGATTCAAAATGCAATAAAAATATAAAATAATATATAATTTAATAGTGAAAGTAATTTAATAAATAATATCAAAATTTAATTTATAATAAACATAAATACAAATTATTTTATATCATATGATTTTTTTTAATTTACATTTGTCAAAATAACAATTTCATAGGTGTATAAGTTCAAGAAGTTATTTAGATGGATAAACTATTTTTTAATTCTATTATTTTTAGAAAAGATTAATATTAAATTTGTTTGTTTAAACACAAAAATATAATCTACTTAGTATTAATATGAAATTCTTATAGTTATAATTTAAAAATAATAATAATACTTAAAAATTATATTATGAAAATAAAATAATTAAAAATATATTTTGTAAATATGTATTTTTTTGCATTGTATTTTCTTACATAATATCTTTACAAATTGAAATTATGAAAAAGGTATGTATGAGCTATGCTAACATGGATGTCAAAATAAAGAGTAAATTAAAATGGATATACTTGATGAGTTTTTAAAATTAAATTTCTAAAAATGATATTAATATATATTGTATGTTTTATAATATTACATATTTAATTATTAGTATTTCATATATAAATTTTTCATATTCCATTGCATTCACATTCGATCATGCAATCTTATGTGAAATGTTAAACAATTGATTATACTTAGTCTAATGTGAACATAACCAATAGTAATAGTCCACATCATTAATGTAGGATGATGTGGTTTTCTAAGAATGTTTAAAATATGGTGTAAAATAATGACACATAAATGACTACACAAAATATGCTCTTCAAAAAATCTAACAAAAATTAGTGATTGAGATTAAACCACATCACTAAATCTAAGGGTTCAAATTAATACTTACAAATAGTCATACAAAATACATGTCTTAAATGATCAAATATAATATTAATGTATATGATGAAACCACATCATCAAATCTAATGGTTAATAATCATGATAAGGATGATGATGTGGTTTCATGAGTATGCTCAAATATAGGTCCAAAATAAGGGGTGGGTAAATTTATTTTGATAATAAATGGAGAAGGAGTCATAATTTATATATAAAATAATCAATTAAACACTTTTGTAAGTCATGGGATGTCAATGAATCGGGTAAAATTCGAATCCGCGGGTACTCGATCCGAACGGAGCGGTTAATACCCGAAAAAAATACTATTCCTGGTTCGGGTCGGGTTTGGGGATAAATTTTTACCAACGGATATACCCGTTATCCGAAAAAAATACCCAAACCCGAAAAAAAAATCCAAAAATATACAATAATATGAACATTTTGGATGTTTTATAAATTAATTATTTGTAATATTTGGATTTTTAATGTATTGGTACATGTTCATTGTTTTATGCATTTAAAATTATTGGATATTTTACGTATTTTTATAATAATTTTTTAGAATTTTTGTAAGATTTTTTGTTGGTGAATTTCGGGTAACGGGTAGTACCCGTGGGTATACTCGTTACCCGCGGATTCGGATTCAGGTATGATTTTTTACCCGCGGGTATTTTTAGTTCAGGTTCGGAAAATACTCGAAAATTCGAGTTTGTGTATGGGGAAGACTCACCCAAACTCGCTCCACCCCGTTGACATCCTAACTCCTAACAAATGTAGTAAAATAATTTATAGGCCTAGGTAACAACATGTATTGGTACAAAAAGGTACCCTAAAGAGAGTATAAAACAACTTCAAAAGGAGTATATAAACTATATGTTGCACGGATACTTCGAAAAACCGACACTATCAATTTCGTCATATCCATTTCATAGCCTAAACTAGTTTGTTTTTACAAACAATTATCATTCGCAATAAAATAAGATATATAATTACTATGCTCGTCGGGTAGTGTGAGTATTATCCCAGTCTAAATAATAACGGAGTATTTATGTGCAAAAAGATGAGGACATCGTTCATAGTTAATTGTCGGGAAATTAAAAAATATAAAAAAAACCTAACATTTTTCGATATTGTAAAAAAATCCTTCACTGTTTTGATACTAAAAAAAAAACTCTAACCAAACTTTTGTTTTCAAATACTCTCTTATAGGGGTTAAATTTAATTTTGAATGGTGTTTAAATATTTTTTGAACCAAAAATACCCTTTCATTTTTATATTTGATGATTAAAAAAATAATTTTCGTTATTTTTTATTAATTATTGAAAAAATCATAAATATTTTTGAACGTATAATAATTATAAAACAATAATAATTATTATTATATGATATATGATTTTAATATTTACTTATTATTTTTTCATGAAAAACTAACAATAAATAAGAATAAAAGAAACACCTCGAAATGATATTGATAAAAAAATATATTTTTAACTGCTAGTTTTTATTTTCATTCTCTTTATATATTTTTTATAGTTTCCTAATCTTTTATTTTTTAAATATTTTAAAGGTGTTTGTTTATTATTATTTGCTCTTAGTTTTTCATGCAAAAATAATGAATGAATATTAAAATCATATAACTATGACACATAATAATTATTTTCTTGAAATTATTATATGCTGAAAAATATTTATGAATTTTTTAAAATTAATAACAAAAATTATTTTTTTCAATTATCAAATATGAAAACAGAAGGATATTTTGGTCCAAAAAATATTTAATAACATCTAATGTCAAATGAGGATTTTTACAATATTCCAAAAAATTATGATTTTTCGAAAATTTTCCTTAATTTTAAGCTCTGCAAAGGACTGAATACAAATAAGATGTATTTCGTAAGAGTTTTATTATGTATTTAAAAGTAGATTTTTTAAAATATTCAGAGTTTTTAAGAATTCCAGGTTTTATTGAAAGTTAAAGTCCTTTTTGTTGTGCATTTTTTGTGTACTACATTTTTTTTTCGGGTGTTAGATATCAAATACGAAAGCAATGAATTAATAAGTATACTCGTCGTCCAACTAAAATCTCTCGAGCAACCTTTACATTATTTATAACTAAAAAATCTTAGGGAGATGCTAACGCATTATGGAGTTAATGCATTTCGGACAGAAAATTAGACGAATGCTTAAGAAAATATGGACAGAAAATTTGACGAACGAACGTTTTTTTCAGATAGCGTCAAATATACTTTCTGATTTATAAAGTTGTTTCATAAATTTAAACTTCACATTTATACTTTTCAACTTCATATTTATATCTTTTTACAATGGAAAAATGATAAATAACAACCGAATTTTATCCAAAGTATAGAAAAATGTATAAATATCTAGGTTATTATTTTTATAAATTTCACTTTCATATTTATACATTTTTACAATAATATATATATAAATAACAAGAGATATTTTATCTTATTATATAAAAATGTACAAATAAAAGTAAAAAATATAAATAACAAAATATATTTAATTCTAACAAAAAAAATTAATCTCAAGTATAGAAAAATATAAACAATAGATTTTTATTCCATGACAGAAAAATATAGTAAAAATATATAAATAACAATAGATTTTTAATCCCATATATAAAAAAGTGACAAATAATAGTAAAAAAATATAAATAACAACTTATTTTTAATCCATAATATAAAATATATAAATATTAAATAATAATAAAAACAATATAAATAACAACATATCTTTTATTCATATAATTTGGAAAATATATATATAATAAAAAAGAGTATAAGATATGGTAAGACTAATGTGGGGGCGAGAGGACACGGACAACCAGACAGTGGTCAATTCTGAAAACCATCCGAATGCATTTCAGTGCAGTGTAAAATTATTTTTCAAAATTTTAATATAGTAATATGTGGGTAATTTCAAAGTAAACAATGCATAAAAATTTAATATTGAAATGTGTATGTTATTTGGGAATGAATTCTTAATCGAGTGATTACCGGAATTAACGAGACCGAGAGAAATTCAAATAAACAAGAGGACATAGAAAAACTAAAAAAAACAGACATTAATGATGTATTTATTTCACGAAAATTAATTCACTAAGTTTAATTATTATAGTCATGACTCATGAGAGGGGAGAATTATAGAACCAAGAAAGAATTGACCATGCAACAAGTCCACATGAGGGCATCGAAATCCTATAAAAAACTACGTGCGCACTTGCATTTGCACTTGCACCTCCAAATTTCCAATCCATGCAATGCAGCGTCGGCCACCGACAAATCCATCCCAAATGGCCAAATCCCATCCCCATGGACCAACCGGTTACATGACGGCCTCTCACTTCGTTTGACAAATTAATTAATTAATTCATTAATTTAGTGGTGGATCATGGAACCACCGTCGGTGCCACGTTTTTCTATTTTTTCACTTCTTTGTCTTTTATGCACAAAATGTTAAAATTGTGCAAGGAAATGGACATTATTTAGGATAATTATATCATTCCCCTCATTTCCCCATCATATCTTCTATATCACCAATTTATCATTAATTGATGATTAATTAGCATAGTCATTAATAAAAATACATATGATTAACAGTTAGTTGATATTAATTAAGAATTGTTAATGTATATGTATTTTAATAATATATTAATTAACTGTTAATGAAGTATCATTTTGTTGATTACTCCAATGATTAATAATTAATTAGAAATATAGAGGATGTTGTGGGGGAAATGAGGGGTACATTGTATGGCCTCAATTATTTATGTCCAAATTTCTAATGTACCCCTATAAGTTTTCGAAATATCATGGACACCCCTACAAAATAAAAAATATCATTGATACCCTTCCTCTATGTATTTGGGTTCGAAGATTCCTAAATTACTCTGGATTCATTATTACTTTTGTTTATAGATGTGTTAAGTGAAGAGGGAATTTAGATATTTTTGGAATAATTATGAGATAAGAGGTATTAGTGATATATCTCATGTTTAATAGGGGTGTTTAGGATATTTTACATATTTTTAAGGGGTATATGTAAAATTTGAGGGTTTGTAGGGATATAATTAAATGAACTTTTGGCATTTAGTTATCTTTTTTTTTATTATTATTAAGCTGGTAATTGAAATATAATGTACTAGTAACCAAACATAATTTCTTAAGAGATCAATAAATGTATGAATATGTGGTTAGTTTCTAAAATAACCAGAAATTCATGATGATTAGTTAGAACTAAAGCTTAGATCTGTATTAATGCAAATTGATTTGAAGTTATTATTATTATTATTAAATAATTATTATTGGAGAACAACAAAGGAAGCAAAAATGATGCTCCTTTCCATGTGACATGTTCCTATGTGACCCTTCCTCCATCTGCCTAGCACCTTTTCCAATTTAGTCCTCCTTTTTTTTTCAAAAAAATACAACAAAAAAATTTAATAAAGAAAAAAAAAGAACCTGTTATGCATGTTCTTAGAGATTTACAAATTAATAATGATGAGTTTAGTCAAATTAACTATATTTTAATGGCTTAAAATTACAATTTTGCTTTTCTCAAGGATTGTTTGGAAATTTTATGGAAAGAAGGGTTTATATTGAAAAGGTTGGTTGTATATTCTTCTCTCTGAACCTCACTACTATTTTTTTTTCTTTGTTTGTATTTGGTGATTTGCAAATCTTGATCTCTAAAAAAATAAAATGTGGTAAACTACCCTCTCTTTTTTATCAATAGTCAATTGTAGCTAGGGTGTTAATTTGGTGGTCACCTAGCTTTTGCATGTTCCACCACATTTAAAAATGAGAATGTGTATGTCCATTATATTCTATGATATATATACAACCTATGTGCAAGAATGACTTTTATAGTATAGATGATTAAATTATAATATTTTCATCAAAAGTGATAAATTTGTATGTCCATTATATTATGTGATATGTATACAACCTATGTGTAAGAATGACTTTTTATGGTATAGATGATTAAATTACAATCTTTTCATTATGAATGATATATTACAAATTTGGAAGAGCAACTTATTTTTCTATGCAAAAATATTAACAATATTATATAAAGAGAGATCATTGTGTTTTGTCATCTTATATTTACTTCAAGTTTTATTCATTTCATTCGCATAAAAGTAATCTGTGTTTTGTCATGAAAGTTTGAATTTCACATATTTTAAAGAAAAAAAAATGATATATTTATTATTAATACAATTTTTTATACAAATGTAATGAATAATAATCTTGAGTAGAGAAAAACAAGTACTCACTTGAACATTGCATTAAAGTACAAGAATGTGCAATCTATTGCTTCTCTAGTCACTATAAAGATTCTCCAATGTGAATAATCCTACTTATTGTTCATAAAGTAAATGCAAGGACAATGTAAATAGTGAACTTCTTTTTACAATATTATCATATAAATTTACTACTATATATTTTAAGATTTTATACATTGTCATATATATTACATATTTTTACACTTTACAATTTTTTTGGCATATATAAACACATGGTTTAACACAAAAATTTACCAAAATACACATGCATGCATGTATACTATAAATTTAATAAAAGGTTAAAATTGTAGAAGTTGCCCAATGCGGCAAAAACTTTCATTTAAATAAAACTACTCTCGTATGAAGGAATTTTTTTGGAATATTTTTTTATAAATAGTTAGCAAAAAGAATAACAAAAGAATAACATTAGTGCTTATTAATTTGAAAAATCACAAATTAACGAAGCGTCGAAGGTCAAAATTATGTGTTTTTTAGAGCCAATCCAATCGGCGTTATACTTTGTCTTTGAACTCTAATTATGCTGGAGATATTTTTTCACATGAGCAACGTAGCTGAAACTAAAAAAGCATAATTAATTTATTACGAGTTTATTAGCGAAAAGTCATTTTTAATTGTAGTATTTGTTTTTCTTTACAAACCCGTAGGTTAATTAATCGTAGTATTTCCTTGAGTGTCGAAACTAATAAAAGTAGCGTTCGTCTGATAGGCGAAAACGCTAGCTTGATAAATTACTTGGGACCGATGCTAGTTTTTGCTACTTACTTAAAAATAAATAAATATGTATGAAAAGCAGTAATTTCATTAAAATGGTAATTAGAAATATATGATGGAATATATTAAAAAATAATATATATGAAATAGATTTTGATAAAAACAAATAGATTGTCATAAATTAAACTAGACAGAGTTGCATTTATTGTTACTTTTCATTTATTACCTAGTAATTAATTATTAACTCATCATTAATCTTCTGACCACAAATAATTTGGTTGTGAATATAATAAATACTCATAAATAGTGTAGTCGTATGAAATTAACTATTTGTGCATACCAGGATAATAGAAAATAAGCTAATATCATATATTTATTTTTAAAAAAATCATATATTTGTTTTATTGTTGGTGAGATGTATCATTGCATATTCATAAAATTATATTCTTTGTGAAATTTTAAAAAATATATAGCACCTTTCATTGATAAGATCATAAGAGTGGGGGAGAAAAAATGTAATCCATGGGGAGAATTCAATCATTTCGCTTAAGCTTTATTCTTACTCCTTCAAAGGAAAAGTCCCCTTCAGATTACCCTGGCTATGCAGAGAAAGTAATATGAAAAAAAAAAATCACAATTTCATGTGTATCCTATAAAATGTTGAAATAGCATATGCATGTAAACGTCTAAAAAAAGAAAATTATCATAAATGTATATACAAAATATTACATGCATCATATGTTTCTAAAACGAATAACATATATAACTTGTGATTTTTGAATATTAAAATATTTATATATTTTACTTCGAGCTTTTGTATAATAATAATACATAATGATAAAAATATCGATATAAAAATCCGAGCGACTATTGATGACATGACTGGAGTCTGGAGAAGAGGAAAATAAGTAAATACAAAAAAATACAAAATAGGAATGGCATACGGAAAGAATATAATTAACGAACCTTCATAGTTCATATCGACAAACAAATCAAAAACGACATTCACTAAAATAGCTATTTAAGAAATTGAACTATAACGATAGCATCGTGGATAGAAGAAAAAAAGAAGAGAAGAAGTATAAATTAGTTAGAAATAAGTAATATAAATATTTTCATGACTTGTTAAGATCCTTAGAGCACAACAAAATTTATAAAAAAAATTAGATATATTATATTTATAAATGAAATGACTAATTTAGGAGAAAAAATTATAGTTCAGAAACTTGACAAGTCAGGTTGAAATTATATTAAACAAACTTCATTAACTTATCTTTCGAGTTGAGTCAGTCCTGATTCGGATTATGTAAAACTCGAAACTTAACTTGACCAATTGTATTAGAGCTCGGTTGACTTGATTCAACTAGAGCATACAAATTTTTTAATTGCCGTATTATTTTTAGTTGCTAGTATATTCACACCTATAATAATTTATCATGATCATGTTTAACATATAATTAAATTTATGTAATATTATACTAGATTTAAATAAATAGTTGGGAGCATATTAAACATGCCTTAAATAAATATTGAAATGTACATTATATTTGAATTAAATAAATATCGAATCGTATGTACATCTGACTTAAAAAATATGAAAGTTCAAATTACAGTACATTCGACTCAAATAAATTTATTTGTTTCTAAAATTAAATAACATATAATATATTAATTACTTACCTAAATTCTAACATAAAAATGTCTAAACTATGATTATTTACGATGCTTCTTATAAAAATATATATTTATATGTCATCTTATATAAATAATTTTGATTTTTACTTTACATTACATAACATAAAATAATATATCGAAATCATATTTATGAAAAAAATATATATGACAGTTAAACGAGTTATTTTGTTACAAATTCAACGAGTTTCAATCTCCAATTTGTTATAGTAATTAGACAAAATACAAAAAAAAACAGCGGTATACATAAAAATATCTTCATGATTAGTGAGGGTGTATATGGTATTTTCATTTTTGAAGGGGTCGCACACAATATTTGTAGGGATATACACGATACATTTAGGGCTTGTTTGATTTGAGGGATTTTGCTGGATTACGGTGCCAAATCCCGGATTTCAGCTAAAATCCCTTGTTTGTTTTCTACCTGTATTGTAGTTTGCTCTCAAAATCCCTGTATTTTGTTATACATCAAAAATATCTGTATTTCATTATCCAGGGAGCTCTCTCATCTCTCCCCCCTCTCGCCACTCTCCTCAGCTAAAACAAGTGAGTCGATCTCCCTCTACCACAAAAATCGCTGTACCAGCCAAGTTCTACCCAAGAACTCTCTCTCTCTATTTTGTTCTCGCTGTACTCGCCACAAAAATCCTTGTATTTTGTTCTACCCAAGAACACACTCTCTCTCTCTCTCTCTCTCAAACGATTCACCAAGTAGCGATAACTGGAGTTCCACTCTGCCTTGTGAAGTCGATCTCCCTCGTACTGCAGCTTGAGGAGAAGTATGTATGTCATTTTTGCGATTCTATTTCTTCTTATTTCTCTCCGCAATTAAAGTTTACCTGATTTGTTTAAAATTAGTGCTGTATCCAACTAAATTTGGTTTTCAGAGTAAAATTGCTTTTATTTTCCAATTTTTGTGACCAATTCTTGCTTTTGCCCTCCCAATTCAAAGTAAAATTGAACATTTATATTGTGATCTCTCTTTGTAATTGTTCATACCTTCAAATTCTGAACATTTGTATTAAAGAGTGCTTTGAAGAAAGTAGTGGGAAATAATTTGGAAAAACGTTGGTTGAAGGATCAATTAGTAGTAAATTTAGGGGGAATGAATATAATTTATTTGAAAATTGTTGTTCAATCCATCGTAGCTCAGATTTTGATTTCGAGTACCATTTTTTTCCTGTACCAATTATCAGAAATTAGAATTAGTTGCTGTATATTTCATCATATATTTATGTACTATTAGTTGTTACAAAATGCATTTCAGTAGGATCAAAATGAGTGAATGGAATGTAGGTTATCAAAATTAGTTGATTTCTAGTATCATTTTTTCCTTGGTAATTGGTGGCTAGTTAATTTTCTGTAACAATTTTTAGGTTTTCAAAATGGGCTAGAGTTTAGTATCGACCGAAGACTAAATTATGCTCCAACGAAATGAAGAAGTTCAATATCGAGGGTTAAGAACGATGAGAGGACGGTGTCGAAATTAGAGATAATATAATGAGGCACGTGTGGGAAAATTGTGTAACTCATTAAGTTATATTTATGTTAATTTATAGGTTGTCATGTATATTTTTGTATTATTAGTTTTGTTTCGTACTAGAGTCATGTTAAACAAATCTTGTTTCGGGATAGGGTGAAAGTGGGAACTTTTTATGATAATTGTTTTGTTTGTGATTATAGAAGTTGAATTTTAATTTAATTATTTTTAAATTTAGTTAGTATTTTATTGTTGTAAATATTGAAGTTCTATAATGTCATTTGGATGAATTATTAAATAAAAGTTATGGATTAATTTAATTACAAGATTCATTTCGTAACTAATTTGTGAATCATGGATTTCAATCTAAAAACAAACAAATGATTTTTGCTTACATGTTATCAAAATCCCTTACATCAAACAACTCAAGTGGATGATCAAATACATGAATTGTCAAATACATGTATTTCATATATCCATGTATTCTAAAATCCCACAAATCAAACATGCCCTTAACCTTTGCGGGAAAAAAATACAAAAATACAAAATAAATAAAATAACAAAATGCACCGTTTACCTTTACCAATAATTAAACCCCCTCAAAAAAAAAAAAATCAAAAGGAGCGGTGTGACATTACTGTGGTGCAATTTGTGGGTCCCTAACTCCCATCTGATCTCCAGAATCAACTCATCTCTACAATTAAACAATTCTATTAGTCACCAATTCATCTTTTAAATTATATATTTTTTTCTTTATGCGATAACTTGTGTTTAATAAAGAGTTAGTTTGTGTAAAGGGAGTAAAGGAGTGAGGGGGTAAAAAGGGGGGGAGAATTGTAGAGGAAGTAAGAGAGGGGGAGGGGAGGAGTGGAGACTTCAACCTCACGACAGCACAGGGAAGATGGAGAGGGAGGCCAGCTAGCACTGAGAGAAGAACTCTCACCTACCATTACCTCTCCTTTGTTTTCTTTCCCCCTTTCTCCCTTCTTCTTATTGTTTGGCTTTCTTCGGTATTTCTGCATTTCCTCTCTCTCTTAGTGGCACCTCACTCCATTCTCACGTTCTCTCCTTTCTCCTCCTCTTTTATTTACTCTCTCACCTCTCTCCTCTCTCTCTCTCCTCACTCGTATTTAGCATTGTCCTACATTCTCTCCTCCTCTCTTAACGGTTTATAACATTCTCTCCTCCTCTCTCTCCTCATCTTATCGTAGTAATATATAGTTATTGGTGTAGACGTAGAGAAAGAGAGAGAAACGGAGAGTTAGGAGTGAAGAAGACCGCCCCCACTCAATTTGGGAAAGGAAATTCAACACAGATTCTACAATTCAAAGAATTTGTAATTCAATTGCAAGTGATCGATCAAGAGAAAATTGAAGCCAAACAGGTATTAATTAATTAATTACCATTTCGTTCTTTTCGTTTTTCCTTCTTTGATCATTCTCATTCTCTCCTTTCTTTGAATTTCGTGGTTAATTCTCTTCTCTCCGCCATTGCACGTAACCAGCTCGACGTAATTCCCCTTCAAAATACTGTAATTTAAACCATTCTCTTCCTCTTCGTTCGAATACAAACTTGAAAACCCCATAGCCATTTTTACAAACCCAAAAACTGGAGACGTCCGGTATTTAAAAATGCAGAGCAAATAAGTTTTTTTTTTACAAGCGTTGAATTTCTAGAAGCGATAGATTCACTAAATTCATTTTCTCTCCAATTTCAAATAAACCGGGCATCTCCGTTTCTTCCGTAATGTACTACAATCTCAACGAAAATAGAATAAAATTTTCCAAATTACGAATTCATTCACAAAATTAAGCTAAAAACCTCCATTCTTCTTTCACAAGAGAGCACAAATGCTTCTCCTATATCCTCTCTGTTCGTTCAACAATTGGAGAGGATAATGATAAGTTTTCTTCAAAATTCCAAAAGCCGCCGTATTGATCGGTCGTACACGATGCAGTGACGTGCAGCAACCAATCAGATTCTTCCACGTGTCCATTTATATTTATATTTTCTAGTTTTGGAAAGTAAAAACGTGTTTGGGGCAGCCTTGTTTGCTAAGCATAGTCATTTCGTCGAACGCCTTGCGGTTTAAGCAAAGCTGAAAAAAGTAAAATTCAAACGCCTCTACAAATTCATCATTCTTTCCCTCCCTTTCCGTTTCCACTTTACACATATACCCTCCTCATCCATTCCCACATTCCAAACCATCCAAAGGGGCAGTAACGCAATTATGTATGCATTATGGGTTTTGATGAAAATCTTGATTCTTGTTTTGTAGAATGGAAGTCGGTGTCGGAACGAATTATTATGCGGAGGATTTGGCGAGCGATTTGTTCGATCAAATCGACGATTTGCTCGAGTTTCCTAATGACGACGAGCTACTAATAGAAATGGTGGGTCCGTCCGTTTCGGCGAATGAGAGTCTCGCGCCTATTATCGCCCCTTCGGGAGGGTCGTCGGTGGAGGAAGCCTTCGACGCGATGCTTCTTCCTTTAATGGAAGATCATTCGTTCCTCGTAGATACTCGAAGGGACTCGTGTAACGGCTCTGGTTTCATCAACACCGGTGATATTTCGAGTGTCGAAGAGGACCATCTTGGCCACGTAAGCTCCTCCTCTTTGTTCTTATTTTACATTTGCTAATTAAATATAGTCATTAAGAAAACTAACAAACAAAATATAAATTTAAGTAATTATTTTTTGAGTAATTAAGGATACAACCAAATTGTGGGTCCAAACAGCATGAGACCTGAAAAAGTGTTGTGGCCCAAAACTCACCTACCTGTTAGTAATGTGTCCTTGTTTTGGGGCCCTCCCATTTTGCTCTTTTCGGCCCATATTTATGGAGTACGAGACAGAGAGAGCACATCTCTTTCTTAAGAGTAGAACTGGAAAGTGCACCGACAGTCTGGACTTTGGGGGCACTGAATTTTCTGCATGAATAAATCCTAGTTTCTAATTCTGTTCTCAGATTCTTCCATGTTAAAAAAAATACCTTTTGTGATAGAGAATCAATATTAATCATATTAGATAGCTCCACTTTGAGGAAACCCTAAAAATTAAGGGAACTTATTATAACGAGTGACAAATGACAATGTAACATCAAGTTAGATTGATCCACTTTCTTAGTGGTACCAAATTAAATACAAACTAATTTTGTTGCCCCTTTTTTTTATTCTTTTTACTTATCAATAATTTTCATTGAATACAGTGTGACGAACTTGAGATGACGCAGCTCGAATGGTTAGCCAACTTCTTCGACGAGCCTGCATCCGCCTCCTCCCTCCCTCTCGAAAATCATGTATCCGTCACAATCACCACGAAAACCCCAATGGGCCCCACAAGCATTAAATGCCCAACCACCATAAACCCAACCCCAACTTTATCTATCCCCGTCCCGAGTGACATCATAATAAAAGACGAACCAAGTCTTCTCTTTTGCACCTCGAGCCCTGTATCCGTCCTCGAACAAACTAGTTTCAGCAATGGCGACAGTAGTGGAAATAGTGGTAATAATAGTAGTGGTGGTAGTTCCGCCACGTCTTCATTATCTTCCACATCTTATTTTTCATCCAAAAACTTTTCCCGAGCTTCTCTATCGCCTCGTGCGGTCGCGCCACCCGAACCAAATTTTGTAATACCAGCTCGCCGCCGTAGTAAGCGTCCTCGCCCCGCGTCTTTCTCCCCTAACCGCCTCATCACCACCCCTTCCCTCCCTCCTTCTTTGGACATCAAACCAATTATCGAAACCATGGCCGAGTCGGAGCCGATACCGACACCAATATCAATACCGGTATCGGTATCAGTGTATGAGCTTCCGACTCAAATTAAGAAGAAGAAAAAAACGGGGCCGAAGAAGAGTTCGTTCATTGAAAGTGGTGACGAGGAGGCCGAGTGGGGGCAAGTCCAAGTCAACGAGACAGGTGTGAGAAGGTGCATGCATTGCCAGATCGAAAAGACTCCTCAGTGGAGGGCGGGACCGATGGGACCCAAAACTCTTTGCAATGCATGTGGGGTTAGGTACAAATCGGGACGTCTGTTTCCCGAGTACCGCCCCGCCGCTAGCCCAACGTTTGTCCCGGCCATCCATTCGAACTCACACAAAAAGGTTGTGGAAATGCGGCTCAAGACAACCGATACGGTCCGTCCCCGCGGGTCCGGTCTTCTCGGAATGATTCGCAAGAGGGAGTAACGTGGCGGGTAGTAATTGGTTCGTGGTAATTAATTAGCGAGAGGTGTTATATTGATTAGTATAAATTAGTTTGTTTGGTTTTTAAGTAGTGTGTAGCTTTCTAGTAGTACTGTTTGTGGTACAAGGGTGGTCCATTCATTATTCTTTATTATTTGAACAATGTCCCCCGTTTTTTGTGTATAGAGAGGGTGGTTGAGGAGAGGGAGGGTGAAATAGAGATGCGTAGTCCAGAAAAAAGGACAGAGATAGAAAGAGAGAGATGAACTAAAGGTAGTTAGGGGCAGAATGAGAGGACCAAGTAATTTAGAAGAAAAAAAGAGGGGGATATTTTTATGGAATAGAATGTAGAAGTATTATTTGGAGCTTGATGTACTATTGTATTCTTTTTGCAGTTTAATTATTCATTATTAGAAATTCTCCAGTTTTCTTTGCTTCAAATTTGAATATTTTAAATTCTTGTGGTGTACATTTTAATTCAGTAACTTGTGAACATGAACAAGGACCATTTTGATTTTGCTAAGGAAAATGTTGGACATCCTCTAATATTCATCCACACAATCTTATTTTTGATGATGTGGATGTGATTTAACATCTTTATTTTTAACACATTAATTTATGATTTGATAATTTAATGAAATGTTAAACCATAAATTAACATAGTTAAATCATAAACTAGGTCTGATACTCTCCCACACAATTTTTTATGACATGAATATAATTTAACACCTTAACTTTTAACATATTAATTTACGGTTTGATAATTTAATGAAATGTTAAACCACAAATTAACATAGTTATATCATAAATTAGGACGTCAAATTATAAATTAAGATGTAAAGCAATTTTTAAAAAAAATGTCATATCATCAAGAATTGTGCGGAGAATGCTGGGGATCATACATCACTACTCTTTTGCTAATATCCATTGCTTTAAATTGAAGAAAGGAAAGGCCCCTTATTAGATAACTTGTATAATAAATTATTGGAGGTCGTAAATTATGTTAATTGAGGTGTTACATCATGGGGGATCAATATTAAATACGGTAACTACCGGCTAATTATAATTACCCAGACTGACCAACTAATTTTAAACTTAAGAAAGGACTAATTTTATTTAGGACTGCCTCCATCTGAATTTCTAATGTCCTTGAACTGGCACATGATCCAATTAACTTAATGACTAGATTAAGATAATTCAGACTTAACATGTCGATTTCCTAAAATATTTTCGGATCGAGTTGGATTCAGATTGAAATGGAGAGTTGAGAGACTGAGAAGAGGTTGTTTGGATTGGATCGGATCTTGTAGGTCTAATGGTGTACTAATCCGAGACAATACGAGTAATTTGCATATGAGACCATGTGGAAGACTACTAATGGCCAGATTGGCAAATGAGGTTATTACTTATTAGGCCATGTGGTTCACTTTGAATGATACCTAAATAAAAGTGCAATTAGAAAGCCAAGTTGAATTTAGTTGGCATTATTAGTTTATGGTGCAATTGTACCTTGGATAATCTTGAAATATCAAATGAACCCTTCAAAAATGAGAAATTTTCTTAGTTGTTCGAGATGTGTATCATACATGTATATTATATATATTTTGCAAATAATTGAAAAAGGCTCGAATTTCGCAAATTCATTTCAATTGTACGGATCAAACACGTATTTTATGCTAATGATCCGAATATATATGTATTTTCCGAATAATTAGAAGCATGAACTTCGGTCAAAACAAAATTGGACATTAATAATCCAATTCTGAATTATACAATGTCAAACTAGGAAACTTAATAAGGAACAAATATTATTAGAAAGTAATATTTGAAATATTTTACTTATTTTCGAAAATTATTGTGTTTGATTAATTTGTTTGTCTGAATTATTCATCGAATTGAAAATATATATATTTGATATGTTGCATCGTACTATTTTCATATCCGGAATGACTGAATATGAAAATATCACGAAAATTCTGATAAAACATTAGGAAAAAAACATATATGCCCCAAATTAACATAGGAAATATTATTATTTCTATATTTTTAGAATAAGTATTCTCAAATGACCATAACAAAGGATAATACAGGCACTGTTTTTTTTCTAAATTAGCAAATGAAGGGGTATTTATGATGGTTATGGGGGTATTCATGATATATTGCATTTTTGGAAGGGTGTACATGATATTATGAGGTTTTGGAGGGGTACAAATGAAATTTTACCATAAGATTATTAGCTCTCCTCTCACATGGGAGCACACCCACTCTCCACACTGTTCAAATTCAACTCTCATGTGTGTTAATAATAATAATAATAATTCATTGAACTTGTTGGCCTTTTTAAGTTAATGACCTCATTATCTAACAACCATATACTTTTTACATGACAAATGACATTGTAACAATAAACTAAGCAAAACATGTGGTGAATGGATGAATGAATCCATGGACAAGCTTAATAATGGATTAAGAGATCTATGATCTAATGTTTATATGAATATAATAGAATATGCTTAGCCATATGAAATGTTTAAAAAAAATATAACATTTAAGCAAATATGGTTATGTTCTCAAAATAAAACCATTATATACTTTTATTTTCAAATTCAACTCTTTTGTTAGTATAACTGGGGGAGGTAATTTAATTGTCCTATTGTTTAAGTTAAATGATATCTTAACATACATTAAAAATATGCATCAAGAATGATATCTTTAACATAAATTAAAATATTTGCATGGGTATATGCGATATTTTCTATGTTTTTCGAAGAATATAGATGGTGAAATTGCGCCTAAACTATATCATGTAACTATCTTAAAAGTCTCAAATTTCAAATTCTTTGAATTAAAGTTTGAGCAGTTCTATAACACTCCAAATCAAAAGAGTTTGATTTAGGTAATTCGCCATTTTCACTTGTTTAGGAAGGTCTCCACAACATGAAAGTGAAGTTTGGTTTTTGTTTGTATTGACTAATTCAGTATTGGAAATTAACCTAATTGCCAATTGCCAATTTGGGGGACTACTGATTTGACGTAAATTAAATTCAAATGTTCAAAAAAAAAAATTAGATGACTTGGGCCTCTCATCTGTAAATAATATTTATACATGCACATCATTGTCTTTCAAAAATTACATTCCTACTAAGCCCAACTAATCATTAATTCATTCAACTTACAAAAATCCATATAATTTTAAAATTTCAAATAGTTCTTACCTTTTTAGGCCCATATATGGACATTTTGAATTTCAGCTTTTTTTTCCTTTCAAAATTACAAGTAAAAATAATGTTGAGAGAGAAAATATTTACTCCATTTCTATATCTGTTTATTTGTCTGTAACAAAAAAATATATCAGTACATATAAAAACAAAATTTTGCAATCAAACTATAAAAATGACTAATCCAAATTAATTCAACCCAAACACTCTTCTAGCCATTCTTGACAAAGGCTCTCTTTCTTCACCTCTCTTACTAATTTTATCTTCATAAACTTCATCTCGAATTGGCTTACAATTCAAATCCTCCTCTAAATTCGTCAAAATTTCTGATTTTTCATTATTAAAATTCTCCTCTAAATTCATTAAATTATCCAAATTTCCATCATGACAATGATGCAAGTGTAACCTATCTAAAATCCTCCAAGTAACCGTGTTGGGTTCCCACCCATTTTTCCTCATTTCGTTCACTACTCGATAAGCCTCTCGCTTCAACCCATTTTTACAAGCAAACCCAATTAAAATATTATAATTAACAACACCAATTTCAACCCCACAATCCACCAATTCATACAAAAAATCACATGCTTGTTCAAAATTCCCCGTTTTGCACAAACCACTTAATATAGCAGCGTAAACATAATCATCATGAATTTTCGAAGGCCAAATAAATTCCTCCCAAAATCTTTTCGCCTCTTCAACCCTATTAGCATCGAATAAACCCTCGATTATGGCCGTATACGTTACACTATCAGACAAAACTCGATTTCTCGACATTTCACCGAACACCTTCAATGCATCCTCTATTTTGCCTAGCCCAATCAACCCCTTTAACGTTGCATTGTACGTTATGATATTCGGTACGCAATTATATTTCGGTACCATGTCACGCAACATTTCGAGCGCCTCTTCTGATTGGCCTGTGTCGAATAATCCGCGTATTAATATCGTAAACGTTACCACGTCCGGCACGCAAGTGGGAAATGTACCGTTAGTCATGTCGTGAAATATTTTTCTCGCTTCGTTAATTTTACCAACTTTGCAAAACCCATGAATTATTGTATTTAGGGTTATTAAATCGGGTTGGCACTGGTTTTGAAGCATCGACACGAGCACGTCAAGTTGTTCGCTAGGGTTTTGAATAATTCGTAACGCGCCAAGAAATATATTGTACAATCTTTTCTTACTATCCACGGTACTTTCTCTCTCTAACATGAGATTCAAAACCTCCTTTGCTTTATCGAGATTATTTTCTTTACATAGAGATTGTACCAAAGCTTTGTACGTTAATTCGTGCGGTTTGTATCCAAAACTAAACCCTTCTTTGAGTAATTGGTACGCTCTAGTGCAACCTTTATTTAGACTAAGTCCATGAATTATGCAATTGT
Organism: Luzula sylvatica; assembly: GCA_946800325.1. NCBI lineage: Eukaryota > Viridiplantae > Streptophyta > Magnoliopsida > Poales > Juncaceae > Luzula > Luzula sylvatica. The sequence goes on along the minus strand of OX326956.1, from coordinate 57,530,176 downwards.
ACGAGACCATGCTTGGAATAAAACCTCTTTTTTTCATTATGTGCACGATTCTCGATGCGCCGTTGTACTGATTGTACCGGCATAACGAATCGATCATTTGACTATATGTGAATTCTTCTTCGATGCTATTACCTTGAGGCGTTGTTTCGGCTATGTGAAATATCTCGTGAAAGAGACCCTCGTGACATAAACATCGTATTAAGTTCGCAAAGGCGGCGTTTCTGACGAGTTTTCCGTCCTTTTTGTTTTGGAGTTCAAGCCAGAAATGTTGCATATACTCGCTGGCCTCTGATAGGTGGGCTCTCTTCCTAATAGCCGAGTTGATTAGTACACTGTACGTGAGAGAATTGGGGGATACATGGTGCTCGGACATTTCATCGAATAGTTGGCGTGCAGCATGAAAATCGCCCATTTGGGCGTAACCATTTAGGATTGTGGTGTATGTTGTCGTGTTAGGTGATGGTCCGGCGGAATGCAGATGAAATAGGAGGCGGTGGGCGTGGAGAAGGGAATGAGAAGAGAGAAGGTGGATTAATTTGTTGTAATTTGAAAGAACGATGGAAGAGAGAGGTAAAACGTGGGAGAGACGAAGAAGGAGGCGAAGGGTGAGGACTGGAGTGCTGGCTTTGAGGAGAGAGGAGATGAGTGTGTTGTATGTTTGCTGGTTCAGAGAAGAGGAGGAGGAGGAAGAAGAGGTGGAGAGAAGGAGAAGAAGGCGGTGGTGTGCTTCGTGGGAGCGGTTGGATTCGCAGAGGGTTCGGATTAAGTTTAGCAGGAAGGTGAAATCCGGCCGGTGAAGTGAGGTGGTGGTTGAGAGGTGGCGGAGGTGGAAGCCAGAGAGCATACTTCGCTCATCAGTGGGTTTGATCGATCGGCTTATTTCTCACCTATGAGTCTATGACTAAACCCTTGAATAACATATTTATTTTTATTAAACACGATTATTATTGAATTATCTTTACCAAATAAAAAATTATTAATTTTATTCAATTAAAACTTATAAAATATTAATTTATTAAAAGTTAGTAGTCATTAAATTAAAAAAAAAAAAAATTTAAACGTAATTAAATCATCAAATTTTAATTTTAAATGAAAATGATAACCTTTTTAATATATACACCATAAACCCGATGTAATTAATATGCCCTATCCTGAACTCGTTAACCCTCGACATGTCCGCTTAGCGAAGGAAAGCTGGCGATACGCACGATTTATAAGAATGCCAACATTAAATTTATACAATGCGCAACAAAATGGAGAGTAATGAAATATACGGTATTCTTGTATTAACGACATATATGCATATGTATACGGTAGTCTAGTGGTACAAATGTTTGGTGATATGAAAAATCATGGTTCTAGATTTGTTTTTATTTTTTTTACTGAACACGCATATGTATACAATAATTTCGGTCCTTAATAAATTATAATCTCGGCCTCTCTAATATGCTATGCTGACTGCGCACGTGCACTAAAATAATATTTGTTATTTCGGTAAAATTATTTTCAATGTTAACATATCATTTTAACGTCAATTATTATCTTTAGTTCTTATTTATCTTTTTGAGTGTTAATGCATCCTATTTGATGTGATCATTGCCAATTTAGTTTTTGAAGTTGTCAATATTTTGCTCATGGTTGATCTGTCATTTTTATTGTCAATATATTATAAATTATAACAACATATCATTTTGAGTATCTATAATTTCGAATCAATTTAATATATTTTGAGTTTCCTCCGTTAATAAATGTATTTTTGAAATAAACGCAGGTATGATTTGTTAAAAGAAAAATAAGGAACTTTTGTTTTTGCTTTCATTTTTTTCTATTTAAAAAGAAAATGAAACACGGCTAATAATCTAAATATGTTTTTCATTTTTTGTTCGAATCAAACAAAACATATAAAATGTAAACGAAGCCAAACGAGTTATTAAATTTGGCGCATGTACTATATTAGTTTCGGGTTATTTCGATCCGGATCATTTTGTATAATAAATTATTCAACCCACAAATCTGTGTTACAGCAAATCATGAATTTCATTTTGTTGTGATTGTGACTGAATTTTGAAACGAGATCGGGTTTTAGATTGTTGATTTACACCTATCAAGAACGATCATATATTATTATAACAACATTATTGTTATATTATTATAATTATAATATTATTTTCATCGATATAATAATATCATAATATATTTTAATAAAGAAATATATATTATATTAATTATTACTTGATAATAATTTTTCCTTAAATTTGACACTATTTAAATTTGAAGAATTGAAATTTTCTAGTTTTATGAAACGAGAAGATTCCAAAAAAAAAAACATAATTCCAATATGATATTCCATTCCATACCAAATTTCAAAGGTTTTCTAGAATCAACTCCTTTCAATGGAGTCTCCAGTATTATTAATATTGGAGAAGACGCAGACCCACATGCTTCCACGATGATTGGATCCAAAAAGAAGACAATAGAAAGTTCATTGACGAATGACGATCCAACAAATCACACTCTATACAAACTAATTCAATACACACAAGAGAGGAAAAGAGAGAGAGCAGGCGATCTCTACTCTCTACAACAATGGCGGTGAGGCCTCAGATAGTGCTCTTCGGCGATTCCATTACCGAGCAATCCTTTCGCCCTGGTGGTTGGGGCACTTCTCTCGCCGATACTTACTCTCGTAAAGTGCGATCCTTTCTTTCTTGTTTTTGTTTTATTTTGTTTCTTGATCGTCTGTTTTCTAACGAGATCTCATTAATCTATACTTTCTCTGTTTGAGTATGATTATGGCGTGTCATTATCAAGCTAATGTGTGTAATAATACTGCAATTGGATCCAATTTATGCCTCAATACACACTCAATTGTGAAATTATGTATCACTTTAGCCTAATTTTAGTCTTAATTTGAAATCAATGTTCGAAATGAAATAAACAGGTAAGTATAAAATAAGTGATTGCTCAGGACCAGTGTACCAATATATATCATACTGTAGTAGTGAAGCACAACACAACTCTAAAATCGAGCCTAAATGGGGCAATTATTCGTTAACACAAACTAATTTAACCCCACTTCTTGTCTCGAACATAAAAGCTTATAATTGACACAGAAAACATAGTGATCAATTATACATTATATGCAAAAATGATATATTATCTCATTTTCTTTTTGAACCAGGCCGATATAGTAGTGAGAGGTTATGGTGGATACAACACGAGATGGGCCTTGTTTTTGCTCCATCACGTTTTTCCCCTTGTAATATATTCTAATTTCACTTCTTCTTTTTTATAATCTTATTTTCGATCAAAATTATTTAGGCAAAATTTCATATGTACCCTTAAAAATCCTCCGAATTTCATATATACGCTAAAAAGATGGCTAATTATTTACCACGGTAACACATTTGGTTTAACAGGGTGGACCCGCCCCCGCTCCAGCTGCAACGACCATATTTTTCGGTGCAAACGATGCTGTTATATTGGGGCGTACCAGTGAAAAACAACACGTACCAATCGATGAGTTTAAAGACAACCTCAAGAAAATCATCACTCATTTGAAGGTTCCAATTTCAAATTCCTCTTTCCTTTGATAACAAATAAAAAAAATATTAATGTAAATATTTTAATTATTTTATTTAATTCGTTTATGATAGGAATTATCGCCAGAAATGTTGGTCGTGTTAATCGCACCTCCTCCAGTCGACGAAGATGGTCGCGAACAATATGCCAAGTATATTCTCTATTCTTTTTACAATAAAACCCTTTCATTCTCTCAAAATTCCAAAAATACCCCCCCCCCCTACAATACTTAAATTCGCAAATTTCTCTTTTTGAAAAGATTGCTTTATGGAGAGAAGGCAAGGAAGCTTCCAGAAAGGACGAACGAGATAACCGGTACGTACGCGAAAAAATGTCTCGAACTCGCAAAAGAAATGTCGGTACCGTGCATCGATACCTGGTCCATCATGCAGGAAACTCAAAACTGGCAAAAACTCTTCTTAAGGTCTCTCTCTCTCTCTTTTGCTTCTTCGGTACCAGTGGTACGGAAATTTCTGAATGGTATTGTGAAATTGTAGGGATGGATTGCATTTGACTGAAGAAGGAAATGGAGTGATACACAGAGAAGTGGTACGGGTTTTTTATGAGGCGGGTTTACGCTCTGACGAAATGCCGCTTGATTTTCCTCATCATTCTCAAATTGATGGATTCAATCCCCAATTGGCTTTTCAAAAAGGTTTTATTTCATTTTTGCCCCTTATAATTTGCTAGTTTCAAGGGAGATTTAAATGCATTAAACATTAATAATTTTTAATTTTTAATATTTACTTTAATGATTTTAATTCCAGGTTGTTCTAGCACAACGGATTCGAATTTTTTCTGCCCTGAACCAGTTCAAAATTAAATTTGAATATAATTTTGAAAAAAAAAAGGATATGAAATATTATTTTGTTGTTTGGATGATTTTATCTTGATAAATCTACTCGAGTTTATTTTCGAAGAATTTACCGCATAGTAATAAATGTGTAAATAAATTAAGATTTATCGAGTATGTTTTTGTGTTAACAACATTTTTTCTTCGGTACTTTTTTAACTTTGTGTTTAATCGTATATTCAAAAAGGTAAATTGCAGTTCATGCTACTTAAAAAATGGCATATCATACATAGAAAAATTCATGCATTGTACTTGAAAAATTGGCATATCATACATAGAAAATGATACAACACACAAAAATAAAAATGTACAGGATATATCTAAAAAGATATATAACACAACACGTGTTGTATTTCAAAAAAAGTATCCAACATATAAATAGTATATTATGCATTTAAAATATATATCGTTCATTACAAAACATTTTCAGCCAATTATCATTAAAAAATGATATATCATACATATAAAACAATATAACGTTTATCTAAAAAAATATATAATATGAATACATATTTTTGGGACTTTGTGAATTTGAATGATAAATAAGGTTGGACCAATTTTTCTAATAAGTCTAATTTCGGATTTAGTAGGTGACAAGAATCATTTCTCAACCAATAAATATAAATATAATTGACCACCCTGTCATCTCCCTTCTCTTTTTCATTCTCTCTAACCCAAAGCTATAGGTGGCAATCGCAAGTGTCGAGTCGGGTTCGGGTCGTTTCGATTTGCTGATCGTTCAAGTTGTCTGGTTGTTCAGGTCGCGAGTCGTTCGGTTGCGGGTTCGGATATTTCGGTTCGATTTTCGAGTCATTCGCCGGATCGTTTCGGTTTTCGAGTCATTCGGTTCATGATCGTTTCGATTTTCGAGTCATTCGGTTCCGGATCATTTCGGTTTTCAAATCATTCGGTTCCAGATCGTTTCGATTTTTTAGTCATTATGGTCTGGATTATTTTGATTTTTTGGTCATTCGAATTTCGCAAAATTTGAATTTGAATCATTCGATTTCCCGAAAATTTCATTTTTCGGATAATTCGGAATATATTTTATTGATTCTAAGACATCTTAACAATATTATATTGATTCTAACAATAATATAATAATTTTCAGGTCATTCGGATCATGAGTTTCGAATTCGGATCATTCGATTTCGGGTCGATTTCACGTTCGGGTCATTCGGTTTTGATTTCATTTCACGTTCGGGTCATTCGGTTTCGGATTCGGTTTCAAATTCGGATCGTTGATTTTTCAATATTTTTCGATTCGAGTCGGGTTCGAATTCAAACGGATATTATAGTAGTAATTATACACAACATACTACTCTCGCAACATGTTCTCATAGCAGGATATTGATCCTACGTTGGATATTGTTTTCACACTATAAAATTAATTTTACTTAATTCAATTCATATCTTACACCTCATCATCCTGCTACCAATTATGTTCTGAGAGCATGTCGTGTTGAATTACTCCTATTATATCCTCTATTACTTTAGGTCACTTGAGTCTCCAGTATTATCAAAACTGCAGAAGACGCAGACCACATGCTTCGACGATGATTGTATCAAATAATAAGCAAATAATAAAACAAAAAGAAAATTCATTGACGATGACGATCCAACAAATCACCCTCCATAGTAATTAAATACACAGAACAGAGAGAGCAGGTGATCTGGACGACAATGGCGGTGAGACCTCAGATAGTGCTGTTCGGTGATTCCATTACCGAGCAATCCTTCCGCCCTGGTGGTTGGGGCACCTCCCTCACCGATACTTACTCTCGTAAAGTGCGATCCTTTACTTCTTTCTTGTTATATTTTGTTTCTTGATCGTCTGCTTTCTAACGAGATCTCAGTAATCTGTAGTTTCTCTGTTTGAGCATGTTTATAGTGTGACACTACAAAGCTAATGTGTGTAAGTGCAATAATACTGCAATTGGATCCAACTTATGCTTCAATAGGCCTTCAATTGTGCAATTTTGTATCAGTTCAGCCTAATTTTAGTCTCAATTTGCCCCAAATATTGAAATTAATGTCCGAAATAACACAGGTAAGTATAAAAGAAGCGATTGCTTGGACCAGTACCGGTACCAGTACCAATACCATACTGTAGTGGTAAAGCGCACCACTACTCATGCAATTGAGCCTAAAGGTGCAAATAATTGACACGCAAAACATATTGATATGTTACATTTCCTATGCAAAAGTGATATATAAATATTATCTCATTTTTATTTTCTATTCAGGCTGATATAGTAGTGAGAGGTTATGGGGGATACAACACGAGATGGGCGTTGTTTTTGCTTCATCACATTTTTCCTCTTGTAATATACTTCTCATTTCGCTCCTTTTTTCATAATCTTATTTTCAATCAAAATTATTTCGGCAAATATCACGTAAATGTGAAATATTATTTTGCGAGGGTATACATGATATTTAAGATTTTGCACAAAATTGTGCGAATTGCTTAACATGTAAACATATTTGGTTTAACAGGGTGGGTCCGCCCCTTCTCCAGCTGCAACGACCATATTTCTCGGTGCAAATGATGCGGTTATTTTGGGCCGTACCAGTGAAAAGCAACACGTACCAATCGATGAATACAAAGACAACCTCAAGAAAATGATTACCCATTTGAAGGTCCCAATTCAATTCCTCTTTTCTTTAATAACAAATAAAAAAATATTGATTTCAATATTTTTAATTATTTTATTTTATAATAGGAATTGTCGCCAGAAATGTTGGTCGTGTTAATTGCACCACCTCCGATTGACGAAGATGGTCGCGAACAATACGCCAAGTATATTCTCTATTCATTTGATAAAAAAGCCCTTTCATTCTCTCAAAATTTCAAAAATACCCCTATAATACTGAACTTTGCAAATTTCTCTTTTTCGACAGATTGCTTTTTGGAGAGAAGGCAAGGAAGCTTCCAGAAAGGACTAACAAGATAACTGGTACGTACGCAAAAAAATGTCTCGAACTTGCAAAAGAAATGTCGGTACCATGCATCGATATCTGGTCCATCATGCAAGAAACTCAAAACTGGCAAAAACTCTTCTTAAGGTCTTGTGAAATTTCTTTTGCTTCTTCCGTACCAGTGGTACGGAAATTTCTGAACAGCATTGTGAAAATGTAGGGATGGATTGCATTTGACCGCAGAAGGAAATGGAGTGGTACACAGAGAAGTGGTATGACTTTTTTACAAGGCAGGTTTACGCGCCGACGAAATACCGCTTGATTTTCCTCATAAATCTCAAATTGATGGCTTCAATCCTCAATTAGCTTTTCAAAAAGGTTTTATTTCATTTTTACCCCCCCATTAAATAAGAATAAAATGACTTGAATATATTTGCTTGTTTCAAGGGGGGGTTTAATTAAGAATTTTAATATGTACATTAATGTTTTTAATTTCAGGTTGTAATACTACAATGAATTCAAATTCTTTCTGCCCTGAACCAGTTCGGGATTAAATTCGAATATAATTTTAAAAATAAAAAAGGATATGAAATATTATTTTCTTGTTTGGATAATTTTATCTTGATAAAATCTACTCGAGTTTATTTTCGAAGAATTTACCGCATAGTAATAAATTCCTAGCGTAAATAAATTAAGATTTATCGTGTTTGTTTTTGTGTTTAATACATTTTTCTTCAGTTTTTTTTAAAACTTTATTATGTCCAATAAATGCCAACATTTTAATATTTTGGAATTTTGCATTATAACCCCTGAGTTCTTTGTAATTTCACTCAGGAGTTGACTTTTACATATTTATGAATGAATTGTGTTATAACTTATTTGTACTTAGGAGTTGACTTTTCAAATTTGCATTGCCACCCCTGAATATTTGAAATTTGTATTTGTAAATATTTGAAGGGTTAAACAAAAAAAATTTGTTCTATGATCATTAGATGCCTTCAAATTAAGAGCATTAGAGATCAATTAATGGTTTCCCGAAAAACAAGCAAGTAAAAATTGATGTATTAATTTCATTAAATTAACCCATTTAACTCCTGACAAAAATTTACAAATCTCCCCTCCTTTGTATCGCTTCGCGTAACGACTCATATTAGCATGTTTACATAAAATAATACATTTGAAAGATTTGCAGTAAATTTCGATGAAGAGTTAAAAGTGATTAATCTCGAGTTTAATAGACCGTTTTATTATTTTTTTTCATAATTAATTAGCCTAGATCAATGCAAGTAATTGGTCCTTTTGCCTCCTCCATTGTGCCCCTTACCTTATAAAGCCATATACCACCTAAAACTAGTACAACCAGCCTTAAACGGGTAAAAAACACATCAAACAAAAATAATGGATTTTGGCTGGTTGAAACCGTGCATGAATGATGATGACACGCAATTCGATAATTTTCATCCTTTTAATATTCCTGTTATTCCGAGCTGTGAATATAACTTCAACAATTTCGCGGCGCCGATAGAGACGGGGTTTCAGAAACCGAGCTTTTCTTTCTACCAAGATGGGGGTTTATCTTTATACAACCATAATGCTTTGATTTTGCCTAGTGTTTGTAGCGAAAAGATTTCGTTTTCTTCGTCGTCTTCGTCGTCGATGATTGATAATACGTTCTTAGGGTTTAGAGATAATGGAGCGGGTAATATGCGGGGTTTCGGGGTGCGGAAAGGTGGCGGTAAGAACAAGAAGAAGACCAACATGGTTAAAGGCCAATGGACACTTGATGAAGATAGGTATGCATGTTAGCTTCTTTTTGTTCTTGTTTTATCTTGTTTTTCTTTGAAAACATTTGAAATTTGGAACTGGTGTGAATAAAATTTCATTTTCTTTTTTTTTGTAGAAAGTTGGTGAAATTAGTGGAGCAACATGGTATAAGGAAATGGTCACATATTGCTCAAATGCTTCCAGGAAGAATAGGAAAACAGTGCAGAGAAAGGTGGCATAATCATCTCAGACCTAACATTAAGGCAAATATTTCTCCCCTTCTTTTTAGCCTTCATTATTTACCTTTTGTTAGAGATAAAAAGTGAAATAAGGGAAACACAATTTGAGCTTTCAAATTACTAGCATTTTTTTATAAAAATAAGTCGTATTTTGTGAAAATAATGAACATGATTTTCAGAAGAAGAAAAAAAGAGTGAAATTGAGCATAAATGGGTGCACGAATTGATGTCATGACTCATGATGGCATTTACACTAATAATACTCATTAATCACATATAAACAGACTATCAATTGAAGCACTGCTTTAATGCCAGCAAGTTTTGAGGCTAAAATCAGGGCATTCTACAAAAAAAAAAGCTTTTATAAACTTATTCTATGAACATACTCAAACTTTTATTATAACTTAACTTAGATCATAATTTCTACATCATATAAACATACAATCATCTAAAGTTCATATTATTTTTTATTCATACAGAAGGACGGTTGGACCGAGGAAGAAGATAGGATTCTGATCGAAGCACACAGAGAGGTGGGTAACAAATGGGCCGAGATTGCCAAAAGACTCACCGGCAGAACCGAAAACTCGTTGAAAAACCACTGGAACACGACCAAACGTAGGCAGTTCGCTCGAAGACGTAGCCGCAGTAAAAACTCCAAATCGAACAACAACACTCTTCTTCAAGACTACATACGAACCCTCGGCATAGTAACCACTACTAACAACAGTTCGGTCAAATCAACCTCGATTATATCAGTACCGGCACCAACAGTCACGAACTCCGTGAATAATAATTATCTCAAGCCGGCGAAGATGGAGGAGGTGGAGAACGTGGAGGACGATCTTTTCGTGCCGAACTGCGATGGTTTCGCGGACGTGTATAGCTTATTGTTCGATGGAAACGAGTTGTTTTCTGACCGATCTGGGAGTAGTAGTAACGATATGGGCGATCTTATGTTTGATAAGATTGACGAGGTCATGATGGAGATGGCTTGGGACGACGATGAGTTGGTCCATAGCGGATCCGCGATCGTGAAGAAGGAGATGGATCTTGTGGAGATGATTTCTCAGAGCAGTTGCGCGAGCAATTTCGCATGATTAAGGGTTCGATAAAGGAGAAGTGAGTAGATGAATAAGTAGTCGTACACGACCAATTAACGGGACTTGTGAGGTAGTACACAGTACACATCCGTAGGGCTTTAATTTGGTTTGAATGTTGTTAATTTGATTGGTGTAATTTCACACTAATTGTGTTCGTATTTGATATGGTTTTCTACTTTTTATGTTGAATTATATGATGTAAATCTGGTTTTGAACATTGGATTTAATAATACAATTTATACATTTATGTTATCAAAACAATAATTTCTGTAATTGTTTGCTCATTGTGGATCGAGTGAATTAGAGAGTTAATATACGGTTCATAGTATTATTTCATCTATAATACAATACTCGTATATCCATAAATTATTTCACTAAATTACTTGCGAAGATTTTTCATCTATATGCACGATCCAAAAATTAATAATAATACGAACATAGTCAAAATATATTTACAAACTTAACATATCCGGACAATTTATATATTTATGTCTTCACTTAATCGTGTATTTCCGTTTTCGTCTTCTTCAACGTCTTGACTTCTTCATTGTTTTGATGGTCTTTATCTTTCGTTTTAGACATGTCTTCTTCCTTTTATGAATTTTGCCGTCTTTTGATCATTTTTGCGGGTTGTACCTATATCTCTACAATTTGCACTAACACATGATGATTAGTAATATCGACATTGTTTTGAGATAATCAAATCGTAGAAAATTTAAGTCAACACATGAATTACATCGAATTACATTGTTTAAGAATTTTTTTTTGGGTCAATTGCAAATTGCACATGGCCCAATTAAACATTTCCAAGAAAAAGAAAAATCTTATCTAAGGTTTGCCGTCTTCTTCTTCTTCTTGGATTTGCGTATTCATCGTCCGCCACCGCTATCTTGGCCTTGTGCAACGCCGCCATCGATTTGTTCTTTTTAGAGTGCGATGCCTCTCGATCCATCATCATCAATGTAAACTCGAGATTAGGTGGGGAGCTCGGGTATTGTCATGGTCGATACGAGCTCTTCGCCGTCGTTGTCGTGGTATTTACCTCTTCTTTGTCGTTGTTGCCGTGTTCCAAACGACCTTTTTTCACGTCGTTGTCGTGGTCTAAACGATTTTTATTTTTCTTGTCATTGCTTGGCCGCCGTGTGGAGCACTATTCTGCGCGTGGTAGTCTCGTCTTGGCCGTGAACGTGGAGGTGAAATTGGGTGATGGAGAAGAAGGTGGTTATATGAAAATTGAGCTGAAGTTCAACAGGGTTGGAGGTGATTAATGGTGAGGAGAGATGGAGGTTCGGTGTGAGTGAGTGAGGTCGAGTTAGGGTTAGGTGGAGAGGAAAAGAAGGAGAAGGGGGAGTGACGGCTAGGGTTTGCCCCCCTCCCCCCTTCTTTTTTTTCTGCTAATTCCAAAGAGAGAAGAAGTCGGACACTGGACACCGATCTAATACAAAAATTGTGAGATAAATTTATTTATGTTGATTTATTTTTCCATTTTGTTTATAGATTATTCATTTGATCAATTTAAAAATTTCAATTAATAATTGATTTATTCTTTATACAATGTGAGATTTTATTGCAATTTCATGTTTATTAATGTTTGATTTATTTGAATACTGTGTGAAATGTATGTGATTAGAATTATGTGTCTAAAAAAATAACCAACAGATCCTTCACATTCATGACATCATTAATATATATAATTTTAGGGAAATTGAAGCCTTCATATGAGGCCACATCATCCCTTTAATGGGGACTACTTGATCTTGATCAAAAGGTCTAAAATATTTGATTTTTTATTTGAACATGGTCTATATAAACCAATTAATTCAAAAATTATATGAACATTGGTCCATCGTGGACTAAGTTCATTCATATTTTTTTGTCTCAATTTACTATGAAATTTTTTCAAAAAATTCCTTAAATTATTGAATATTGTAAAAACTCCTTAAATTTACATATGTAGTAATTAAAAAAATATTATTTTCTATTAATTTTAAATTTTTGGGGGCATATAATAATTAAAAAAAATTATTATATGTTATATTTATAAAATTTTAATATTTCATACATTATATATATATATATGACTTCTATATTTTTTTCTTGAAAAACTAACAAAAAAAATAATAAGAAGAACACTATACTAAAAGGCACGTTGCAAATATTTAAAAAATAGAAAATCATGAAACTGTTACAAAAATAAAAGGACAACGAAATAATAAATAACAAAAATATATTTAAATAGATATTATTTTAAAAACAACTTGATGTTTAAATAGATATTCTTTTACAATATATTTTCAATGTATATATTTATTATTGTATATTTTGTTATTATTGTTTATGAATTTTCATAAAATTAATAATAAATTTTTAGGGAAATTGAAGCCCTCATAAGAGGCCACATCATCTCTTTAATGTGGACTACTTGATCTTGATCAAAAGGTCTAAAATATTTGATTTTTCATTTGAACATGGTATATATAAACCAACTAATTCAAAAATTACATGAACCTTGGTCCATCGTGGACCAAGTTCATTCATATTTTTTTGTCTCAATTAAATATGGAAAATTTTCAAAAAACTCCTTAAATTATTGGATATTGTAAAAACTCCTCAAATTTACATATGTAGTAATTGAAAAATATATTATTTTCTATTAATTGTAAAAACTCCTCAAATTTATTATATGTTATATTTATATAATTTTAATATTTCATACATTATATATATATATATATTCGACTTCTATATTTTTTCTTGAAAAACTAACGCAAAAAAATAATAAGAAGAACACTATACTAAAAGAACACGTTGCAAATATTAAAAAATAGAAAATCATGAAACTATTACAAAAATAAAAGGACAACAAAATAATAAATAACAAAAATATATTTACATAGATATTCTTTTAAAAAAAACTTAATGTTTAAATAGATATTCTTTTACAATATATTTTCAATATGTTTATTTATGATTGTATATTTTATTATTATTGTTTATGAATTTTCTTAAAATTAATAATAAATAACAAAAAAAAATTAATCACTACATATGAAAGTTGAAGAGTATTTGCTAAAAAGAAATTGAATATCATCCGTAAGGGGTATTTGGAAACAAAAGTTTGGTAGAGAGGTTTTTTTGAAGTATACAAAAACATAGAGATTTTTTACAATATCCAAAAAAATTAAGGGGTTAAAAATATACCAAAACACAGATGTGTGAACTATCAAGCACTAAAACGTGAAATTCAATAACATATTAGGAAAAATTAAATCATAACAAACTCGAAGACTCCCACGCAATTGCGCGGGGAAAAAGCTAGTTTCATATATCATCTAAATAAGTAGTAAATCATCCAAAACAGTACAGCGCGTCAAATTTAAAATACATGCGATAAAATATAACAAAACTATTCATAAAACTCAATAATAATATGTATTTATTGTCAACAATATATGCGATATTTGCAATCGACCGATCTTGATCTGTAATCAATATGTGATATTTGTAATATTGCCTATAATATATGCTTCGGATCAATGACAAAATTTGCATAAGTACAATGAAAAGGTCTGTAAATTAGTTAGTGAAATCATCTATACATGTAGATTTATTCTCAATAATATTACATTATTATTTTTCAAATTATAATATTAAATCTAACTTATCACTTAAATGAATATTACTAAAATTAATTTATCACTTATTTAATTATACTAAACTAGCTTTATCTCCGCGCAATTGCACGAGACAACATACTTATTTTTTACATATTTTTTTATATAATTTGTTTAAATATAATTAGCATGTGTGCGAATTAACGCGCGTGCGTTTCAACAAAGTTAATATAATCATGACATATTTGCAAATATCATGATGTTAATAAATGTATAAGGTTCATGAAATTAGTCTATCACGAATATTATTTTCTGATATAATTTATTTAAATAGCATTTGCGTGTGTGCTTTCAAACTCGATTAATGTAATCATGACATATTCATAAATATATTTAATGTCAATAAATGTATTAATAAGGGTTTATTAAAGAATCGCAACGTGTCAGATGGATACAACGGGGACATGACAAATTTCTATAAAAGCTCGCATAAATTTTAGCTTACAAATTTTCATACATACCTGTGCGAAATGAGCAAATTAAAAAAAAATTGGAAAGCAAAAAAAGGACCAAATCGAAAAAGGGAAAAAATGAGGTAAAAAAAAATTACCAAAAAATGATCAAAATTAAAAAATTAAAAAATAATGGGTAAAAATGCAAATTTATCCCTCTCCCCGTGTCAGCGCCTCGTGGAGGGGGTAAAGGGGTAACATTATATTAACTATAATATAACTTACTAGTTTATTTAATTTATAATCTTAAATACGAGATAACTGGTTTATTATTATAAAATATTTTTAACTTATATATAGGCGCAACTTCAAGTGTATCCATTACAAAACATGAAATTTCGCCAATACTTTCATAAAAAAATTTAAATATCAAGAATATCCCTACAAACACATTATAGAAATCTGTAAGCTCAATATGTTTCCCATCCAAGAAAATTATAATTATAAAAGCCTGTTTAAACATAACAACCCCAAAATAACCTAATAAAGCTATTACAAGTAAGAACAGAAATAAATAAATACGTTAGTAAAGCCTTTAAAGCCCACATGTAGGCCTCAATAACGGGTCGTGAATATATCGTACTGTTAGATCCGACCCGTTTCTCCATCTCTCTCTCGTATGACTGAAGAGGAGAAGCTTTTTCTTTCACCAGAAGAAATTGGGGGTTTAGGGCTTTGATCTTGTCCAATCGCTTCATATAATCAATGGAGGATCCGCCATCTAATCAAGCGGAGGTTACAAATCCAACTGTTAGTTTTTTTATTTTCTCTTTTTCTTCAATTTCTCTTTGTTTTACATATTAAATAGGGGAAATGAATGGTGAGGATTTAGTCCAATTTCTTCCCAATTCGTAGTTGTTTGTTCATTTGATTGCATCAAAACAGTCTTGCTAAAAGTTCAATATTAAATTAGATATCTTGAAGTATTTATACAAACAATAGGTTATATTCTTACAATGGACAGACTCAATTGTAATCCTAATTAACACAAGGACTAATCTGCATAATTGTCGCTACAGGAAAGGCCAAGAAAACAAGTGGGTATGGTAAATTGGGGAACCGCAACACTCGTAGCAGTTTTCGCCGGATTATTTTACGGCGGTAGCAAAGAGGTTTCTTCCTCCGTCGTAAGCCCTCTCTCTCTTTCTCTCTCTCTCTCTCTCTCTCTCTCTCTCTCTCTCTCTCATAATTTCACCAAAGGGCATTTACGACATTTCAAAATTTGTAAAATTTCAGAGTAAAGACGCGGAAGTGATGTTGAAAATGGGAAGCACGCCAGACAAGAGAGAGCAATATCGGCTCATGAGAGACGCCATGGAGAAACGGTTCGTTCGCGTCACGAAAGGTTCTCTTATTGGCGGTATTCGATTAGGGGTTTTCACCGCCTCTTTTTTCGGTATTCAAAATTTGTTGGCCGATAAAAGAGGAGTTCACGATGTTTATAATATTGTCGGCGCCGGTTCCGCTACCGCCGCTACTTTTGGGCTCGTTTGTAAGTTAAAAAAAACAAATTATGATTAAAATGGAGAAAATTAATTTTATTTTTTGTGTTAAGTGCCGGGTTCGATGACGTGGCGGGCGAGGAATGTATTGCTTGGTTCGGTTCTTGGAGCTGGAATTTGCTTTCCTCTCGGTATTTTTTTTATTTTATTTTTTATTTTTTTTAATGTTTTTGGCGGAATGGTTTGTGAGTAAATTAGTTTTGGATGAAATTGTTGAAGGTTGGTTGCAAATGAAGTTGATGGAGAATGCGAATCGACGAATAATGGATTCACGATCCGAATCTGAATTGAGTGAGGGGAACGAAGGGAATCGCGGTAAGACCCGAGTCGGTGCTGCGATAGAGAAACTCGAAGCTAGTTTACAAAAGAAATAAAATAGGTGTGTTGTTTCTTTTTGTTTTGTTTTGGTAAAAAAGCTGAAGAGATTTTATTTTCCTTTGGAGAAATTTTGAATCACGTGATTTGAAAATATGATGTTTTTTTGTTAGGAATGTAGCACGATGAAACCGCATTTTTTTTTGTAAGATAATAATGCTTTTAATAATTCTTCCTCTTGATTGACTTTTGTATACATTTCAAAAGATAAATTTGATGCGTACATTTTTAGAAGGGTATATTTGTTTTTATTTTATTTTATAATTTTGGAATATTATACCAGAACAACTAGGGTTGTCAACAATGGGATATAAATGGAATGCTATAATTTGATGTTTACATTTTATCATATCCGGGTAATTCAAGAATTCTTGCCCGAATCCAAGAATTCTTATCTCAAAAATGTATACCAGAGCTGACAAAAGCTGACGATGGATTCAAAAAGTTTGCTTGGCGAACCCGTACAGCCGCCGCACCCATACTTGTTCAAAGCCGAAAATATTAAAAACTCGATGACCTCAAACTTGTCGAAATCTTAACGCGAGCAACTTAAAACCCGAACGACTCAAAACTCGACTGACGTATCCACCAAACATGTGTAACTCGATCCTGGTGATTAGGGGTGGGCAAATGCTTTGGTTTATTTGGGAACCAAATCGAACCGGTCGAATTCGGTTTAATCGGTTCGGTTTTTCGGTTTATTCGGTTCGGATCGGTTCAAAAAGTGATATTATTCGGTTTATTCGGTTCGGTTCGGTTTTGGTTTTTTTAAAACGATTAAACCGAACTGACCGAATTATTATTATTTTTATGTTTTTAGTTATATTCATTTTACAAAATTAATATTTCATATTGTAAAATTAGAAATAATATAATTATATTTTATATGATTTGTTTTTATATTTTTTGCCAAATAGAATTTGAATTTTATCATTATAGAAATTCTTATTCGGTTCAACCGAACAAATCGAATAAGAAATTCGGTTTAATCGGTTCGGTTTTAATTCGATTCAAATTTTATTCAGTTCGGTTCAGTTTGAATCTAGTTCGGTTCGATTTGAGTCGGTTTGGCCTTAATCGGTTCGATTCGGTTCGGTTCAACTAGGGGTGTACACAAAATTGTCCAACCCGCCCAACCCGCCCAACCCAACCCAACCCGGACCGACCCGTTTTTGCGGGTTTCGAAATTGTTGAGTCGGGACCCGGACCGACCCGGACCGACCCGTTTTTTGCGGGTCGGGTTACGGATTTGAAATTTAAAACCCGGATTAACCCAACCCGACCCATAGACTATCAAATTTTCATTTAATTAGAGTAAACTTATTCATATTTCTAATAACTTAAAAATTAATTATCACATTTATCATGTACATTAGTTTTAACTTAAATTTGACTTAGTTTTTCTTCACTTCAATTAATAATCCACTTAAAACACAAGCACAAGTTCACGAAATTACTAGCCACAAGTCCATAACAGAACTCAATAATCAATAACATGATGAAATCCTTTCTTTTATTTCTATTACGTTGGAAGCAAATGAAGTCGCAATAAACAAACCAACAACATAAAAACTTCTTCATGGGACATAAAACATAAAAGAATGTGGCGATTTCATCACGGGACATTCGAGATCTTTCACGCGAGAGGAATGTGGAGATTTATTTTGCAACAATTTCTTTTTAATATTCATAGTTTACTACAAATTTAAGAATTCCAGTTTTCTTAATTAATGATTACATTATATGATTCAAGTACAAGTGTTACCATCGAATTGGGTGTTTGTTATATTATATGGTTTAATTAATTAAGAATTATTTTTCAATTGTGATTCATGTGTTTGTTAAAATAATTGTGATGATTTAATAAAAAATATAGTTCTTATTGAATATTTTTTTTGAAACATATGAATAGTTGAATACATATCTCTATAGTAGATACTCGGCAAAAAAAACCCGGCCAACCCGCCCAACCCGGTTATGTTGGGTTTCGAAATTTTTTATATGTATCATGGGTTGGGTTGGGTTGGAAAAATAGAAACCCGTTATACGTGGGTTGGGTTATAGTTTCGATAAGAACCCGCCCAACCCGGTCTACGTACACCCCTAGGTTCAACCGAATGCCCACCCCTACTGGTGATTGATCTAAAACTATAAAAAAATTGAACACTACGTTAACATAAATCTCACAAATTATTTAAACTCGAATGACCCATAATCTATGTTGCACGAGTATCGTATCCGATACGATACGGATACGGCGATACGGCAGTTTTAAAAAATACATAGGATACGATACCGCCGTTATATATAATATTTTATTATTTTATTAATTATAATTTATATATTTTATATTTTATATAGTATATATTTGACATAAAATATTCTAAAAATTTGTTTACAAAAATAACTTCTTATTACGTAAATGTTTATTTTATTTAGTTATTTATTTATATGTATTACTCATTTATTTCGATTTCAAATTATTATTTTTATTTTTCAAGTATGTTTTTGTATACGTTAGAAGCATCCGACAATTATCCGAAAGTATCCGAGAAGTATCCGTTGTTATTTTAAAATAAAATATTCGAATACGTCACGTGAAATATTCGATACGTATCCGACGAGTATCGGTATCTAATACGGCATCCGATATGATACGATTTGATTTTTGAAGTACTGACACCACAAAATAAAATAGCCCATAATCTATTCTAATCGGATTCAAGATACGAAAACGAATATTGACCCGACAATCCGAATTGTTGACACATCAAGAAATAGGTGGCAACAGTTCCTCGCCCGAGCTCCCTCGTCAGTCGTCCCCTTCCCCTCCTCGCTCCTCTCTCACCGTCTCTATCCTCGGAATCGTATCCATGGTGATCTGCGCGCCGACGTCGGAATCGCCACCAGTCTCCTCCGCATCGGGAAGCATTGTATGGGTCGCGCATGGGCTGGTGCTTGGCGCGGCCGTGGCTGCCGCTGCGGGCGTGTATTATTACCGGTCTAGAAAGTTCCGTAGCCGTGTAATTGGGATCATTCCCGCTCGCTTCGCTTCATCTCGCTTCGAAGGCAAACCTCTCGTCCCCATTCTCGGCAAGCCCATGATCCAAGTAATCTCTCTCTCTCTCTCTCATTAATCATTATCTAATTCATGCAAAACCGGTATGGAATTAACAGATGGTAGTATTACTTGGCTAAATTTGTGAGAAAATCAAGCAATAACAATAATCCTCAATTTCACACTATTTAACCCCATTTACTCCCAATTTTGCAATAATGCACCGGAATCGAAACGAAATGAAGGCCCAAAAACATGTCAATGTTATCTAACTTAGTTTATTTACAGAGAACATGGGAGAGAGCCAAGTTAGCATCTAGTCTGGACTGCATTGGTATGATAAACACCATTTCTTTCTTTTCTAATTCATGTTCTAAAATACATCGCGTGTTCTGAAATTTATATTCTCCAATTTACTAGTCGTGGCCACGGACGACGAAAGAATCGCAGAATGCTGTAGAGGATTCGGTGCTGACGTCATCATGACATCAGAGTCTTGCCGAAACGGTATGATCTTAACTTCACCCCCAATTATCTCGTTCTTATTCAAAGAATTGATCAAGATTCAATTTATCGTACCGTTTGTAGGAACGGAGCGGTGCAGCGAGGCGCTTCAAAAACTCGGAAGAAAATACGATATTGTCGTGAATATACAAGGAGACGAACCGCTCATCGAGCCCGAGATTATCGATGGTATCGTTCAAGCCTTGCAGGTCCGTTTTGCTAAATCCTTATAATTGAGGGCTTCTTTGTAAATTAAAATTTCCCAAATTTTCATGCAGAGAGCACCTGATGCTGTGTTCAGCACGGCCGTTACTTCTCTCAAACCCGAACACGCGTTCGACCCGAATCGAGTCAAATGTGTCGTCGATAATAGCGGCTATGCGATCTATTTCTCGCGAGGATTAATTCCGTTTAATAAGTACAAATCTATTAATATATACTTTTTTATTTCAGTGAAACGTTTTAAATGATTTGAGTATATTTTTTCCAGGTCTGGGAAAGCGAACGGGAAGTTTCCGTATCTTCTTCATTTGGGTATACAGGTACTAATTCGGTAATCTTGAGGGACTAAAATGAGATTATTTTTGTTGATTTTTTTTTTTTTAATTTTTTTTTAAGAGCTACGACGCAGAGTTTTTAAAGATATATCCAAAGCTCGAGCCGACTCCTTTGCAATTAGAAGAAGATTTAGAACAACTCAAAGTCTTAGAAAACGGTTACAAAATGAAGGTCATTTCAAAATTTGGAATTTATTATTTTTTTTGCTATAATATATAGTCGAGTTATAATATATATGTATTTTTTAATGTACTGTAGGTAATCAAAGTTGATCACGATGCGCATGGAGTCGACATGCCAGGTGATATTGAGAAAATCGAAACGATCATTCGAGAGAAAAATATGGACTAATTTTAGTTTTTTGAAACGAGAAAATATGGACTAATTTTAGTTTTTTGAAACGAGTTTATTTCTTTATATGGATTTTATACTATCTGAGATTTAGCATCTGAATTTTCCTCCTTTTAATAATGCCTTAGTTTGATTGTGCAATTTAATTTTCTAATAGAGTTGATATTTTAATATTTTTATGTTTGGCGTAATGTAAAACAAGACCCACTAAGATTTCTATCAATCGACGTCGGTGGATCGAAAGCAACAAAGATACTACACTTTGATTTTATGAGTTGCAGAAGCAATGTTGCGCGGATACTTTAAAAAACGAACCGTACCCGTATCGGATACGGATACGCCACCGATACGGCTAAATACGTTTCCGATACGGCGGGATACGATTCCGATACGGTTGACCCATTGTTTTTTTTTTGCCCAATTTAAAAATACCCAATAGTTTTACTATTCAACAGTATTTTACATCACATATTTTTTTTATTTTATTTATTCGTAAAATATCCAAATCGATATTACAACATCTAGATTTTTATAATAATTTAATATATATATATATATATATATATATATATATATATATATATATATATATATATATATATATTAATTATATTAAAATTAAATAATATACATATATGACGTATCGTATCCTAGAATTTTCAAGAAATGTCGTATCGCCGTATCCATATTATATCGGATATGATATTCGTATCCGTATCCGTGCAACATAGTGCATAAGTCTCCTTTATCATATTAAGGGCTTGCTTGGATGCATACATATTTTGTAGTTTAGGAAATTAAATTTGTAGGGATTAGGATTGTAAAATAGGCAGGAAAATTGAACATAAAAATATAAATACATATTTGGATTCATTATAGAAATATGTCTAGAGAAAGAGAAACAACAATATCAATGTGAGAGAAAAAAATGATAAAAATAAAGACGTCAGTTTTTTTCTTTTTTCTAGAAAAATACTGAACAAATTGGTCATTTTTTCCCCACCTCAATTATATACAAA
This sequence comes from Luzula sylvatica, assembly GCA_946800325.1. NCBI lineage: Eukaryota > Viridiplantae > Streptophyta > Magnoliopsida > Poales > Juncaceae > Luzula > Luzula sylvatica. The sequence continues at coordinate 57,508,223 of OX326956.1, read as the reverse complement.
ACTCCCCGAAAATTTCTTTACCAATAGGAAATTTTCCTAGACATCCAAACAAGCCATGAAATACAAACACTTATTAAAGTATAATCCAATAATTTTAAGATATAACATATATTTCAAATTATTAACTTTTTAAAAAGTACGATACACGTTAAAAAAAAATAACGATATATCAATAAAGCTATTAAGCTTTCAGTGAACTACTTAAGCTATTTTTGTGGACACATGAGTCAGTAGATGGTGGATCTCAAAAACTATTTAAGATCCCCTTTTAATTATACATAGAGACAGCTTCAAAAAAAAAAAAAAAAATTTCGAGACGAGAAAAACCCACAATTTGGATAATTGATAGGGAAAATGTCAACTTTTTGAAAAATCCTTGGCTTGTTTAATAAATAACAAAGAAAAAACCGACAAATCGAAAGAAAGTAAGTAATGATTTTCTGTGGACTCCCTAACCAGTTCTTGAGAGCTACATACATTTCGAATACCATGAACATTGGAGAAGTATCGATACTTCAAAAGATCATATGCCTCTTTCAAATTCACGTGGGCAAGAACTTGAGGCATCAGTAACCACTGGTGTTCCAAGCATTCACGGTCTCTTTTGATGAATCCCAGGAACCTCGAGTTGATTTCAAAGGCTTGAGATTGCAGCCCGCTCAACACCGCACATAAGTCACGGCATTCATTTTCCGATAACTTGATATCAAAATGCTCCAAGTGGACCAGCGTCTAGCGATGGACATTCGGTTAAATCGAACCGAACCGAATCAAATAAGAACAAACCGAAAAAGACCGAACCGGACTAGATTCAATCCGAACCGAACCAAATAAAATTTGAACCGATTTAAAACATAACCGAATAAACCGAATTTCTTATTTGGTTTATTCGGTTGAACTAAATTAGAAGTTTTATAATGTTAAAATTCAAATTTTATTTAGAAAAAAATATAAAAATAAATCATATATAATATACTTACATTATTTCTAATTTTACACTATTTAATTTAAATTTTTCTAAATAAATATAGAAAAAGAGCTCACTTTTGCTTCCTAAACTGTGCAAAAAAGTGCAACTTACCTCCAAACTTTAATTTGCTCACTCTTACCTCACGAACTCTTGATTTTTCTCACTTTTGCCCCTTCCATCAGTTAACTGTCTAGTCATCAGTTAAGTGATGACGTGACAGCATGACGTGGCATTTTTTTAGATAATTTAGCTGGTGACGTGACAAAAATTTTAATATAAAATTACACATAAATAAACCCAAACCATTAACAAATAATTAACCCATTAACCCAAACCCAAACCCATACCCATACCCAAACCCATTACATTTACCCCCTCTCTCTCAACCCTCTCTCTCAACCCTCTCTCTCTCTCTCTCTCTCTCTCTCTCTCTCTCTCTCTCTGCACGCTCACCATTGTCGGCTCTCTCGCGAACCTTGAATAAAATCTCTCTCGACGCTGACCTCTCTCTCTCTCTCTCTCGCTCTCTCTCCCTGCATCGCTTCTCTCTCTCTCTCAGGTGACCTCTCTCTCTCTCGCTCTTTCTCTCTCTTTCGGTTAGGTTTTGTAATGAACTACTGAATTAATACTCAATTAAATCCAAACACACAACTCAAACAAGAACAAGAACACTCAAACAAGGAATTAAATCAATGTTCAGTGAAAGGAGAATTACAACTCATAACTCTCAACAAGAGATCAAAAACAATAACAACCCACAAAACCTAAAACAACTCAACTTAAATACTGGAATCTCACTTCTAATCAATTTACCAAAACACCCATCTTTCATCTAAAGCGTGATCATCGTGATTAGATCTTCCAGCTTCCTCCTTCTCTATACTTGACTCGGCCCAATAACTCAGCCCAATCTTCACTAAATAAAAACCCTGATCCAACCATTAATTATAACCAACTACTAACGGATCCAATATCTAATTGATCCCTACCCGTTAACAACGGTACTCTTATTCAAACATGAAAATAAGCATAAAAACCCAACTATATAACATATTTATAAAAAGACCCCTGATCCTGACAATACTCCCTCCTTAATTAACCTTGTCTCAAGGTTTAAAATTAGGAAATCTTACTAACAAATCCTCCTGATCTTCCCATGAGGCATCCTCATCAGCCAAGTTGGACCATCTGATTAACAATTTAACCCCTACAGCATTGTTCTTCTTATAAACCTCCCTCTTCAATACTGCCACTGGCTCCACCTTCAATCTTCCTTCCATATCCATTTTTGGTAATTCCTCACACAGAGTATACTTTCTTCCTACCTTCTTCTTTAACTGGGACACATGAAACACAGGATGAATCATGGAGCTATCAGGCAACCCTAATTTGTAAGCTACTTGTCCCATCTTTTCCAACACTGGATAAGGACCATAGTACTTAGCACACAATTTTCCTCCTCTTCCCATTCTCACACTAGTTTTCCTAAATGGTTGGAGTTTTAAATACACTAAATCTCCAATTCCAAACTCCCTCTCACTTCTTTTCTTATCAGCATAGTGCTTCATTTTTTCTTGAGATATCCTTAAATTTTCCTTGACAATTTGAATCATTGTGTGCCTCTCCTTCAACCATTCATCTACTGCAGCAATTCTGGTAGATGGAGATGATCCCAAATCCACCTGAGGAGCTTGATATCCATAAAGCAGCTCAAATGGTGTTTTCCTTAGTGAAGTATGGAAATTTGTATTATACCAAATTTCTGCTTGAGCTAACCATGAATTCCACTTCTTTGGACAGTGAGATACCATGCATCTCAAGTATTGTTCTAAGCATTGATTTAACCTTTCAGTCTGACCATCAGATTGTGGATGGTAGGCTGTGCTCATCTTCAACTTGGTTCCATGCAATCTGAATAATTCCTGCCAAAAATGACTTGTAAAGATTCTATCTCTATCACTCACTATCTCTTTAGGAATTCCATGGAGCTTGCAAATATTTTCAAAAAATTTCCTTGCAACTGTCAGAGCTGTGTAAGGATGAGATAAAGCAATGAAATGGCTGTACTTGCTAAATCTGTCCACTACTACCAGTATGGAATCCTTTCCTTCTGATTTGGGTAACCCTTCTATAAAATCCAAGCTTACACACTCCCAAGCTCCTTCTGGAATTGATAATGGATGTAGCAATCCAGGACTCAGATTATTTTCTCCTTTGTTCCTTTGACAAATATCACATTCTTTCACAAATTCCATAACATCCTTCTTCAACCCTGGCCAATAAAATATTCTCTTAACCCTTTGATAAGATCCTAAGATTCTTGAATGGCCCCCTATAGAAGAATCATGAAGTTGTGCTATGATCCTTTCTTTTAACTGTTGATCTTCCCCAATATAAAGTCTGTCCTTGTATCTGATTAATCCCTCCACTAATTTATAATCTGGATAATCATCAGACTTTAGTGACAACCCTTCCAATATTTTCTTGTCTCTTTCATTTTTTTGATAACTCACTTCCACCTCAACACACCATTCTGGTTTGACAGTACTAACCAGGAACCCTTCTCTATCTCTTCTTCATGATTCACTCTAGATAGAGCATCAGCCACCTTATTTTCCATTCTTTTCTTATATTTAATCTCATATTCTAATCCCATTAACTTAGAGAGTCCCCTATGTTGTAACTGAGTATTGATCTTACCCCCCAATAAATACTTGAGACTCTCATGGTCTGTCTTGATCACAAATTTCCTTCCCAATAGATAGTGCTTCCACTTACTGACAGCCATTAAAATTGCTAATAACTCTTTTTCATAAATGGATCTTCCTTGATTCCTCACCCCCAATGCTTTGCTGATATAAGCAATAGGATGATTATCTTGCATGAGTACTGCTCCCATTCCATAACCACAAGCATCTGCCTCAATTAAGAATTCCTTTTCAAAATCAGGCAGAGTCAGAACTGGAGCTTCAACCATCGCTTTCTTTAACCTTTCAAAAGCTAACTCAGATCCTTTACTCCATTTGAAACCCTCCTTTTTCAGCATGTCTGTCAATGGTTTACTAATTATTCCATATCCTCTTACAAATTTCCTGTAGTAACCCGTTAATCCCAAAAACCCTCTGAGTTGCTTGATATTGCTTGGTTTTGGCCATTTAAGCATCGCCTCGATCTTTTGGGGATCAGTAGCAACACCCCTTTCATCTATTACATGCCCCAGGTATTCAATCCTTGTGGTACCAAAAGCACATTTTGACTTTTTAACCAACAATTTGTGCTTGAGCAATTCATCGAACACCTTCGTGACGTGCTCTATATGCTCTTCCATGGTTTTGCTGAATACGAGTATGTCGTCGAAGAACACTAGGACGTATTTCCTCAAGTGGGGTTCGAAGATTTGGTTCATTAGTGCTTGAAAGGTCGCTGGTGCGTTGGTAAGACCGAAAGGCATCACCAGAAACTCGAAGTGACCGGTGTGCGTTCGAAAAGCAGTTTTATAAACATCTTCATCAGCCATTCGGATTTGATGGTATCCTGCCCTCAAATCTAATTTAGAAAAAAAATTTAGCACCATTCAATTCATCGAGTAATTCATCGATTAATGGAATAGGATACTTATCTTTCTTGGTGATGGCGTTGAGTTGGCGGTAGTCAATACACATTCGCCAAGAACCGTCCTTTTTGCCCACAAGAATCGCCGGTGAGGCGAATGAGCTATGACTGTGCCGTATAACTCCGCTCGACAAGAGTTCTCGGGTTATTTGCTCGATTTCATTCTTCTGAAAATGGCCGTAACGATACGGCCTCATCTGAACTGGTTTGGCACCCTCAATTAAGGGAATAGAATGATCCAACTCTCTTCTTGGTGGAAGCTGAACTGGCTCTAAGAACAACTCAGAGTAACGATCGACTATCCCTTGAATCCTCGGATCCAGGTTTTCACTTCTTGTTTCTCCAAACTTAGGACTCGAAAACTTAGAATCCAAATCCTCTGTAAACTTGGATTCCCGATTCTTTCCTACGGATTCAAATTCCAGGTTATTAATGTAAGCTAAACAAGCAATTTGATCCTTGTTAATCCAGGAACTCAATTCCTCCCCTTCAATAAATTCAATGGAGGCATCCATTCTCTTCTCCTTCCCGCTCTCAGACAGCTCAATTGCTACTCCATTAATGGAATACGAAATCTTTCTCTCCGAAAAATCAAATTCCACTGGTCCAATAGATTTCATCCAATCGATTCCCAAAATCACGTCCACGGATCCTAGTTCCATAACCCTGAGGTCGTACTCATAATCTCTTCCTTGCATCCTCCATTGGAACAATTCACATTTCCCGTCACTCACTATTTTAGCCCCATTGGCCACCGCAATGCTCAATGGTGCTGTTTTTGTAACTGGGTGATTGGATAATTTCACAAATCTTGGGTCCACGAACGAGTTCGTGCTTCCACTGTCAATTAACAAGAGAAACGAATGCTTCCCGTACATTGCTTCTAGTTTAATTGTCTGAGTATTACGATTCTCATTTAGAGCTAATACGGAAATTTCCATAATTTCTTGCTCGTCTTCTTCATCTTCCGTTTCTTCCCTGACTTCTCTTCTCATCTCAGAACCTTCCTCTCTTGTTTCTTCCTCTCTTTCTCTATCTTCTTCGATGTTGTTCACATGGTGTTTTCTGGTTTTATTTGGACAGTCATGTGACTCTGACCATTTTTCCGGGCAATAGTAACATAAACCATCCCGTCTCCTCTGACTCCAATCAATCTTTCCTTTGTTTCTATCCTTATCCTTTTCCTTATAACTCGAATTCACCTTTTTCTCCTTCGAGAAACTACTCTTAGATCCTTTATAATACGATCTGTCTCTCTTCTGATCTTCAACATTCATCTCTAAATGAGTCGAATTATCATAAGCATCATAAAGATCTCTTGGTTTGGTAATAATTACTTGGGACCTCACTTCCTTCTTGAGACCAGCAATAAAACATGGCATGAAGAATTCATCCCCCAAATATGGCAATTCTCTAATCACCAAGTTTTTTGCCTTCTCGAACTGATTTATGTATTCTTCCACAGAGTCTTTTTGCCTGATAACATGGAACTCCCCGATTGGACCCATGCGTAATTTGTTCTCAAACCTCCTACACAAGTCTCTAGTGAATTGCTGCCATGGTGGATCAGGTTTTTGCATGATATATCCGTGGTACCATTCTTCAGCGTTGCCCTTAAGATACAGAGCCACCAATTCTACTTGTTGCCATTCCGGCACACGGCACATGGCAAAAAACGTTTCACACTTATAGATCCAATATTTGGGATTTTTCCCATCGAAGTATTCTAGTTCAGCTTTACTCTTCACTTGATAATCGTTTCTCCGATCTCTCTGACGTCCTGGATCTCTTCCTCTATTACGATCCCCATCTCGATGATATTCTCTCTTTCTATCCCGATCGAAATCCCGATGGCGGCCCCTCTCTCTTCCTCCTTGATCAAACTCATCATGTACTGGGAATTCTTCTCCTTTCTCTAAGCTCAACTGCCAATCATCCTCATCGATCTTAGTTCTTTTTTCTCTTCTGATCGACTCATTCATCTCCTCCCCTTTTCCTTTAGTATCGGCCTTGTGCATATTGGATCCTTCGAGTTGGTTGGATCCACTTGGCCCAGCCCCATTAGATTTGGCGATTAGTCCTTTCATCTCTCGGATCTCTTCAGATAAACGCTCTACCACCTCCTCCACTCGAGATTGCGAAGTTTGCATTGCCATAAAGTCTGTGATTAACTTCTGCACTGGTGCTTGCCATTCACCAGATCCCATGGTTTCAGCGATCGTCTCTCCGGTTTGTTTCCGAGTTTTTGGTGGCATAAACCCTTCTCTCTCGAATCTCAACTGCTCTAATACCAATTTGTATTGAACTACTGAATTAATACTCAATTAAATCCAAACACACAACTCAAACAAGAACAAGAACACTCAAACAAGGAATTAAATCAATGTTCAGTGAAAGGAGAATTACAACTCATAACTCTCAACAAGAGATCAAAAACAATAACAACCCACAAAACCTAAAACAACTCAACTTAAATACTGGAATCTCACTTCTAATCAATTTACCAAAACACCCATCCTTCATCTAAAGCGTGATCATCATGATTAGATCTTCCAGTTTCCTCCTTCTCTATACTTGACTCGGCCCAATAACTCAGCCCAATCTTCACTAAATAAAAACCCTGATCCAACCATTAATTATAACCAACTACTAACGGATCCAATATCTAATTGATCCCTACCCGTTAACAACGGTACTCTTATTCAAACATGAAAATAAGCATAAAAACCCAACTATATAACATATTTATAAAAAGACCCCTGATCCTGACAGGTTTTTTTTTTGTGCTGAAATTAGAGTTTTTTTTGCTGAAATTAGGATTTTTTTTTGCTGAAATGAGTGTTTTTTTCTTCTTCTGAAATTAGGGTTTTTTTCCCCTAATTTGCTGTAATTAGGGTTTTTTTGTGCAATTTCAATTAATTTCAGTCCAATTAATTTTAATTTCAGTAAATTAGGGTTAATTTCAGCAAGTTAGAGTTAATTTCAGCAAATTAGGGTATTTTTCAGCAAATTAGGGTATTTTTTATGCAATTTCAGGTTTATTGGGTCGTGGGGGGTCGGGTTAGGGGGGTCGTGGGGGGTTCTGTGTGTGTGGGGGGGGGAGGGGTTTAGTCAGGGGGGTCGTGGGGGGTTCTGTGTGTGTGGGGGTCTGGGGGGTCGGGGGGGGGGGGGGGGTCCTGGGGGGGTATGTGGGGGGAGGGGGGTGCCGGGGGGTATGTGGGGGGTCGTCGGGGGTGACGGGGGGTATGTGGGGGGTCGTCGGGGGTGGGTCCGGTACCAATAATAAAGAAATTTGCGTAATGGTTTTGTAATCGAAATTTTATTCAGAATATTCCTGTTCTTTTTTCAATTTTTCAGATTTTTTTGCTGCTGCTTTTCAGTTTAGTAATCGAAATTTCGACAGAAATTAAGCCAAAGAGATAGATGGCATTATGGCCAAGTAAAGGTCACGCACGCATGCGAAGGGACTTAACTTTTATAGGCGATAAAAATGTGTTTAGTTTGTAAAGATGGTGAGTTGTTTATTATTTTGTAATTCACAAGGAAAAGAAACGAATTAACTTGTATTGTCTATTGTTGGTTTGTGTCGAATTTGTTTTGTTTGTAAAAAGGATGAGAAAATCTGTGTTGCTTTTTCTTGTTTCGTCTATTTTTTCCTTCTTGAAGGGACTTAACTTTTATAGGCGATAAAAATGTGTTTAGTTTGTAAAGATGGTGAGTTGTTTATTATTTTGTAATTCACAAGGAAAAGAAACGAATTAACTTGTATTGTCTATTGTTGGTTTGTGTCGAATTTGTTTTGTTTGTAAAAAGGATGAGAAAATCTGTGTTGCTTTTTCTTGTTTCGTCTATTTTTTCCTTCTTGAAAGCAAGGAATGAATGTCCTGAGAACAAGTATATAAATGGCTAGTGATGAATAATTTCACAATTACAACTCAAAAATCTATTACTCGGATTATTTACCAAAAATTTAAATGATTAGAATTCAAAATACCAAAAACTCGGATTACAACATTTTGACATAACAATTACAACATTTGTAACATTTTCAGATTGAATTCACTTAACAATTACAATATTTTCACATAACAATTACAAATTCTATTGATGTTCGTTAAAATTTCGACCCAAAAATATCACAATACCGGTACCAGCCGCTGTGCACACTCTCGCCCCTTCTAAAAGGTGTTGCGTCTTGAATTCTCGATTCCTGGAAAATATACTAAAACTCAGCCCAATTACCAGAAATCAATAATCAACAAATATTTTGCAATAATTACTAATCTAACCCTAGTTGAGCCAATAATTACCAATAAGAACCAATCATCCCCTAACTAACCCTCTAATTTATCATAATCATTAATTAGCCCTTAATTGCTGATCAAACAACCCCTAATGTAACCACAATTAACAAAATTAGCCCTAATTGTTGTAGTCATTGCCCTTTATTAATTAAAAAAAAACTCAATTTTCAACTTAACAACGTTAATGAAAATTTTTTTGACGAACAAATACCAGTTGAGTTGAGGAGGAAACCAGGGGCATTTTCTCAGAGCGAAAGGTACGAGCTTCGTTATCTTTGTGTACTGGTCCAGGAGCTAAGAGATATTGATCAGCAAAACATGGCTAGCAAACAGTCCAAATCACCACAACTAAGCCATATTTATCCCTAATTTATCAAACGGACAAATTGGACTCGAATTCAACATATGAACCCCCAAATTTACCAATAATCAGATCAAAATCACCAAAAAAATCCCTAAACAACATAAAAATCGTGTTTATGAGCTCAAATTGAGCCAAAAACAGTAAAATCTCACGTTTTGTGCTTCCTTGAAGTGCTTCTTGATTTCACGAGCTTTCGTCTTGCAGGAACGCTCGTCGAGGTCAAAGCGCCGTCCATGGCGCTTCTCCGATCACTACATGTTATATCCCTCTGAAGGGGTCGAGATCGAGATCGAGATCGAGATCGAGAGAGAGAGAGCACAATCAAGCGTCGCGAGAGAGAGCGAGAGAGCCAACAATGGCCATTGTTAGCGTGCAGAGACAGAGAGATAGAGAGGGGGATCGGCCATCGGGTTGAGAGAGTAGTGGGTTAATGTAATGGGTTTGGGTTTGGGTTAAATGGGTTTGGATTTGGGTTAAATGGGTTTGGGTTAATTATTTGTTAAATGGGTTTGGGTGTAATTTATGTGTAATTTTATATTCAAAATTTTGCCACGTCATCACTGAAATTATTTAAAAATGGAGTAATGATAGGGTCACAAATACCAACCACAAATGTGTCACAAATAACTAAGTTTGTAATGTTAATTATGCATATATAAATCATAAATCAAATACAAACTTAGGCATTTGTGTCATATTTGTGGTTGGTATTTGTGTCCCTAAAAATGCCACGTCATGCTGCCACGTCATCACTTAACTGATGACTAGACAATTAACTGATGGAAAGGGTAAAAGTGAGCAAAATCAATAGTTCAGAAGGTAAAAATGAGCAAATTAAAGTTTGGGGGACAACTTGTATTTTTTTGGGAACAGTTCAGGAGACAAAAGTGAGTTTTTTTCATAAATATAATAGAAAAAGTGAAAAACAGTATTAATTCGGTGGTTTGGTTTAATCGGTTCTGAAAATACCAAAACCGAATCGAACCGAATAATCCGAACAATATCAATTTTTGAACCGAATCGAACCAAATAAATCGAAAAATCGAACCGATTAAACCGAATTCGCCCGGTTCTGTTCGGTTCCCAAATAAACCGAACTATTTGCCCACCCCTACATGCGTCACCTACATCTCACTTTTTGTAACTTGCATTGATAAATTAAAGCTTCTAGAACATGCATTGATTATTTTAAGAAAAAATATATATTTTCTCTTTAATATCCTCTCAACTATTATTATATTGAAATTGAATAATAACTAGGTTAACTATTGAATTATATTTGGTAGTAAACAAGATCAGACGACAAATCATATTAAGTATGTGCCAAATCATATTGTTTAGATGATAAATCACATTATTAAAAAATAATTGAATTTATTTAGTTTTTCATTTTACACATGATAATTCACATTTACTTGAGATTTTTTTAATTTTTTTCTCTTCAATCTTTTTTTAAAACTAAGTATTTTCATTTTTATTTTGCAGTCCTTTTGTGAAATTATATTTTTATTTACATTCTTATATATAATTTTTATTTTTTGATAATTTTATTTTGTAAATTTTCGACAAACTCTAACTAGTAATTTATGGTTTTTTAGATTAGTTCGAACTTATTAAAAAAATTGCATTATTCCTTTCTAGCAAAATTTATTGGATTTTCGTATTATTAAGTGTTAACACGATAGTGGATTCTAAAAGGGATGTATATCATCATTCTTATTTTAAGGGTGACCATATTGCAAGAGTTAACATGATTTAATTAATAACGATTTCAAAATTCTTTTACCAACTGACAACTATACCACTATTTATTATACTTGATATTTATTACGCTTGGCTATTATTGTTTCTATCTTCCGCAAATCAAAAAAAATATTTTTCCTAATATTATGAAGAATCAAATATAACCAATATATATTAATTTTGATATCTATATGTATAACAAGTTACGATATGGGTGATTTTTTCTGATTAGAAAAATTAAGGACAATAATATTTATTATATGTGAAAGATTTTTATTTGCATAATTTATGGAAGATGATAATATAATTGTCATTTGGTAATTTTTTTTAAAATAACTCTTAATTATGGAATTTTAACTTTTGCAAAAGTAACATTCTAAGCTCTTATGTACAAAAATTGATTCTTTATTTTTAGAAAAACGTCTGATACTGACCCCTCAATTTTTTGTTTGGATTACTTAGCCCCTCAAAAAAAATTTCGGTTCATTTAATCCGTTAACTTTTTATTTAGTTTAAGATTTTTCTTGCGCCCGTTAACTAATGACATGACAGTTAAATTAGTTGCGTGGCTACCAAATAACCGATGACATGACACCCATATATCTAAAATCTTATTTTAAATAAAATATGTTATTTTATTCATTTCAATTACTAAAATTAACATAAATAATGAATAATATACAAAACAAATTAATGAGGTATTTTTTATTATTTCAATTACCTCTTATATTTTTTTCACGTCATATGACATGTCATCGAATTATGTCATGTCATGGATTATTTGACAGCCACATAATTAATTTACTGTGAAGTTATTAGTTCACGGATGGAAGAGAAATTTAAAACTAGATGAAAAGTTCATGGAGTTTAATGAACCGAAATAAAGTTGGAGAGATTAAGTGATCCAAGCAAAAAGTTGAGGGATCAATATCAGACTTTTCTCTTATTTATGAAGTATAATTTGATATATTTTCTGAATAAATACGGGGAGACTATATATCTCCAGCCTCCAGCGTAATTTCCATCGAGGGGAATTCTATAGTAGATGCTTTCAAGATAATATATGTATTTTGGATTAATTAGATATTTTTTTTGTAGGTGTGATAAAGTTTTCATTTTAAGTGACATTAGTTGATAATAATACATTTGAATCTTATAAAAAAAATTACGAGTTGAAAAATTCTCAAAATACAATTAAAAAAAAACTGCCATATGCAGATGGGCCTACTTACTATATTCCCGTTCAATTGGTAATATTGAGTTACTAGCTATGTTGCACGGATACGGATACGGGTATCGTATCCGATACGATATGGATACGGCGATACGGCAATTTTCAAAAAATCACGGATACGGATACGGCTATATAGTTATTATTTTAATATATTTGTATTGTATACAATTAATAAATTAAATAATATTTTAAAATTAAATATCATGACAATAAATAAAATCAACATAACAATACAAATATCATTAAAATATCATAAATTTATTCTAAAAGTATCTAGAACTAATTTAGAAGTATGCTAGAAGTATCCTAGAAATATCTTATATAATTTATTTAAAAATATTATGGGCCAAAATACGTAATGGGCCGAAGTATCATAAATTGAGTATCCCAGCCGTATCCTGTCGTATCCTCACCGTATCCGAAAAAAATAAATATTAAAATAATCGGATACGCCACGTGACGTATCCGAGCCGTATCGTACCCGTATCCGTATCCTCAGGATACTTCTGCATTTTTGATGTATCCGCGTAACATAGGTTACTAGGAATCATTGTTGTCTATATACAATTTAATGCCTAACAAAGATACAAAAAAAAAAACTTTTCATTTTGAATGAACAAAATAAATAAATGGAATTTTTTTACAAATAATCATGTCAAATTAGTTTATTAAAGAAATAACCAAACGGTGATGTGAATTGGCAAAATGTCTTTTGCGGAGTTTCATTCTCCGCCTGGTTGGATATCAAACTCCGTCTTTTTTTAATTTTTTCGTTAGCACCTTAATTTGGGGTAAGAATGGACCAGGCGGGCTACGAAACTCCGCCATTTTATTTTTTTACAAACCATATTAGGGATTATTAGATCCACTTTCAAATCCACTACTCAACGATTCCCAACTTGCGTGACCGATCACGACTAGTTCGTTAGTAGTAAATTGTAATAGGCTAGTTACTAATTGTAAATCCCGCCATTGATCGATAAATTCGTGTAAATCGATCAAGGCAAACCTTGTAATTGTTTGAGTTGGGTATTCAATCGAAAGCCGAAAAGGCGCAAGGGAACCCCGGAGACGTAGGTACTTGAAATCAATCGAGTCGGTCGATTGAGCAAGTAGCCGGTGAGTTAAAGCTACACAGCAACCACCTACCGAACTCCGTAAACAAATATCGCGTGTTATTTGTTTCGGTATTGTATTTCTTTCTCTAATTTATTTATGCTTCCGCACAAAATTGTAATTGTATTCATTAACGCGAGTATTGGACCTTAGGACTTCCTATTCACCCCCCCTCTAGGTCTAAATTAAACAACAATTGGTATCAGAGCGGAATACTAACCGTCTTTTTGTGTAAGTGACAAACTTGTATACGACCATGGCCTCAATCGGTAATAGGAACCAAATTACATACCCCGAAAAATTAGATGGAAAGAGTTGGAATATTTGGAAGAGATGCATGCTAAATGTATTTACTATCCAAAGATTGAGATCGGTGGTGGAAAAAGGTTTCGAGATTTACACGGTAAGTACCTCCGAAACCGACCCCACACGAAAAATATGCCACGGCACCGATCTCGATGTGACCGCCAACACATATGCTCAAAATCTTATTCTCATAAATATTGTCGGGTCACTTTCCATAATTGTGGATGGATGTACCACATCTCATTCAATGTGGCGAGCACTCCTAGATCGATTCGAAGGAAACGATAGAATGAAGAGAACCAAATTAATGGGACTCGAACAATCATTTGATCGTTTTCAAATGATCGAGAATGAATCCGTAGATGATATGTACTCACGAATGACGCATATCAAAAACGGATTCATCGCTCTAGGAGAGACACTAACGAATTCTCGAGTTGTAGGTAAGCTTATTCGAGCTATGCCGTCAAGTTGGGAAACGCTCCTCGTCACCTTGGAAACCATGATGGCTACCCAAGACATCACTCCGGAAATTCTCGTAAGTTATCTCCGAAATTTTGAGGCACGCATGAACCAACGAAGCACCAACATAGCGAGCACCTCATATTCCGAACATCAAGCCAACCTCGTTATCGACACAAATGAAAACGAAAACGAGATGTCATTGTTGGTAAGGAGACACGAGGATTTGAAGGACCAAGAACACAAATTCAACGATGACCGAAAGCGCCAACGCTTGAAACCGTTGTGTTTCGAGTGCAAGAAAATTGGTCACACAACCGACGCGTGTTGGACGATACACCCCGAACATGCACCTTGGAACAAACGCAAAGACAATCCAAAAGGTAGGGAAAGAACGGATTTGAGACGCGAACGAAGATATGAGGATAAAGCCCTAACCGACAAAGGCAAAAATAAGGTAAGAAATGTAGGTAAAACGAAGGCCTTAATTGTCGATTCGGATCCATGGGGAGATTCGGAGTGCTCAAGCACATTCTCCGACTCGGAGTGCAACCTCGAGCACAAAATCGCCAATGTAACATTAATGGCGGAAATCGACTCTCCAAATAACGATGTGGTGGAACGAGCCATTCAAGCCTTAATTCTTCAACGAGGTTCACAATCGGAACCGCAAGAAATCCAAATTCCGAGTGTCGCATCTCCTCAAGTTGCTCCACAAACTTCCAGCATCGATGCTTCGCATGACTCCGATCATGAGGTACAACTAAACTCTAAATTTAAATCAATTTCGATGGAGGAAGACTCTAGCTCATCCGATGAATCGAAAATTGAGTTAGAAGTTGACTCTCACGAGAGTTTAATGCGAGAAGTCAATCGACTTCGACAAAGTGAAATTGAAAAAGAGAGCATGATTATAAATCTCAAGGCTAAGGTATCCTCTCTTGAAGTGTCGGTAAAATCGCACAAAGCACAATTAACCGAATTTAACGGATTTTCAAAATGTGAATGTCAAGCCTTAAAAAGCGAGATTTCCACTCTAAAAGTCGAAATCCAAAATTTAAAATTTGTGAATGAGTCTTTGAAGAGCGCATGTGTATCACTTACACCTAGCACTCCTTCATTGGACAAAGTCTTGGAGGGACAAAATCCCAATGATAAGACGGGTCTAGGATTTAAGAAGACTAACGGTCATAAATCCGTGTCTTCAAAATCTCAAGATAAAAAAGGAAAACGGGAGTACAATGCTAATACGAATCGCGGAAATGCTTTTATGTACCGCGATTCCAATAAGGGTAAAAGTGCTAAAGTTAACCAACCTAAAAATGTTAGAAACTATAATAGGGTTAACCATTATGCACCTCACTCTTCTTTTAGAGATAACCATACGGGACGAACCGAATGTTTATACAAACGGGGATCAAATGGTTACTTCTATAAGGTGAGTGAGTTCACCACATGTCGCTAATAACCAAAAACGTACTCCCAAACATTTCACAAGCACATAACGATTTAACAAATCAAGTAATAATTGTGCTAAGTCGACAAAGCCAATAACTCAACCGAAAGATTACTCGAACCACTTCCAATCTCACTTTGTCCAGAGTTCGGAAAACACAAATAAACCGACTCGCGCATTTTGCAACTATTGTTGCAATATGGGACATATTTCAACGGGTTGTCCACTTCGAACACCGCAACCAAATTCTAATTGGTTGTGGCTTCGAAAAGATCGAAACATGGCTAGCACGTCCACCTCAAATGGGGTGTGTCCGAAAGTTACTTAAAGTCATGTTTTCACACTCCCTCATCCATATTTAAAATTGGCCACAATTTGAGGGGGAGTGCTAAAACAAGAATTCGCATCACTAAATTCGGGTTTAGTCGATACGAATGTCTTGATCATAAGTGTTAAAGGTCAAATATTTACGGTTTGATACTATAATTACCCATGCACTTACAAAAGGCCAAGAAAGGTATTTTGCTTCAATGAAGGTACACAAGAACGAAGAGAAAATTGGATAGCTCATTTTAAGCGAAAAATTCGAAATCTATAGGAGAATAAAAAGAGGCTAGAGAAATTAATCAAGACATCTCACTCGTAAACATGGATCTCGGGTCCATGGCCCGAGCAAGGTATGATCGCTATTTAAATAATTCGAGCATAAATCGGTCATATAAACGTTGGAGTATTGCGAATTTCGCAAGAGATTTTTCATAATTCACACATACATGTCATAAGTAATACCTGTCATGATTATGCATAAAATCTCATGATTGTGCAAAAACTCACACACATGAAAACTAATTTCAAAAACTTGCGAAAATTCATCTATGTACAAGCCTAAAAATTGCGAAATGCAAGAATTTAGGGGGAGCTTGTGTGTAGGGGGAGCTTTCCGTGAAGATAAGCTCGGCTCCCTTTTGATCCTTTCAAAAAGGGGGAGAAGAGAAAACTATATGGAAAGTTGCTCGGTAATCGATTCAACTCTCCAAATCGACATTATTTTGAAATGAATCAAAAGGGGAGTTTGTTGGTTCAAATTTCCTAGGGTTTGATTATCTCAAAATAATGTCGATACTACTAATCAATTTGTGTAAGTGACAATTATAGAGATAAAAGATGAAGCCCGCAAAATGATCAAAAGATGAAGCAAGACGCACACGGACGATCAAAGTAAATAAAGAATCAAGATGTCGAAGATCATAGTGAAGATTCCGCAAGTTGGGATATCAAATCACCACCTCAAATATCCAATAGGTATCCCTAAACTTGTCTTTGGAATTATTAATATCAAGATCAAAAGATAAATTCGAAACACGATGAAATGGAAAATGGAAAATCACCATACCAGATTATGGTTCGTTCGAACGAACAACACAGTGCGTTCGAACGAACCAAGATCTGGTATTGTGAGAAAATAGACAAAACTAGACACAATTAATATTCGTTCGAACGAACTAATATGTTCGTTCGAACGAACCTTCATGGTTCGTTCAAGATTCATAGAACGAACTATGAACTAATCCATGTCCGTTCGAACGAACCACTGATTCCGTTCGAACGAACCCATCGTGTTTATGAAAAATTCCTTTGAAACGGCTAGTTCAAATTGCAGTTAGTTCGAATGAACATAACAGTGCGTTCGAACGAACTATGTAATTTTTACACAGGATGAGTGGTTTCTATGAGTGATATAAATAGAACTCACTCATCTCTTCTCTCTCTAAGCTTTCAAAAATAAAACCTTTCCACAAATAAAAAAGAGAGAAACTAAGCCAAAACCTTGAGCTCATATTTCCAAACCATATTAGGGATTATTAGATCCACTTTCAAATCCACTACTCAACGATTCCCAACTTGCGTGACCGATCACGACTAGTTCGTTAGTAGTAAATTGTAATTGGCTAGTTACTAATTGTAAATCCCGCCATTGATCGATAAATTCGTGTAAATCGATCAAGGTAAACCTTGTAATTGTTTGAGTTGGGTATTCAATCGAAAGCCGAAAAGGCGCAAGGGAACCCCGGAGACGTAGGTACTTGAAATCAATCGAGTCGGTCGATTGAGCAAGTAGCCGGTGAGTTAAAGCTACGCAGCAACCACCTACCGAACTCCGTAAACAAATATCGCGTGTTATTTGTTTCGGTATTGTATTTCTTTCTCTAATTTATTTATGCTTCCGCACAAAATTGTAATTGTATTCATTACCGCGAGAATTGGACCTTAGGACTTCCTATTCACCCCCCTCTCTAGGTCTAAATTAAACAACACAAATTATATATATGAGGATGTTAACTTACTTAATTAAGTACCAAAGATTTGATAGTTAATGTTTTTTAACCATTGAATTTGCATTGAGATTTGTGTTTTTTCATGATGATCATGAAATTTTGTACACATCATTAAATGCACAAATTTCAATGCAAATATAATGGTTAAAAAAATATTAAGTACCACTTAATTAAGTAGGTTAGCCTCCCTATATATATATATATATATATATATATATATATATATATATATATATATATATATATATATATATATATATATATATATATAATATTTTATTCGTATTCGATATTGTATTCATATATCGTGTTCGAAATGGAATATCGAATATCGTAGTCGTATCCGTATTCGAAATTGGATATTGTATTTGTATTATTCGTGTTCGGAATCGGATATCGAACATATCGTATTCGTATTTGAAAACATATATAAATTATTTTATAAGTATTCGGAATCGGATATTGACTACCGTAATCGTATTCGAATCGAATATCGACGAACGTATCCGTATCCGTAGTCGTATCCGAAATAATATATCAGATATCCGATATAATGGGTCTATATGTTTAATGGGTGGAATTGTTCTCTCTCGCATGAAAATATTATTATTTTCTAATTTTGAAGAACCAACCAAGTGTGGTCCGGTGGAATTGTTCCCATCCACTCCTGTAGAAAATTTAAAGAGAGACAGAGACAGAGAGAGAAAGAGAGATTTGTTTATTTATTCCGTGTAGGAAACAAAACCAAGATAGTATTTTTGAAAGAAGAATAAAAAAAGCTTGATCAAGGGGCGGGCTACAATACTCGGCCAGGCGGGATTTCAAAGTCCGCATTTTCTTAAATTATGTTAATTCCTTCTTAACTCTAACTATATGCTTTATTTTCAGGCGGTGTATCATTCCCCGCCATATCGAATTAGACGAAGAACAAAATCCCGCAAAAAATATTTCGTGAATTTTGTAAAAAACTTGATTATTTCGTTAATATCCTTTACAAACTTGGTTACAAACAAAAAAATTCCTAAATAAATTATGAAATACGGTCACAACTAGGGGTGAGCAAATGGTTTGGTTTATTTGGGAACCGAATCGAACCGATCGAATTCGGTTTATTCGGTTCGGTTTTTCGGTTTATTTGGTTCGGTTCGGTTCAAAAATTGATATCGTTCGGTTTATTCGGTTCGGTTCGGTTTTGGTATTTCCAGAACCGATTAAACCGAACCGACCGATTAACACTATTTTTTACTTTTTTATTATGTTCATTTAAAAAAAATTAAAATTTAATACTGTAAAATTAAAAATAACGATAAATATATTTTATTTGATCTGTTTTTATATTTTTTTACTAAATACCACTTGAATTTTAACATTATAAAACTTCTAATTCGGTTCAACCGAATAAACCGAATAAGAAATTCGGTTTATTCGGTTCGGTTTTAAATCGGTTCAAATTTTATTCGGTTCGGTTCGGTTTGAATCTAGTCCGGTTCGGTTTAATTCGGTTTGCTCTTATTCAGTTCGGTTCGGTTCAACCGAATGCCCACCCCTAGTACTCACAACTCACATCCCCACTTAGTTTGTAATGGCTCATTTCCGTACCAAAACTATTAAATTTTTCTTGTTCCTTGTCAGCATCTAATGTTTATTAATTTGATTAACGCGTAAATAATTATCTTTAGAAGAGTCATAATAGAATAAGAGATAATTTACGACTTAATTAACAGAATTAATATATCAAATTAATTTAATAATTAATTAACACGAACTAACTAATTGTGAATTACGTGATATTTATTAATTACATGTTAATTAAATTGTTAACTAATTAAGTTGTTAATTAATTAAATGGTTGAGATCGTTTTCTAAATTCTTATGAATTAAATTTGGAGGCGCAATATAATATGATAACCATAAAAAAACATGTACCGACAAAACAGACTTGATAAAACAAGATGCCTTCCGTCATGTTCGCTCATTTTTCTCACGATATCACCATGAATCATCAATTCATGATTAACATACCAATTATCTTTATCAATTAACGATTAATTCATATTTATTAATTTTTGAATATTTCTAAATTCTAATTAATTTTTAATTGATAGGGATCTTAATTACATGCTAAATTTTAGTAATATGATTTAGTTGTTAATTAATTTTGCTAATTGGGAGAGTTGATTATGAATTTGTGACTCATCATGAATCGATAAGGAAAATGGGGGGACAAAGTATTAATTTTCCATAGAACAATTATTGAATTGTGAGGACTTAAAAAATCTCATTGATTGATAGTTAATAATAATGCTCCCTTGCACTTGCTGCCAATTGCCAAAGGACCTACTTATTAATTATTATTTATTTTCGGTGCCAATCTAAAGCTTCTGGAAGGTCTGAGATAGGAAAAATAAAATTATATATATTTTTTTCTTTTTTCAGAAAATAGCACATTTCCGAGTTATCCAATTTTCGATTATATTTTTAGGTCAGCCAACTTTGATTTTTTTCGAAGTTTAGTTGTTTGATCACGCTATGTATCATCAGTTTATCCCAAATGTTACTTGGCACGGCAAGTTACTGAATTTTTTGTAACATTATATCACTTTAAGTCATTAAATTTTGACATTATTCAGTTGATTTGGATGAGTGCCAAATTTTTTTTTTTTTTTTTTTTTTTTTGAAGGAATACCAAAGGTATTCTGTCTTTTTATAAATAAGAAAAGTTATATACACGGTTGGAGGTTAAACTCCATGCAAAAACGAAAAAAAAGATTTCCTACTCGAAGTTGACTATCACTGTCTAGGTTGCACGTTTCATCGTACTTACGTGTTTTTTTGTTTGATGGGGTTGGCCGTCTTCCATCGTTGTGCTTCGGATAGTGCCTTTTCGGCGATTTGTCTAGGGTTCATTTTTTTGTTTCGGAATATCCTTGCGTTTCTTTCCTTCCATATTTGCCAACTAGTCGAGGCCCAAAGTAGATCCCAATCTTTTCGGACCGAACCTTGTAACTTGTTTCTATTGACTTGCCATGATTGGAATAGCGTGTCTTGCGGTTGAAATCTCGATGTTATCAAGGTTTTTTGTTCCAATATTCTCCATACCGCAATTGTGTATGTACAATGTGCAAATAGGTGCAATGCCGTTTCATCCGCCCTTGTACATAAATTGCATTTTGCTCCATTTGGCCATCTTTTTTTTTGCAAGATGGTTATTGGTTATCATATTTATTCTTGTAGGCTCCGTTTGGGAGGATAAGATTGAGATAATTATTTTGAGAACAATGAGTTCTTTTTAATTGATGTTTGACAAAAATTAATAGTAGATAAAATTTGTGATTATGTTGATTTAGAAATAACATTAAAATCATCAACATACCATGGCTTGTGAATTCAAATTAATTTATTGGATGTAAAGTGATGATGAAATAAAATATATTATGTTATATTATATTATAACTTATCATATTATATTATATCATATAAAATTACATCACTCATATTATATTATATTAATTATGTAAAGCCAGATTCTCTAATTTAGTGTATATATGATATGCATAAGTACATTTTTAGTTATATCTGAAACTGAGTGAGAGAATGAAAGAAATACAGTTTTGGATCAACAATAAAAATGTATATATAAGAATAAACGAACGTACGCGTTCGTGAAAATTAACAAATGTATAATAAGATCATACACATATGGATCCCAGGGGATATTCCGCCCAGACGGAACATTAGTTCTGTCTCGACGGAAGGTTACGAGACTTTAAGATATGAGATGTTCCATCTGGACGAAAGCTTATCTTCGTCCAGACGGAAGGTTACGAAATTAGTGCTAACAAATATTTCGTTTGGACGGAAGCTTTGTTTCGTCCAGACAGAAGGTTCACTGGATCCAGAATGTACATTCCTTTATAGGTGCTTATCCTATAATGTATATATAGGAGTTTTGTAACTCTGAATCATGTTCCAATATGTTGAAATCATTTTAACACTTGTTCAAAGAGTGCAAACAAAATAAGAAAGAGAAAAATGAGAAAAATTGTTTTCTCCATTAGAGATCATAATCAAACTAATCAAACAAGTTCACACACATCTCTTCTAGGCAGTTACGCGTGTCACCGAGAGGCTACAACTCACGATGGATACAAGTAGAAGAGTTCACGTTTGTGAAGAAGTTGAAAGAAATACAGTTTCGAATCAACCGCAAAAATGTACACAAGGATGAACGAATGTAAACGTACATTTGTAGCCATAACTTTCAGTGCGAATATCTGATTTGAATGGTTCAAATTGGGTTAGATAGATAATGAGATTATCTATAACCTTCGTGTAGAAATATATTTCATATGAACGAAGTATAAGTGTCGTTTTATGTGAAATATCGAAAGGGTACAACAGTATGACATACAGTTAGTAAAACAGTCATAACTTTTGCATACGAACTCCATTTGGGATGAGCCAAATTGGGTTGTGTACATAATAAGATTATCTACAACTGTCATGTTGGTTGATTTTCTGTCAGAGAAATTTATCAATTTCGTCTGGACAGAATACTGAACAGGTTCATGCTCTTTTCTGAGTGAAATTGTGTATATTGGATATACATGCCTCTTGGCTAATCCTAATCCTATTAGATATAAATAGGATATTTTCTCTCTCATTGAGATCAGTTGAATCAATCTAAGCAAGTGATTATTCTGCCAAATACACCAAAAAGAAAGAGAGAATTCATATTTGATCTTTCTCAAAGTGAAAAGGTGCGAAGAGAGAGAAATCGAGAAAGGAGTTTCTTGAGAGATAGAGAATCAATTCGATCGAGCAAGTTCGCCGTACATCGTCTAGGCAGTTGTACTCGCGACCGGCGTCTTACGAATCAAGGTGGATACACGTAGAGGAGCAACATCTGAGGCTCTCACGGTTGTGATCGATTCGGAGGAGTAGATTGTTTCGGAGACGAAATCAAGCGAATCGGCGAAGTCAACGAGCAGTGGAATACGCGTGGTGTGGGACGCGCGGATTGTCACCAACGTGACAGAAGATAGAAGGCAGCGATCAACCCTTCGAGTGTAATCAATTTTGCACCGGTATGAATCTATCCTTCTATTGCATCGTACCCTCGAAGTCATGGCATGATCTCGGGAATCGGGAAATCGGACCGGGCCTTCATTCCGCTGCGCGGGCCCGGGGTCGAGGATATTTCCCTACAGAAGTGTGGGCGTGAGACACACGAAGACGACCGAAATCGTGCCGATACGGTGAAAGACGTGTGGACGTGGGACGCACGCTAAGTCGCTGAAGTGAAGCCATACGAAGAAGAAAAGTAGAATAAAACGCACCAACCCTTCAAACGATTCTTGCTTTAAAATTTATAAAAGTCACGATTTACTGAGGCAAGCAAACCCTAAACTCTGAACCGCCAATACAAAATACAAATACGAAATAAGAATACCTATTACAAAATACGGAATATGAACTACAAACACGAAAACCAAAAACAAGCACGAAACAATACCAATACGGACTGCGGAATATGAAAAAAATACAAATATAACGATATAAATAGAAGCAAAAAGACAAATACAAATACATAAACGAATTACCACTACAAATACGAAGAAAGAATACGAGGACCAATACAAAAACGAGAACAAAATTCATAACAACTTTTTTTTTTATTTCCTTGACTTTGTCTATGATGTATAGAAAATAAACAAATTTTGATGCAAGAACCGTTTGAATTGTCCAAAGAAGCCGTGCCTTGAACGATTGAAGCGATTCTTGCTTTAAAATTTATGAAAATCATGATTTACTGTGACAAACACACCGTCCTTATAGACTTTATGTCCGAATGAAATTGTTCGTTCTTTTTAATGCATTTCATTGAATAATTACTAATTACTAATTTGATTGAAAGTTATGTAACATTACGTGTTCTTATATTGTGAAATATTCATATTTTGCATATCGTGTTTTTACATGTTAATTACAATGTACCTTGAATAATTCGTCCATGTAATGCACGCAATCAACATATTTCGTAGAGGTATTTAGATTCGAGATGAATTGTGTTTTCATTCGTAAATAAATGTCTATTCCATAGTTGTGACACACAACATTGTAATTTTGTAAATAATCATTATTTCAATATAACAATCAACTTTGTTATGTGTTTGCCCTATTTTTTTGGTAGTTATAAACAATGCAAACATTCAACAATCCCAAATATATCATTATTTCAATATAATAGTCCCATAGGACCATAACCTTTCTTTACTAATACAAAACTCAACTTCGCCGTAATCGTATTCACGTGATGCGAAAAAACAAACACAACACACTTAAAAATGTATATATATATATTCAAACTACTCCTGGTACAATTGTACAAATAAAAAAAATACACTAATATCGACACAAATAAGCATGTGAAATAGCGCGGGAGCAATGCTAGTTTTATGAAATTTTCAGTTAATTTCTTCATATTCTAATCCAACTGAAAAAACATTTTAAGAGTAAAAAATAAAAATAAAACAACAACATACATCGTTTAGCATCCAAACTACGATCTATCACACTATCTCGTTTCTATTGCGTGCTATTTTGCAACGAGGAAATTAAACCACAAAAAAAAAGACGAATATTGTCCACCTCATCAATGGTGTTTGTGTGAGTTTCGGGAGCACGGTATATAATACCTAAAATAAAATAAAATAAAATTTGATCTTACAAATGATTAAGAAACAAGGGACATGCTTTTATTCCAATTTCAATCCCTAATTATTTGGACGGTGGTCGGAGGGACGAAGTTTCATCTTGTTCCTACTTTATTCCTTCTTAGTTCTCATTCCTAAAATCGTGACTCGTTCCTCCTACGGGGGAATAAATGTAACAGAAGCAGGTGAACGCACACGGCACACTCACCTCACACATGGGTTTTTGCCTACTCTACTTTATATGTTTTAGAAAAAATGATCTAAACATTCAAGTTCTTTTTCAAGTAGGGGGCTTTATGGAAAAAATTGCCTTGATGTAGATCCATAGTAATTGTTGTGTATTCTTAAATAAATATAGTGCATCAAATACTTACCTAATACGAGTCAATGTTAATATTTCTATCAGGTACAATTGAGTAACTAATACTTCTAAAATATAACCTCGTTTTGCGAGTTAGGTCAAATGCAATAATGGACCTTACCAAGATTCTTGGCGAAAATGCGGATTTGAAAGAGAAGAATTAACCTTAAAAGATAAATTAGCATTCAAGAAGAATATGGATAAATTAACGAGAGAACTTTTCAGGATTTTGAAATCGAAGTCCTAAAGTAGATAAATTAACATTAAATATTAAGAGAAAATTTTACTTTCGCCCCGCACGACTCTACTTTCGCCCCGCACGACTCTTCTCCCTCGTTATTTATGCATAACCTTAAAAGATAAATTAGCATTCAAGAAGAATATGGATAAATTAACGAGAGAACTTTTCAGGATTTTGAAATCGAAGTCCTAAAGTAGATAAATTAACATTAAATATTAAGAGAAAATTTTACTTTCGCCCCGCACGACTCTACTTTCGCCCCGCACGACTCTTCTCCCTCGTTATTTATGCATAACCTTAAAAGATAAATTAGCATTCAAGAAGAATATGGATAAATTAACGAGAGAACTTTTCAGGATTTTGAAATCGAAGTCCTAAAGTAGATAAATTAACATTAAATATTAAGAGAAAATTTTACTTTCGCCCCGCACGACTCCTCTCCCTCGTTATTTATGCATATTTCGAAGAGAGTTAGCGAGAAAAATTAACAATTCAATTAACACACAAAAATAAATTAAAGTTTAATTTCAACATATCAATAAAGATACATGTTAATTAGTCATTATCTTATATTTACATATAAATTTGATGTTAATTAAATTACTAATTAATCATAAATAATATGATGTTGTACAACAACATCAAACATAAAAATCATGAATTGTTGAACATAAAATGCTTGGGACATAGTATATAGTATCAAATGTTAATACGAAAAAGTAGTACATCCACAAAAGAAATATACTAATCATCATATTAAATCAAAAAATTATATTGACACATAAAAGATAGCATATATATTTTTTAAATTTCTGAACATGAATAATTAACATGTTAGTATATTATTTAATATACGTTCAATGTGAGTTTGCATATTTGCCAAATTAGCGTTTGTTTTTTATTTTGCAGGAATATTATTTTCGTCAATTGAACTAGCGAAACTTAAAGTCGTTTCTGAGCCCCGTGAGCGGAAATTTTAATGATTACGCTAACAACAACTTATAACGTTGGCCCTCGAAACCAATTCACTTGAGTGAGACAGAGGAGAGAATGCTAAACTTATTTTTTGTTTCACCACTAAGATGACGAAACAACAATTTATTTAGTTGCTAAACCAATTTTAAGAATTGTTTAATGTTTTAACGTGGTTAACGAAACAACCTCAAAATCCGTGAACTCAATTGACGAATTCGATGGATCCATAACTCAAGTGATTGTGTGCATAACGCAATAAATCGTAAGTCTGAATTTATTAGATAGAGTGTGCATTTAATTAAAATGATCAATTGACGAAAATGTTATTTCTACATAATTAATCATCCCAACTTTGACCTGTAAATTGGTTCGTAATCAATGTTATATATAAAAAATAAAAAAATCGAAGAAAATAGTGTGCTTGTTGTGTTTAAAATAACCAATTAATTGAATGTGGGTGGATGGAAAGCAACGGAAGTCTTTAAAAAAACCCTAAACGTATTAATCATCCCAACTTTGAATTTATGAGTTGTACACGTCTTCATGGACAAATTTTCGAAACCCCCTAACGTTCTGAACATCTTTTATATATAATTTATCAAGGCCAAACAAGATAATCCAAAAACAGGATGTTTTATTAAATACTTCGTGAAGTTTGGAGGTCTTTGAAAACGTTTATATGTTTGAGAGGAAGAACTTTGTTGTGTTTGATAAAAAAAAATACTTTGTTTTATAATTTTGAGATGTTAATCGAATTATCACGCTACAACTAAACTAATTGATATGTACCTTGAATGAATGGACCAGGCGAAATGATAAATTGCCATGCTCCAAATTGTATTTATATTGTGCTCCAATAATATAAACTAGGATAAATGATTTTCTTCCGGACTTTTTTTTTGTTACATCTGCTACAGTATTTTTTTAATGTGATTTTTTTAACTATAATATATATTTTCGAAGTATAATACATGTTTTCGTTATAATTTCAAAAATATTTCATATATGAATGATAATTTTTTTTATTATGTATAATACATTTCTTAATATATGATATTTTATTAAAGTATAATACATGCTAGGCTTATATTTTTTTAATAATACAATTTTAAGATGTGAGATATAGATTTTAGCTGTATAATTTACAATTTGAGATATGTCGGATTTTTTTGTTAAGTATCTGATATAAATTTTTAGAAACGAGTAAACTGAGAAACATCGGTGATTCATCATTCATTCATGTAAATTTTTAGTTACAATATATATTTCAAAATTATAACTTTGTTAAACCTACGATACAAGTTAAAAAGAATAACGATATATCATATATAGTCAAATTATCAAGCTTTCAGAAAACTATTTAACCTATTTTTGTGGACAGATGAGTCCATAGACAGTCGATCTCGTTAAACCATTTAAACTTCCCTTTTATTTATAACTCGAGACAAAAAAAAATAGTACATTCAAATATTTGGATAAGTCATAGGAAAAATGTGAACTTTTTTTAAATTCTTGACTTCTTTAATAATAAATAGCAAAGAAAAAACCGCCAAACTGAAAGATACTAAATAATTGTTTTATGGGAAATTTTAGTATTCCCCTCAAATGTCCACCAAATTTCCCCCAAAATAGTAATCCATGATTAATTCATGGATTAGTATTTTTGATTAACGATTAATTCATGATTATTAAAATTTAATTACTTCGAATTAATCATCAATTGATATGGACATTAATTATATATTAAAATTTTAATAATCATGAATTAATCGTTAATCAAAAATACTAATCCATGGATTAACCATGGATTACTATTTTGGGGGAAATTTGGTGGACATTCTAGGGGCACAGTAAATGGCCTCTTGTTTTATGTCCATCGGTGTCACCAGACAGCTGGTCTTTTGTAACTCGCATTGACAAAGTTAAGCTTCTAGAACGTGCATTGATTATATTGTGGAGCATTTCTGTATGTAGTCTTTTTTAGAATAAAAATTCAAAAACTAATCTCTTTTTGGCAAATATTCCAAAAATAACCTCCTTTTTAGAATATTTTTGGAATATTTGCGAAAAGGGGGTTATTTTTGGAATATTTGCGAAAAGAGGGTTATTTTTGGAATATTTGCGAAACAGGGGTTAGTTTTTGAATTTTTATTCTAAAAGGGGTTACATGCAGAAATGCTCCTTATATTGTAAACGTACCATGTATTATATTATATATTTATATTTGATAGTAAATGAGGACAGGAGAAGATAAATGGTATTAAATATGTGATAAATCAGATTGATTAGATTAAATCTCGTTACTACAAAATGATTTATTTTATTTTATTTTACACGTATTAAGTCATATTTATTTGAATAATTTTTTATTTTCATTTTTTTTAAAACTGAATAATTTAATTTTTATTTTGCAGATTTTTTGTGAAATTATATTTTTATTTCATTCTTGTATATATTTTTAATTTTTGTTTTTTATAATTTTTTTTTTGTAAATTTTCGACAAATTAATTAGTAATTTATGTTTTCTTTTTTGAAGTATTTTCGGATTAGGATTCATACCCGAGAAGGTCTCGGGCAAGGGAATGATTTCGGGTGTAAATGTAGTCACTAAATACTTTTTGTGTGTGCACAAAAGCCCTTAGGCTATTTACAATCGTCAATATTACAAGAATTTGTATAAACAAAATTGTGACTAAATAAACAAAATTTGTATAAACAAAACCGTCAATGATTTCGGGAATGATTGTGACAAAATTGTGTAGCCACTAAATACGGAGAGGTGTGTGATTAGGTTGTAGCCGAGACAAGGAAAAGGGGAAGAGAAAGATTCGAGACGATCGCCGTATTGGTAATACAACATGACGTTGTTTCTGCGATACGAGCGCGGTGGATACGAGTAGAAATTTTGAAGTTTCAGAGCTAGACGTGATCAACCCGAACAACCGCGAGTTTTTGGCGTCACCGAATCAAGTGTGATCAGGAGGTAATAAACACAAATTATTTCTTCGATGTTTGATTTATGTGCACGAATCTTTGTGGTCAAGTCTCGCAGACTAATTGTTTTTGTTATTTTCGTTGCGTTTCTAACTGCGGGACCCAACAAATAAAACTAACTTCTAAAATCAAATTAGGCGTTGAAATTACAACTAGACTATATTATTTTGGGAAGCGCTATTTCTCGAGCTGATATTTCTGAATCTAGAACAATTATATCAAAATTCCTAAAATATCATTTTATTATCATGGAATGTATTGATAAGACTCTCATTTATTAATTTATTAGTTATATCGATCTTAATAAATCAGTTAAACACAAAAAAATTGTTAACTATATCAATCTTAATTAATTGTTAAAAATAAAAAATAACATCAATGTAAATAATTAAAAATTTATCTTCGTCCATCATATTCTCTATAATTGAAATAATATCAATGTAAATAACACCCCTTCATTTAAATGAATGAAATAAATAATTCAAAACAATAATAATATCGAAATCAATAAAAATATTCATTCATACAAAATAACAATTTTCTCAAATCTAAATCTACTAAAACTAATTAAACTCGATATAAAAATGGTGCAATGATCTTTGATCCGTAAATAATCTTACTCACCTCTTTGATGTCCAATAATAAAAATCTGCATTATAAAAGATAATTTATTATAATGAAACAAATAAAATAAAATTTATAATTATTTACTTCAAGTCATACAAAAACACCCTTTGGATTATAAAACGGTATTTTGGGGATTTTGATATAGTTGTTATAGATTCAGAAATATCGGTTCTAGAAATAGCGCTTCCCATTATTTTAATGCTAGTTTTAATGTTGATCCACTCATTGTTAATTTAACAAAAAAATACTATTTTAGTAATTATTTTTATTAATAACTATTAAAATTAAAAGAAGAAACATTTCTATCTATAACCCACGTTATTCCCAAAATTCAAAAAATAATCCAACTTTTCGTAATATTCTAAAACTGACCCAAACCGATTTCCTAAAATTCCATATTACCAAATTTCTAAAACTAGCTAAATTAATTAGTTATAGAACATGTATTATCATGTTTAACAAAATTTAGTAAAAATGAGTGGATTTTTAAAACCCGGTGTGTACGTGAGTTATGTTACTATTTATTTAAAACTTGAAAGGTATATCTAAATTTGAAGTTATGAATATATTATAGTGTAAAAATAAAGATAATTCCAAACAAAAAAAATCCAAATGGGAAATGTAAATATCTTAACAAATTTATATAATAGATAACATAAAAAAAATAGTTTATGCATAACTTATTCTAATATTAAAAAAAAATAAGACGACCTTAATAAGTTTGATATCCAATTTAAATACGTAAAATTTAGACAATTTATTTACATTTCCAATTTAGATGAATTTTTTATATTATCTTTATTTTAATTATATAATTTATTTACAACTTGAATTTTAGGGAAATTCTTTAAAAACCACCTAATTTTTAGATTACTTCGAAAACCTCCTGAAAAATGAAGTGAATTTTAGGAAAATTCTTCAAATGTAATTTCATATTACATTTTGAATTTTTTACATAAAATATTTTTATGTAAAAAATCATATAATAAATTTTAGAATGGTATTCTTTTGCTTTTGAATTCAGGGTATTCTTGTGAATTGGGAGGCGCAATATAATATTTTAAACCACACAATAATATGTACTGAGTTTACTGACGAAATAGTGCTGTCTTGGCCTTGGGTAGTGGTATTTGGGGAAATAGTGCTGTCTTGGCACGACAAGTTACTGATTTTTTTTAACATAAAAATTTATATGATACTCAAATTCAATCAATCAAAATGTTGACATGACCAAAAAAAATGATGACGCGAAACTTTGAAATGAAAGAGATTTCCTTAATTTTATATGCAGTAAATGAAAAACCGACTCAATTGAATTTTTTGATCAAGATTAAAGACCAAGCCAACGGAGCTGATCAGATGGACGAAATAAGGTTAAATAAGATCAAACGAATCATAAAAAGATGAGTTGAAGCAAATTTAAGGGTTAAAATTTAATCAATCAAAGATAATGATCAAGATCACAATAATAACGTGGAGTTTGGAAATCATAGAGATTTTCTTAACTCTATATATATAGTAATGATATCACTTCAAGTCATTAAATGGACATTATCCAGTTCATTTGGATTTGGATTTAAATTGACATTATTCAGTTGATTTGGGTTTGGATGCCTGTCAATTGATTGTCATAAATATATTTATTCTTGTATGCTCCAAGGATAAGATAGAGATAATTATTTTGAGAGTAATGAGTTATTTTTTTATTTTTGTTTTCCTAATTGATGTTTGCTAAAAACAATAGAGCTAAAATTTGTGATTATGTTGATTTAAAAATGAAATACATTGAAATGATCAAAATACTTTTTGGCTTGTGGTAAATTAATGTATTGGGTGTAAAATGATCATTAAATAAAATATCATATCATATCATATAATAATATATTATATTATGTTATGTTATATCTCATCATTTCATATCATATCATATTAATATTTATCAATGTTTTAAATTGCGATATAGCGGTCCTT
Organism: Luzula sylvatica; assembly: GCA_946800325.1. Taxonomy (NCBI): domain Eukaryota; kingdom Viridiplantae; phylum Streptophyta; class Magnoliopsida; order Poales; family Juncaceae; genus Luzula; species Luzula sylvatica. The sequence continues at coordinate 57,476,435 of OX326956.1, read as the reverse complement.
TACGGTTGGACTGTAATTTACATATGATCACCGATATTGCGTGATATTGCGACGCTGTTTAGTAGGTTGCCGTATTGCGTTTTATAAATAATTTACATATGATCAATATTTATCGCTCTACAATCCTCTTCCTCCTCGAGGATTAAAATAAATGGAATACGCGGATCCTCTTTCACCCATATGCAAGGATTGAGGCAAGGAGATCCACTTTCCCCCCTCCTCTTCAACATTGTCGTTGACTCCTTACAAAAAGCGCTGTCTAACATCTCCCCTTTATTATCATGTTTCATTAAACTAGCACCTAAAGCAATGCAATATGCGGATGATACGGTGCTTTTTGTGGAGGCCTCGGCAAATAATCTAAAAATCATAAGCAAAACCCTAGAATTTTTCTCCGATCTATCTGGTTTGAAAATAAATTGGTCCAAGACCTCTTTCTTTCCAATAGCAATCCCCGACCAGCTACACCAAACAATATCTCTATCTCTCGGATGCCCGGTTACTACCCTCCCGATTACTTACCTTGGGATCCCCCTAACGATCAAAAAACCACGAAAGATCATTTTCCTTCCGTTGATCGAGAAAATTCAAAAACGACTTTCCTCTTGGCAAGGCAAATACCTCTCGTTAGGAGGTAGGCTAATTTTAGCCAAATCGGTGCTAAACGCAATTCCTATCCACTACATGCTAGTCTTACAACTGCCAAAATGGGTAATTAACCAAATTAACAAAATCACTCGTGCATTCCTTTGGAAAGGTGAACACCAATGCCTTGGGGGACATTGTCTGGTCAATTGGCAAACGGTTACCTTGCCTAAAAGAAATGGGGGTCTCGGGCTTGCCAACCTCCATACCCACAACACCGCTCTCTTACTGAAATGGATCCACCACATCTATAACAACGAACCCACCCTTTGGTCATCTACCCTTTCTGAGATATATGGAGTAACTGATTGGGCCTCGTTCAGAAACATCTCTCCTTACTCATGCTCTTTCTTCATAAGAGACCTTCTCAAATTAATTCCTATCTTCAACATCTTAAATAGCCCCCTCCACAATCAGCCTCTCCCTTTCTCCACATCCCGGGCCTATAAACTCCTAATAGACCCATGTATCACGGTTGACTAGCATACTACTCTCTGGAAGCTCAAAGCTCCGCTCAAAGTCAGAGTTTTCTTATGGCTGGCGATTCGTGCAAGGTTGCTGACCTCAGACAACCTAATGCTACGAGGATGGACACACACACACACACACACACACACACCCCCCCCCCCCCCCCCCCCCACACACACACAGCGTTTTTGCTGGTTCCTCCATCAAAAAAATATATATATTTATTGCGATTTTCGATATTGCAGCGCAATTGCGCCGCAATTTAAATCACTGATATTTATTAAATATAAATATAATGTTAGTATTATTATTATTTAATCTTATTCTTATTATTGTATATTAATTTTATTGATTATTAAATATAATAATAATTCTTAAATGTAAAAATGTAGTGAATGAAGTAATAAATGTAAGGATATTTTGATAAGAAAAAAAAGATGAATGATAATTTGGGAACAAATTTTTCATTACTTTTGTGGTGATAAATTTGATCACCTTTATCCCTATTCCAAAATAAATTTGGTGTTTTTTGGAAGAGATAAAAAAAAAAAAAATTGACATCACTTCTTTATCTTGCTTCCAAACCTACCGCATAGAAAGTTGAGTTTTTCTTACCGTCCCCGTCGGACGACGCGTGTTAAATTTCAAGATTTTTGTGACACGAAGTCGCTTTAATTAATAAGTCTCGACATGGGAGAGTTCTATGTAAAAATAAATTAACGATTAATTAACATGTATTTTTAATAATACGTTAAAATTTATAATTAATTAATTTTTTATATTTTAATTGAAAATGATTGATTATCTCACTAACTCTTCTCAAAATATGCATACAAATACGCGAGAGGAGTTGTGGGGACGGGGGCGAAGTAAAATTTTCCTTCTTTTCATTTGCAAGCATGTATAACTCTTGTTTACTCTTGTAATTACAATTCTCCGGAGGTATGAATCTATAATTGATCTATCCATTACGTTAATGAAACAACATGAACTATATTATAACATCAAGATACTATTAACTGCCATAAATTGACCCAAACACTCAATGACATAAATCAACAATATTTTATGAGTAGTGATGTACATCCTCTAGTATTTTTTTCTCACGTTCTTGATGATGTGAATATGATTTAATATCTTCAAAATTATTATACAAAAATATGATTTAACATTTTAATTTATGATTTAATTATCTTAATTTATGATTGAACATACAATTAAGATGTTAAATTATAAATTAAAATATTAATTTTTATGATATTAAATCATATCCGCGTCATCGTGTAGAAAGTAGCGGTGGAGGTATATCCAACATTTTCGATATTTTATAAATTGGACACAAAAATCAAGGAGTATTACGTAATACTGTAATACTGCTTAGACTTTTGGGTAACCAGTAAGGCAGTAACCACTGCCCACCGCCGTATATACGTGGTACCCACCGGTTGGTAAATGGTAACAAAGACACCGGGCCCCACCTGCCATTTCCTTTCATTTGTACACTTCCATCCGTAATTTCTTCATTTTTTTTGGACCTATACGATACTTTTTCCTCCCTATTTATACCCCTCGGGGAAAAGCCCCCCAAAACATCTAGAAGATAAAGAGCATTTTCATTCAAGTTCCATCCATGGCGATTGATGAGACCAATAGAGAAGCTTCATCTCTCGATTTATATGGAGATGTTCTCGAATCGGTGGTGACTCAGGTCCCATCAATTGACCTTCTTCAAGCTTGTTGCGTGTCTAAAGAATGGCGTCATGCCGTGCGCTCCTCCCTTCGTCGCCAGCCTCGTCTTCTTCCTTGGCTGATCCTCCGCCACCTTCCCCGACCCAATTCTCCTTCGTTTTCCATCCATGCGTTTGATCCGTTTTCTCGAACCTGGCTTTCCGTTCCTCCGAAGAGTTCTGCTTCTGACAAACTGTCTGACGGAACGACCAAAAGCTTCCTCTGTGGATCTAAAGGAGACCGATTATTTGGTCTTTCTCTGTCTAAAATGGTGATTTCAGTCGATCCGTTTGGTTGTAAATGGGAGATGGAGACGAAGGGGGCGAAGGTGTGGAGACAGGATCCGGTTGTGGCGGACCTTGGTCGGTGGATAGTTCTTGCTGGTGGTGGGTTTTTGATGACGCTGGGCGATGAAGAAGAGGAGGGGGCGGTGGAAATTTATGATAAAGAGAGTAAAGATTGGCAATCTGCCGAGTCATTGCCAGTACAATTCGACGGATCTACATCTGCAATGTGGTTGTCAACGGCTGTTTCGAGCAAAAGACTTTACGTTGTTGAGAGAAAAACTGGATGGATTTGCTGGTTCAATCCGGAGAGTAAAAAATGGGGCCGTGCATCTCAATTGAGTATCGACATGGCCGTCTCAGAATGGTGCATCACAATTGGGCGCAAAGAGAGAGTGATATTGGTAGGAGCAAGAAGAGAAGGAGAAGGAGAGGCAATAAAGGTTAAAGTGTGGGAACTGGAGGGGGAATCGTTCCGCGTGGTGAATAACCATTCCGATGAAATGCCGGCGAAGATGGCGGAACGGCTGTTTCCGAGTCGCGAAGAGGACGATGCCATGTGGCAAGCATGCAGGGTGGAGGTTTGCGGAACAGAGCATGGTGGGTACGTCTACAATCCCACGCAGGTGCAAAACGGCGCAGTGCTATATGAATTCTCCTCCTCCTCGTCGGAGGAGGAGGAGATGGAGGAGACGGAGGAGAGAAGAATAGTAAAGAAATGGGAGTGGGTTCCACCGCCAGAGAGACAGAGAGATAATTTGATGGGTCGGACAACGTTTGGGTGCAGTTCAGTTGGACTAGGTGAACTCTCGGCTTTGAGTTGAATTATCATTGAATGATTCGTCGTTAGTTTTGCTTTTTATGAATCCTCATTATTATTGTATAAATTATCATCATGCAACGAGAGTTCGAGACGTGTTCTTCAGTTTGTTCTTTGTACTATTAAACGTTTGAAATTTTCAAAAACTATAATAATATTTTATTCAAAAGAAAGCTATATATGTTATAAACCATACCTTTTCTTCCCACGAATTAACCACACCTGCCACGTGGCAGCCAGTGATTGGCTGCAGTTTTCCACAATTTTTGCTACAGCCAATCACTGACTGCCACGTGGCAGGTGTGGTTAATTCTTGGGAAGAAAGATATGGTTTGTATCATTACTCTTGAGACATGGTGCACCAGATTTCCACAAAACATCAGTTTTATGGTTAATCCATTTAATTAAGGGAAATTTTTATATGTAGACCAAATAAGTTTGGAATTATCTAAAATAGACAACGAAGTTTCAAAATTTGAGTTATAACACTGTCGACATTTGAAAAGTCGAGCGATTTAAAGTGATCGACTTTTCAAAAGTCGGACGTTTCGTTAATTGTCCCAAACATCTAAAACCCTGATTAGATCCTTATTAAACCCCTTAATATGAGTTCGACTTTTCAAAGGTCGAACGTTTTGAGTGTATTAATTTCACTCCTCAATGTCACCCCCAAGTCTTTCTTTGAGTAAATATATTTTTCCCCAAATTTTTTCCCTAACATTCTCTATGTTCATATATTTAACTAAGTTAATATATTTAATTAACATGATAACTAGTACATGTTAGCTGTTAATAAAATACGTAATTAACATTAGTTCGAATTCATAAATTTGAATCAAATTTATGAATTTTTAATGATATTCTCTAATTATCACGTTAAAAAAAATACAATGGTACAAATATTGAGAGGCGGGTACAGTTTGGAGTTAAATAAAATTTATACTTTTTCTTTCACGTGTTCAAACAGTCAAACAGTAGAGTTGATATTAAAAAAAAAATTAATTGACTCCAAAATGTACCTGCCAATTCTTCATTATTGAACTATTATATTTAATTAACGTGATAATTAAAATATATAATTAAATATTCATTAAAATTTACTCAAATTTATGGATTCGAATAAATAATAATTATGTATTAAGTTAATAACTAACATGTATTAGTTTTCATTCTAATTAAATATACTAGTTAGAACATATAGCTATTAACTTAATATATACATGTATATATTTAATTAAAATGAGAATTAATACATGTTAGTTATTAACTTAATACATAATTAATATTTATTCGAATACATAAATTTGAGTAAATTTCAATGTTTTAAATTGCGATATAGCAGTCCATTGCGCTTGAACAGTAATTTACATATGATCACCGATATTGCGTCATATTGCGCCATATTGCGGCGATATTGCGGCGCTATATAGCAGGTTGCGGTGTTGCGTTTTGTCAATATTTATTGCGATTTGCGCTATTGCGCTCGAACTGGGTCGAGCTCGGTTCAAGAAAAATCAAATTTAAATAATTTACATATAAACTCAAAACAACACTAATTTTTTAAAAGCCGAATCGAACCAGTTCGAATTTGAACCGAGCCGATTTGGCTCGAATTGAAAAACCGAGCTCGAATTCAAAATCGGCTCGTTGCCAGCCCTAATTTATACGTATCTCGCTTCATTTTGTTTGGGAACAGTGCCTAAAATCTCATGTCTTTTTCAACATTTTCGCATATTCTGTTTGCAACAATATAGTATTGTCAATTGTTGCAACGATATAGTTGTGCAATATTTTCGCAACATACAATTTTTTTTTCATATATATATATATATATATATATATATATATATATATATATATATATATATATATATATATATATATATATATATATTATAATGACAAAATAATATTATAAAAAAAAAAATCAAAGTAACTAATATTCGTATGACAAACTCATTTAGTAATTTTCTAAAAAAATTCCGAAGTAATTTGTTTTTCACTAGCAAATTAGTTTTTCAAACAATTATTTTCGAAATATTTGTATTCATGAGGGAGAGAAAATGATACGCAATGCACTATTTTTGTTATTGGTCATGGTTTTGTCTCATTGAATTTTTCTGACGAGATGTTTAAAGAGACATCTTATGTTGGGTATGAAACATAATAATATTCCATTGTTTTCTTCATCATAATTTTTGTCACATTTAATTTTACCTTGTAAGGTTTCTAACGAAACAGATTTTGGTGCGTACAAAATGAATATATTCAAGGAATAGTGTTATAACGGGCCGGAATCATGGACAAAAAATTAGACAAAAATTCAAATACAATCTCTATCAATGGTTAGAAATGCTTGGATGAAGAGGTAGTAAGAGATTATGTTAATCACAATCGTTTATCATGGTTTAATGAATGATTGAAAATGTATTGTTTATTTTTTTTGTCCAATAATTTTTCTATTGATGTATTTCTTTGATATGTTATTTATATAATTATATATGTACGTGAAATGTTGAATATTCATCGAGATAAATGAACATGGAAATGTATTCATTGAAATCATCCCATCGGAAAGTTCACATTGAAATTTGTACACGGAAAATGATACAATTCATAATAAAACTTCCAGACTTCTCTTTACCTTCTTTTGATTATATTCTGATTTTGTTCTCGTTCTTGTTCAAATTTCCAATTAATTGGACGGTAGCCAGAGGGACGAAAGTTGTTGATGTTCCTGCTTTATTCCTACTTTGCTGGCTTTGTTCTTTCTCATTCATTGGTGACTTTTTCCTCCTACAGTGGAATAAATATAACAGAAGCAGGTGAACGCACACGGCACATGGGTTTGTTTTATCCATGATTTTGGTAGAATTAACCAAGTGTGATCCATGTGTGGCAGGTCAATTTTTGCATTGATATTGGACGTGACAAGCTCTCCTCAAGTTCTTCCCCTCTGTTAATACATAAGATCGAACCATCAATCGTGATTATCCCATTTATTTTGTTTTGGCACTCGGAAGTCGGATCGTCCCATCAATGTGTCCGTATCACATTTTTATAAGAGGCCATTTACTATGTCCCCCAAACTCATCATCACATTCTTGATATCTTATCCATCACCCAAAAATTACCCATTCGATTAACGATGCTTTGAATTAGCTGTTAATTGAATTAATGAATTATTAGGTACTAATATGATGTGTTAATTGACTCACAAATTAACTTTTAATTCGAAACATTAATTGCACTAATTAATTTGGAGAGAGAGTGGAGTGCAAATTGGAGTTGGGAATTAACACCCAACCCAACCCAAAAAAAAATTCCATACCCATCGTGGGTGTTGTGATGGGTTTGGGGGCAGGGTATAATTTCCCTTTTTATAATTAGGGAAATTTGCAGAAAAAACCTCGATCCTTTTTCTTTTCTTTCCTCTATTATTATTATTTAATATCAATGAAAATGTGATGTACACTTAACTATATACTCTTTTTTTTTTGGTAATTCTCATCTTTCGATTTTTAGAAATATACATGTCATTTTAACGTGAAGAGGTGTAAATTAACTAATTATATATAAATATGTATGTGTGTATGCTAATTAGTAAATTATAAGGCTATTTCTAATGAATTATATACTATGTTGCATGTATACATGCAGGACGGAACCAAGATGTAATGATAGGAGATCGAGATATTTAGAAAACTCAAACAACCGTATCTGTCCGATCTGAATATGAAATATTCAATCCATAATTGACCCGATGTATATTATGCCGACCCAACTGAACCCGAATTCAAATTGACCAAATTCGATAAACGTTCGATAAACGCGAGACTGACAAGTGCGAATCCAAACAGTCCGAACCCAAATTGACCTGGTTCAAATTATATTAACCGAACTTGACTCGGTGTTATCATTTTTTTAATTCAATACAATAACTAATATCTGTATATCTCTCTGTATGACATCGTATCAATGCTCGATTTCGAGAATTGTTATTTATAATTCAAAATGATAGTTGACTGGAAATGAATTTGATCAGTCCAAAAAAATTAATAAATTTAATATAGTACTGAAATCAGATTTTTACGGTTTTCGAGAGGGGGATGAGGCCAACGTTTTCAAATAAGAAACAAATATCTGAATTTGGATAATAGTTTAATTTTATATCCAATATTTCGACAAATTGATTTATAGAATCATTCAAAAAAATACCCGACACAACTCGAATTTCACTAATCCGAATTCCTAAAGAATCCGAGTCCCGAAGGAACCCGCATCCGATTAAATCCGAAATTCCGATTTAACCCAAGTCCGAATCACCCCAAACTTCAAAACCCGACCCGACTATAATTATTTTCAACTCGAAATTGATCCGACCAAATATGACCCCAGCAGAACCCAGTCTTATCCGAGTTGACTTAATCCGAAAAGATACGAATTTCGAACCAAAAAATTAGCCCGAAATCCGATGGGTTCAGATCAAAACTGTCCGAACCCGCATGTTGGCCACCTCTAGCTTGGCCCCTCGCTTGCCTCTTGTTCCGTCCTTGAATACAGATATCGTATCCGACACGATACAAATACGGCGAAAAACATAAATACGACATGTCTATTATATATAATATTTTATTATTTTATTATTTTATTAATTGTAATTTATATATTTAATATTTAATATTTTTGATAAATTATATTTTTGACATAAAATATACTAAAATTTTGTTATTACATAAATAACTTCCTATTCAGTAAATGTTTATTATATTTAGTTATTTATTTATATATTATTTATTTATTTCTATTTAAAATTTATGTTTTTGTTTTTCAAGTATACTTATTGATGTGTTATAAATATCTGACTTTTCGAAAGTATGGGAAAAGTGTCTGATATTATTTTGAAATAAAATATTCGAATACGTCACGCGGAATATCCGATACGTATCCGACGAATATCGATATCCGATACGACGATACGGTATCCGAGGATACGGCTTATTGTTTGAAGTATCCGCGATGAACTAATCTCACTTATCAGTATAATTAATTATTAATTATTAATTATACTTATTTAATGATGAATTACTTGTATGTTTGGTGAGTACGTTAGTGTGTGGTCTAATCCAAATGTGGGCAATATCAATATAATTGTTCAGATATGAGAGGTTAGCAATGCTGGCTCTCCTAACCCCCACAAGTCGCCATAACTTAACTGGCGTTATCCTTTTTGTCTTAAATGTTTTAAATGTTTGACAATGACTGTCCCCCACAGAAAATAATTTTTGATAACGATTCTCGTCGTATCCACACTTAAATTGTTGCTTGTTTTCCTTGTGGTGATGATCAATTCATATCTTTAAATTGTTGCTTGTTTTAAATGTTCGGTACCGTTGGATACGGATACGATTCATACGGTTAATTTTTTGAAGTATCCGCATAACAATAGAAAATCACAGAGTGATATACTGACCATAGTCAAATTTGTCATCATGGTAATCCGAAATTGCACATTTTTGTGTAACCCAATTGGAGGTGAACGCACTCGGCCAGTACCGGTTTCGAGTTTTCAACGATCCGAGGCCTATGTCGAATGCGGATCCTTTCAATTATTATTGCAAAAATGTTCTTACAAAAAAAATATTGAAAAAATTAATTCTTTTGCGGACCCTTTCGAGTGACACGGCACATGGGTTTGCTTTATCCATGATTTTATTTGAATAATAACGGGTCCTATCCATGTGTGATAATTCAATATTCGCATTGATGTTGGACGTGGCAAGCTCCCCTTGTTTTATTTTATAATTATAATTATAATTATAATTATAATAAGATCGAATCATCAATCGTGATAATCCCATTTTGTTTATTTTGGGCACTCCGATCATCCCATTAATGTGTTCATATCATATCTTTATAATTATGGAAATTTGCATAAAAACCTCGATAGGGTATGTTTTTTTTTTGTTTTTTTTTTTATCGAATAAAGATGATATTTTTGCATCTCAATCTCATATATTATTATTTGGTATCAAGAGAATTGAACTTGTGTCATGTTACTTATTGTGCTATGTATTTACTGTTCGAGTTACGAATTCACTAATGAACGATGATACATTTTTTTCGATAATTGTTTTTTCTAAATATATATGCTTATTAAATTTTTGGAAGTTACCTAATTTGTCGGTATGGACGTGAAGAGGGGTAAATTAATTAATTAGATATAAATATTACGTACGTACTATGTATGCATGTTTGTTATAAGACCATTATTAGTTAATTATATATTAATTAATATAATAAGCTATTGCATATCTAACTTACATGCAAACTAACTAATCTATCCGTATAAATAATTATTAATTACATAATATATTATTATACATATTTAATGATTCATTACTTTGATGTTTGGTGATTATATTAGAGTCTCCTCTAGTCTCGTTCACATGCGATTCAATATAATTGTGCATATATGAGGTGGCAAGGCTGGCACTCCTAACCCCCACAAGCCCCACAATTTACCTAGCATTATCCAATTTCTCTTAAATATTTGATAATGACTGTCCCCCCCACCCAACCAAAAAATAATAATTTTGATAACGACTCTCGTCATATATAGATCTGACAATTGGTTATGTCGGGATTCGGACCGTATCATTATTTTGATTTGCGGGTCATTTTGAATTATTCGGATCACGGATCATTCTGTTTGCGGGTTATTCCGTTTCGGATCATTTCGATTTTTGGGTAGTTTGATTCCGGGTTGTTTTAGTTTCCGGATCGTTCGATTCTGGATCATTCGATTCCGGATCGTTCCGAACGTTGAGTCGGTCCGGTTTCAAAAAATTTGATTTTTGGATCATTTGGGTTTATGTAAATTTATTTTTCGGTTCGTGCTGAATCAGGTTCTGAAACATTTAATTTTGGAATTATTACGATGCATATCAAATCTTAATTTGGTAAAAATAGATACATCATTTTGGTGATTCAAATTTTTATTATTTATATTTTACTCTGACAGTTGATTTGTAATTCATATTAGATCTAAATAAAAATCTGATACAATATTTTGTAATATTGTCATGTCAATTTACACATTCAATACTAATATACATATATTATACTAGTCAGTATAGTAGTACTCTAGACCTATCTGTTTAATTCCAGTACTTATTTCTTACTGACTTAGAAAAGCATCGAGAGATTAGTGGTTAGTTATTAATTAGTGTTTAGTGTTTATAATCAAGTTTGTAATGACTATTTAATTTTATCGGATGATGTTAATAAAATCAAACACAATACTTTAACAATCATTTTCAACGTGATTATACGATTATGCTATTAGACACATTGAGCAATAAGGGTGATTCTATGGTAGACCTTCTTGAGAAAGGGTAATTTCGGTATTGTGTTTTTTTGGTATTTGTTTTTCTGTTGCATTTTCATTTCAGCATTAACGGCTATTAATTATCATTTATCAATTTTTTCCTGAACTTCTCTCTTCCTCTCATAAATTACTTTCCATTTCCTGCTCTCGCTCTATCCCCTACTCTCCATTTCCTCTCTCTCTCTCTCTCTCTCTCTCTCTCTCGCTCTCGCTCTCTCTCGCTCGCATGATGCTGTCTAGCTATCATATCCTTGAACTATTTAAATTTTTGGTCGTTGAATAAAATAGTAATATGGGATCGGTTTAGTGCAAAATGTTACAATCATAATGATTTATTCAGTATCAGTTTTGAGTATATTCGATTAGTTACTATTTAAAAGTTCACATGGTTGTGTAGTCAAGGTGATTACTGATAAATATAAATTTCATGTGATTGGAGTTTTGCATGATGATGAATACACTAATAATTTACAAAATTTCCACTTTTGTTAAATTTTCCTTTTGTAGTCTAGTCTTGCAATTAGGTCTAGTCTTGCAATTAGCTAATAAGGACTTGTATATTTTAGTTAGTTGTAAACATAATTACTTTTTTTCCCTTTTCAATAAAGGGCCTACCGTAAGTAAATTGAATCACAGCCTTTAAATTAATTTTCATGATTTAATCTTGTCCGTTCAACAAAAAAATGAGTCTACCATAGAATCACCCGAGCAATAATATATAATATTTTTATTTTTAGTAATATATTGTTCAGATTATACGGGTTTTCGGGTCATTGGGGTTTCTAAATAGTTCGGTCTCGGGTTAGTTTGATTTCAAATCAGTTCGGATTTCGATTCGTTAGGGTTCGGGTCATTCGGTTTTCGTTCGATTTCGGATTCGGGTTATTCGATTTCGATTTAGAGACTTGATTGACCAAATTAAAAATGTAAGAAAGTTGATTGACCAAATTAAAATATTACGAACTTGATTGAACTTTTGATAAAAATGAAGTGATCGAAAGTAGATTTTTTTATTTTTTATAATAGTTTTATTTTGTGAACCTTTAGATTCTTTTTTTGCTCTCTCATCCAATATGAGATGAACCAAAAATAAGGGGTTCGACATGGTACCCTCGTAATGTGAAAAAAGAGTGAAGAGTCATCACTAGTGACTCAATTAGAAGAGTTGATTAGAATCCTTAATTGATTCAATTAAAGATTTAATTGACCGTTTAATTTAATTGACACGTCAATTAACATTTATTAATATTAAGATATTAAAATAATTGGCATGTGAATTAATTTTTTTGACCGGGTCAATTAATGCTGCTAATCAACCCATGTCACTGATGATGATATCATGGGCATTGGAATGTATTTTGGGAGCACCGTGCATTTTTCTGAACAATAATAATTATTTAATGTATATCCCAACACATCAATTAATTTAGTGAATTAAGAAAAATCTAAACTTTCTGAACGAAGTCAAATACGTATAAACTCAAATTCAATTGAACACGCACGCACGCACGCACGCACGCACGCACACTTATTGGAAGTCCCAAGAACTCGTAATACTTGTTTCTATTAAGAAAAGTCAACACACACAAGGATGATCGGGTCAAAGATTTTTAAGAATCAAAACTATTAATAAAACGATATACATAGAGAAATTATTCGGAAACAAAACAAACTGTCCCATGTAATTGTATGATTTATTGATGATGATTCTAGATTTGCTCGTATAAATCCAAGATTCAAATATAGCCTAGAACAATTTTTCTCTTATTTTCAGTATAGTTTGGAGAATTGTTTTAAAATTATTATTTGTACGGATTTAAACACATTACCTTGAGATAATTGTACATCCAACAATTCACAAGATTTGTATGATTTTTAATAGTTTTATTATTGTTATGATTATTTTTAATTAGACAAATCATTTTCTTCGTAAATTTTAGAATCCTTCAGGTTTTTGGACTCGAAATCGGATTCTAAGACTTATACATGGGGCTGGACTTGCACACAAGTAATGAAAAAAATAAAAATTCACCTCAGTACAACTGTACAAGTATTCATTGTTAATCCTAATGATCTGTTATGAATAATCCATGATATCATGACCTAACATGAGTTTTAATCAGTCTAAAACTGTAATCCATTTTTCAAAAGATGATTCTTTTAATGAAAAAATTAACTTGGTAATCTCTCTGCTTTTAAAATGATCTATGCCTTCTCCACTTATTATCGAAAAAAAAATAAAAAATCTATGCCTTCTTTTTGTTGTTGCTGAAGTGGTGGTAGGCAAAATATCATTTGATTAATATTGCAATTACTCGTGTTAATTGAGGGACACCCTTAAAAAGAAACTAGTGGCAGCATGCGGCCAAGGGAAAGGACGATTCTGGAAAATTATTTCTGAGTTTTTCAGAATCAACAAATAATTTGAGTTGATTAGTCGTGTAAGCATCTGTATTTGTTTGAAATACGAGGTCACATGTTAGGCCATAACCTCTTTGTCACGTTTTAAACTTATTGCTCAACAAAATGATTGAAAATAATATTGTCGCATGAAATGTTTCAAGACATACCCTCACATGATAGGTTTTGTATTAAACAAGTGTACTTTTAGTTTGTGACATTAATATCACATTTTACAGTACTACATTTAAATTTGGAAATCTCTCTCTCTCTCTCTTTCTCTCTCTCTCTCTCTCTCTCTCTCTCTCTCTCACACACACACACACACACATTTCAACACAACATCCTCGGATGGTACCTAGCCTCACTTCTTGGAGATGCAGAGTTCGAGTCCTGCGTGGAGATGGACTACGAAGAGACTTTCAATTAGGATATCATTTAGTCTCTAGTGTGTGTTAGTGTGTGTGTGCGTGTCTAAGAGCTTGTAAAAAAACACACACACACAACATCCTCAATTATCTTTGGTATTCTTTCAAAAAAAAAAGAAAAATCCTCAATTTACTAATAAACCCATTAAATTGAAACAATGATAGTCATCTATATTTCGTGCTTAAATTTGCACCTAAAAATATACGTGCCAAATCATAATACAATCACGTCAAACATTAAAATGAAAGAAAAATTATAAGAATTATAAATTTGACTGCCATGTATACATCATATGCTAATTAATTAGGAATTAACAATGAATACATAATTAACGATTAAATGATATTAATTATAAATTGTTAATTCATATGAATGTTAATTATATATCATATGTTGATTAATTATATTAGATGTGTTGGTTCAAATTTCCTATTGTTTGATTATCTCAAATACAATGTCGATACTACTAACGAAATCTAGCAAGATAAATGTGTAGGAGATAGGTACAAAATGAAAGGATCAATCAAGAATAACAAGAATCAAAGACGTTGAAGAATCATGGATAAAATCAAGACGCACATGAATCAAGACGTTGAAGAATTGCGAAGAAGATCAAGACATAGAAGATTCCGCAAGTTGGGATACCCACCTAATCATCAATACAATATATAGGTATTTCTAAACTTGTTTAAAAGATTAAACTCAATGAAAAAGTACTTGAATTCAATTAAAAAAGGCTGAAATCAGTATGTCCGTTGCAACGGAACTCCAGTCCGTTGTAACGGAACTACTCGATTTACTTAACATTGGAAATGACAGTATAGTCCGTTGCAACGTAATCACCAATACGTTGCAACGGAAAAGTACGTTGTAACGGAAATCTATCTCCGTTACAACGTTATTTTATTTCCAATGAGGAAGCCTGTCACAGAAGAATGTCCGTTGTAACGAACATTAATGTCCGTTGTAACGGACATCATGGCTTCACTTCAGTGCCAACTTACGCATACGTCCGTTGCAACGGATTAACCAATCCGTTGTAACGGAACACCTCATACCGTTGTAACGGAAAACTCTCCGTTGCAACGGGAATTAAATCCAAAGCTGAAGTGCTGTCTCAGTAGAAGGTCCGTTGTAACGGACTACAGTCCGTGGCAACGAACTAGTTAACGCAGAGTTCCGTTGTAACGGACTTAAGTTACGTTACAACGGAATGTTCAATTAATTCAAGTACGGCAGCCTTAACGGCTAGTTTTTGAAAGTTCCGTTGCAACGGACCATATGTCCGTTGCAACGGACTAGTCAGAATAAGCAAGAGAGGGAAGGGACTATGTGTTCTATAAATAGAATCCTTCCCTCATTCTCTCTCATTACTTCCATTATCCAAATCTAAACTTCCAAAGAGAGAAACCTTGCTATATCATTGAGCTTAAACAATCTTCTAAACCATTCTTAGAGATTAGATTTCCCTCTTCCTTTCCAAATACTATTCCCAACTTGCGTGACCGATCACGTGTAGTTAGTATTTAGATATTGTAATAGGCTAGTACCAAGAGTGTAAAGCCGCCATAGATCGAGAGAAACGTGTAACTCGATCTAGGCAAAACCTTGTACGAGTGAGTTGGAATTCAATCGAACGCCGAAAAGGCACAAGGCATTCCCGGAGACGTAGGTACTCGCAATTAATTGAATCGGTCAATTAAGCGAGTAAAGGGTGAGTTAAAGCTACAAAGCAACCACCTACCGAACTCCGTAATAAACATCGCGTGTTCGGTATCTTCTTTTCATTATTAACTTAAATTTATATTCCGCACTAAAATTAGAATTTGTATACCTAGTCGATAATTGCCCATTAGGTTACCTATTCACCCCCCTCTAGGTTAGAATTAACCAACAAGATGTATTAATTATCATGCTAATTAAGTATGTTAATTAGAAAATTGAAGATGTTCTGTTGAAATTTGGGGGCACCGTACATGCCTTCATTTAATATGTGATGCTTTAAAAAAATATTTAGAAACCATATGTGGTTTTCAAAAGATTATTTTTTGCTATATTTTCTAATTTTTGTTTCATATAATAATTTTTTGAAGCAACCTTGTTTTTCATTTAATTAACAAACATAACAAGCATATCACGAAATTTCCGTGCACATATCCAGCATTAATTTTTTTTTCGCGAATTTAATGACACTAAAACTAATCAATTGTTAGTCCAAATCTATTTGATTGAGCTCTATTACCCGAGACATGAAACGGTACGTACAAAATGCTATGATTGGAAATCCAATCAAGAGAGCTAATTGCTGCCAGAGTTCAGCATATTTGCGTCTCACTTACCGTGTGACATTTATTTTTTCCTTCTCTTTCAACGCCACTCCGGTTGGCGATAATGCTTCTTCTTTAGTTTTTTTTTCGAAATAGATGTTGAATTGATGAAAAAATAATTGGCTCGCCCTGAATTGGGATTAACAAAAGATATTTGAAATTTGAACATTTATCTCATGTTGAATTGATGGAAAAAATATTTGTATTAAATGCATACTATTTTTATTAGTTAAACAGTAAGCAAGACTACTTAAAAAAAAGGCCCTTCTCTTGAGTAGTTTGCAGAGAAAAAGATACGTTCGTTAATAGTATGGTAAAGAAGGCTGCTTGGGCTTTCATGCTATATTTCCTTTGTTTTTTTTTTTTGTGAAAAATATAACTTGTAACAAAAACTACCAATTATGATGTCTTCATTTCTTAAAACCAGATTAGTGTTGGTTTTGGACAAAATTAAGGCCCCAAATTTCCAAATAAAAATCTGAGAGCGGCCCAAATCTCATTCCAAAATTGCATCCTGTTTTCTCATCCAAAATCCAAATAGGAATATAATTTTTTTGTCAAATAAAGAAAAGAGTGAAAGAGATAAGCTCACACTGTTTGTATGTCTGTATCCCCCAAAAAATTCACCAACTTGCCATTATTCAATGAACAAATCATCCTTCATGCATTGTTTACGATCAAATGGGGCAGCCCGTTGCCGCCCATGGCCCTTGCCCCAAACCCTAATTTTTCCTATTCAAAGTCACACTGCAACTAATATTTAATACCTTCATCTCTCCCCATTCATCACCACCAATTCTCCTCATTTCCATCTTTTGAGCCGCCTCTGTTCTTGTTATCAATATTTTTTCTATTTTTATTTATGAATGATATTTTTCTTAATTAGAGGTTGTAAATCTTCATGAGTTTTGCTCTTTATTGTGTGTTTGTGAAATAAGTGCAAAAACTTCCAATCCGGCTGTAACACATGGATGAGCAGCCCGGCCACCTTTTGCACATATTGATTCATATATCCAGTGCTTTCTTTTTTTATTTGTCTTGCTATTTATCCATATGCAAGTCTTGTTAGTTAGCACATACATCTTGTTTGGCAAAGATATCTTTCATATCATAAAAAATGCATCGATGTATTTTATATTTGTATATATTTCCTTTGATAATATCAATCTTGCAACATATTAATAAATTAATGCAGATTTTTCAAGTCAGAATGAGTAGATTTTTGTATTTTTGATAAAATATTATTTTCTATTTCACTTTCTAAAAAATTATTATCAAAAAAATAATTTTGATCTTTAAAGATAATATCAATCTTGCAATATAAAATCTGTAAGTAGCTCTTTACTCTACCTTGGTTTATAAAACAACTCCAATAATTTTGCCATCTATCCACAAAACAAAATAATAAAAATATTGAGAATAATACATTTTTCGTAGTTAAGGCTGAAAATCTTCATTTGTTTTGCTCTTTGTTTTGGGGAATTAAGTGCAAAAACTTCCAATCCGGCTGGAACACATGTAATGAGCAGCCCGGCCACCTTTTGCACATACTGATATCTAAATGCGGTGTTTGCTTTATTGATTTAAGTCTTGCTATATATCCATATGCAAGTCTTGTTAGTAAATACATACATATTAGGAGTATTTTTGCAGCTGATCTAGTTTGAATTGGAAATTTGAAAAATAATCCGGATTTTGAAAATATTTCAAAACTAATTCGAAATTGATTTTAAAAATCTGATCATATTTGATTTTAAAAATTTGGCGTGTTTGTTTTCTTAAAATTCTGTCTTATCAGGTTAAAAAGAATATTAAACAAAGAATATCGGATTTTATAAACTCAATAAATCAGTTTTGTAAAATCCAGTATTTAATTAATTTACCGGGTTTACAAAACTTGATATTCTTTGTTTAATTTTTTAAACCTAACAAAAGACGATTTTTTAGAGAATTAATAGATCGGGATTTTAAAATCAGTTTCAGGTTAGTTTTGAAATATTTTTAAAATCCGGATAATTTTTCGAATTTTTTATTCCAAACTGAGTCGCATACATAAATACTCCTACATATTATTCTTGAAATTCACATAACAATGATGTTTGACAATTATATTTCTCCGAACTAGTCCGGTCCAGATATTGGAAGATCAAGATCAAAATTACAAACTGATACTTTTAATTCTGATAGTTAAATTATAATCATGAAACATTAATTCTAAGATTGCCAATCATGATAAATAATATTTTGAAATTTTGAAATTATGTTTTGTGGGAAATTTTGATTTGTAGACGAAATAAGTTTGCAAATAATTAAAATAGCCAACATAGTTTGATAATTCCTGAAATAACACTCTCGATTTTTGAAAAATCGAGAGATGTTAAAATGATCGACTTTTCAAAAATCGAGAATTATTAAACATGTTTAAACATATATAATTATAATCACCAAAGCTCTCGACTTTTCAAAAGTGGAGAGGTTTCAAAATACGATATATTTCCCCATATTTTACCATAACATCATCTATGTTCTAATTATTATATTTAATTAAAATGATAACTAGTACACGTTAGCTATTAACTTAATATATAATTAATATTTATTCGAATTCATAAATTGGAATAAATTTTAATGAATATTTAATGATATGTTCTAATTATCACGTTAATTAAATGTAATAGTACAAATATGGAGAATACGGCAGGTACATTTTGGAGTACAATAAAATTTCATATATTTTTTTTTCAACGCATGAACAGTAAACTGATATTAAAAAAAATAATCTCCTCCATATTAAAAAAAATATTCTCCATATTTGTACTATTGCATTTAATTAACGTGATAATTATTATCATTAAATATTCATTAAAATTTATTAAAATTTATAAATTCGGATAAATATTAACTATGTAGTAAGTTAATTGCTAACGTGTACTAATTATCATTTTAATTAAATATACTAATTAAAACATATATGATGTTATGGTAAAATCTGGGGAAATATATCTGTTTAAATTTGTTTAATAGGTCTCGATTTTTCAAAAGTCGAGAGATTTGGTGATTGTAATTATATCTGTTTAAATTTGTTTAATAGGTCTCGACTTTTGAAAAGTCGATCATTTTAACATCTCTCGACTTTGTCGAGAGTGTTATTTCAGGAATTATCAAAATACGTTGGCTATTTTGATCATTTGCAAACTTATTTCGTCTACAAACCAAAATTTCCCATGTTTCATTCTAGACGTGGTACTGTTTTCATAAGTAAAGTTTCAAAATTTAATATAAATTATTTTTTTGGAAAGGACATTTTTTTGAAAAAGACACTTATGAAAAAGTCTTCTCCCAACTATTAGATTTAATGTGATTCTTTTGAAGCAGTCGGGTACATTTGTGTATGAATTACTACAAAATAAGCAAAATCGGAGAAGAACACACCATTAAATTCATAAGAAATCACTTTTCATCTTCATATTTCTTTTCTTCTTAGCTATGTTGCACGGATACGGGTATCGTATCCGATACGATACGGATACGGCGATACGAAAATTTTCAAAAAATCATGGATACGGATACGGCTATATAATTATTATTTTAATATATTTATATTGTATATAATAAATAAATAAATAATAAATTAAATAATATTTTGAATTTAAATATCATCACAATAAATAAAATCAACATAACAATACAAGTACTATAAAAGTATTCTAAATTTATTTTAGAAGTATCCTATAATTAATTTAGAAGCATCCTAGAAGTATCCTAAAAATATCCTATATAATTTATTTAAAAATATTATGGGCCAAAATATATAATGGGCCGAAGTATCCTAAATGGAGTATTCCAGCCGTATCCTGGACGTATCCCAGCAGTATCCTGCCGTATCCCCGCCGTATCCGAAAAAAATAAATATTAAAATAATCGGATACGCCACGTGGCGTATCCGATACGTATCCGAGCCGTATCGTACCCGTATCCTCAGGATACTTCTGCGTTTTTGAAGTATCCGCGTAACACAGCTTCTTAGGCATTGTTTCCATTAATTTTAAATGGTGCCTCTCAAATGAAAAAAGAGAATTATTTAAAAAAATTCTAACTTTTCTGCAAATTATGAAAAATCTTTGTATCTTTAGAAAATTTCCTATTGTTTTTAGATTTTCTCAAAACTATATATATATATATATATATATATATATATATATATATATATATATATATATATATATATATATATATATATATATATATATATATTTGGTTCTTTCAAACACCCTTAATATTTTTAGATTTCCTAAAAAACTCCTTATCATTTTGTTATGTTTTTAAAAATAACCATTATACCCCAATAATTTTATTTTATAAATCTCTATATTTTAATAAATAATAAATATATATTAAAATATTATAAAAAGTAAAAAAAATGTTAAAAAAATAATACATAATATTAGAATATTAGAATAAATAATATATATATGAAAGTTGATCATAAAATTTGATCATAAAATTTCCATTAAAATGGCAATTATACGGGATCTTTGGAATTGTATTTTGTTGAAGAATTTTTTGTCGACATCCTAAAAATATCAAAACACTATAACTCAAATTTAAATTGAAACATCAATGAAATACAATGAAAATTACTAAATTCATACATTTATAGATGAAAATGACACATTTTAGAAGTTATATATGTTATGAGCATATTTTATCACATATTTTGATAATAAAACATGGAAACTAAGTATTAAATAATCACAAAATTTATGTTATAATATTTATATTAAATAATTCTCGATAAAATTACTTTACCGTGTATTTTGTGTTTAATTCAGGGTAAAATGCAAAATTTCACAAATTCAAGCCCATCATTGCATTCCTCTCGTCGAGACGAGCGATTTCGATATAAATTTCATGTAATTTGGTGGAAGGATGAGAAAATTACAACGATTTGAATATTATCCGCAATATTTGACCCGATATGGCCGCAATATTACCGATATTTCGCCGCAATCTCCGCAATTTCTCAAAAAATGATATTTTCGCAATACTTCATTGCGATATAGCGATTCTAAATCTCAGCCCGCAATATCCGCAATTTCGCCGCAATTTAAAACACTGATATATATATATTAAAATATCAACTTATTATTTATTATACTATTTTAATATCTATATAATATTTATAATAATATTTTAATATCTATGTATTATTTATTATAATATTTTAATATCTATGTATTTTTATTTTTGTTTTTTAATACCTATTTATTAAATTATGAATATTTATTATACTATTTTAATATCTAGTCAAAATTTGTTTCTCTAAAATATTACCCGTTAAAATTATGCGTCTAAATAGATATATCATACAAGTATAATGTATAAATTTACTTATTAATCTCTGACCGACGACCTCACCCCCACCTCCTTATCCCAATCATCCAGATCCAAATTCGCCATATCATAAACAACATTTTTTGTTTAGTTTTTACCATATCCAAAGGCAAAACATATTCTTTTAATAGTTTATAATTACAAATTATGATTATCATTGAAATATTACTTTTCTTGCATTTTTTTGGAAGCCAAAGTATCGATCCCGTTTGAAAATATTAACACGCCAAAGTTGTTTTTTGCTTCACTAGAGCTGATGTTTCTAAATGACTTAGAGCGGGGGGGGGGGGGGGGGGGGGGGGGGGGGGGGGGGGGGGGGGGGGGGGGGGGGACAATAATAAGAGTTTATTTCCTAATTTCGACTTTTAACAATATTCAATTTGGATATGCTTTGTTCATTAACTAGTAGTTGAAATAGTGCAGAAAGTAATTAACTAGTAATTGATTTGTTAATTAATACAAACGAACCAAATTGACATGCAATGTGATTACGGAGTTCGGTGGAGAGTTGCTTACTTTAACTCTCACTTACTTGCTAGTTGATTAAATCATCGTTCACAAATATACCTATGTCTTCGGGGACGACGTACGACCAACTTGTGCCTTTTAGGACAAATGTACATATAAGGACAAATGAACATACGTGTTCAATGGAATAAATAAATGCATAATAAGATTATGCAAATAACATTTTCAGAGAGTTGAAATAGTGCAGAAATATTCAATTTGGATATGCTTTGTTCATTAACTAGTAGTTGAAATAGTGCAGAAAGTAATTAACTAGTAATTGATTTGTTAATTAATACAAACGAACCAAATTGACATGCAATGTGATTACAGAGTTCGGTGGAGAGTTGCTTACTTTAACTCTCACTTACTTGCTAGTCGATTAAATCATCGTTCACAAATATACCTATGTCTTCGGGGACGACGTACGACCAACTTGTGCCTTTTAGGACAAATGTACATATAAGGACAAATGAACATACGTGTTCAATGGAATAAATAAATGCATAATAAGATTATGCAAATAACATTTTCAGAGACATGTCCGTTACAACGGACCATATTGTGCATTGTAACGGACCAATACGAGTATGACCTCACTGTGAGACAGTGAATGGCCCGTTGTAACAGACCACATGGTGCGTTGTAACAGACCAGTACGAGTATGATGATATTAGACTTTACTGTGAGACAGTGAATGGTCCGTTGCAACGAACCATATGGTGCGTTACAACGTATCTAGTTATGACTCTGGATTATGTATAATTTGTTATACACATTTTTGTATATTTGATATGCAACCCTTGATATGTCCTTTCCTATTAAGTATAAATAGGAACTTTCTCTCGCCTCCATGTGATCCAATTCAGTTGAATCATTCTAACACCCAAGTGAAAGAGTGTGCACGAAAGACAAAAATAGAAAGGAGAAAATCGTTTTCTCCATTAGGGAATCTAATCATAGAAGATAAGCAAGTGCACATACACGCCGTCTAGACACTCGTGTGTGTGTTCGAGAGAACGCAACTCACGTGGATACGGATAGAGGGATCATATCTTTGATCCTAGTTTGTGGTCCAAACGAGAAGTAAATGTCAAGACGATGGGAGGCGTGTGGGCGTGGGACGCACGACTAGTCACCAACGTGACAGTGAGAAGGAGAAGACAACCGTGCCAACTCGTCGTTCATGATCAATTTCACGAAGGTATGACATGTAATATTAGATATTGCATAGAATTCGAACGTCAAACCGATAATGTGGTCTTGGATTAGGGAGGTGCCCCGTGTTCTTCATTCCGTTGCACGGGACTCGGGGTATACGAAACCCAAAAATCATTGGTTAGTACAGTTCGTGCTGTGCGATACTGGAATACTTGTACCGTTCTCTATGCAAGGCCACCAACCTGCGCAAGAAAGAGATCGGGAGATGCCCGATGTGAAGGAAATACAGTTTCGGATCAACCGTAAAAGTGTACACAAGGATGAACGAATGTAAGCGTACATTTGTAGTCATAACTTTCAGTAGGAAAATCTAATTTGAATGGTTAAAATTGGGTTAGATAGATAATGAGATTATCTAGAACTTTCATGTAGAAATAGTTTTCATTTGAACGAAGTATCAGTGTCGTTTTAATGGAATACCGAGAGGGTGCGACCGTTTGACATACAGTTAGTAAAACATCCGTAACTTTCGCATCCGTACTCTAATTGGGACATGCCAAATTGGGTTGGAAAGATAATAAGATTATATACAACTTTCGTAAAGGTTTAAAGTCGGTTGGAACGATTTAATATTTTCGTTTCAACAGAATACTGAAAGGGTGTCTGCAGTTTTCTGTCTGAAAAGGTGTATATGAGATATTCATACATTTTGGCTCATCCTTATCCTATGTGATATAAATATGATGTTTCTCTCTCTCTCTCTGACTAGATAATTCAGTCCAATTGATTCTAATCAATAGAATTATCCAGAAATAGAGAGTCATCTTTCAGAAAGTGAAAGAGTGCGAAGAGAGAAAACCGAGAAAAAGAATTTTTCTCGGAATAGAGAATCGATCTAATCAAGCAAGTTCGCCGGTGCTTCGTCTAGGCAGTTGCATCCGCGACCGACGTATTCCGACTCAAGGTGGATACACGTAGAGGGGCAACACTTGTGGCTCTTCGATTGTGATCAAACCGAAGGAGCAAAACTGTTGGTTGTGGAAGAGTGTGGACGTGGGACGCACGAAAGACAACCGGAGGCGTGTCAAGATGGTGGGAGACGTGTGGTATGGGACGCACGGGCTAGTCACCAACCTGACACCGGAGAAAGAAAGGATGCGAGCGATCAACCCATCGTGCGTGATCAATTTCACGCTGGTAATCGTCTATCCTTCTATTGCATCGTACCCTCGAAGTCATGGCGTGATCTTGGATTTAGGGAACCGGACCGGGCCTTCATATCCGCTGCGCGGGCCCGGGAACGAATGAATTCCCAACACGATCCTTCTTGCCATGTGGTCCTATTCTCGATTTCCGATTTATGAGTTGAAGATCACACCATTGAACTATCTTCGTATGGACGATCCTTTGTCGTTCGGTACCCGGTACTTCGGACGCTAGGAGTACGTTCACAAGACACCGCATGACGAGATAGCGGCTGCACGTGCCTATTTCGACATGCTTGATTTTTATTTTGATATCAAATTTTATATTTTTTCCATTTGTTAAATTCACTTTTTCTATGATAGGCTCTGCCTTGATGAGATCAACTGGACCCCGCACGATGAATTTCGCCAGTACCTCCCACTGATTTGCCATAAGGATGAGACATTCATTTTCACCCCTCATTTGTTTTTGGGCCGTAGAGTTGTACCACCCAAAGAGGGTCATGCGATAGTTTGGATTCGTCCAGGTCAAATTTCTATTAAATATTAAATTATTTTAGATTGTATTGCAAATTTGTTATTTATAAGATCTATTAATTTTTCTCAGGTCGTACCTCCAACTCCTTGTTCCCCCGAGGTGCCCTTGCATAAGGTCACTAACAATCGAGGGGGGGGGGGGGGGGGGTTAATTGGCCGCATAATTGCACATCTAGCGGTGTAATGAGGATATGAAGCATCCCGTCCCCGCGGGTGATCCGTATGACACCACTAGATTACATGATTTGATGATTTGGTTCACGATTAATGGCCGTCCACGACTGCAGTCTTCACTTTAGCACGACGTGCCTCCATTTGTACATTACATACCTAGAGAGCCTAGTATAATCGTTGCGGTACATTGATGTTATTATTCTAAATTATTATGTTTGAACGTAACATAATTGAAATTTGCACGAACATCACTTTAACGAAAATTTGGATAAAGGCCGTCAGATCATGGACATGCTACGCCAGGCGGGGGGACAATGATCACTCCCGAATTAAAAATAGGTTTGAAGAGGATTTGCAAGAGTTTGGTCTTGTCTTGCACCCGGGGTAAGGAGTCACTGACACACCTACCACACGATGACGCCGATGACCACGTCGACACTCCGTCTCGCTCAAATAGTGACGGAGACGACGACGATGATGGTCATGTCACGCAACTCACCCAACGGAGTTGTGGACGTCCACGTGTTGCCGTTCCCCATCGCGGTATAGGTGGTCGTGGTCGTGGACGTGGTTGATGTTTCGATATTATGTGTGTGTTTTGATGTATTTGGGATGTTATGTTTTGATGTACTTTGGATATTTCGATGTGTGTGTTTGGATGGATTGTAGATATAATGTTTTGATGTAATTTGAATATTTTGATACAATTTTGATTATATTGTCATATTTGGTTTCTTCTCTTTTATATTTACTTTAAAGAAGTTCCAAATAAACTAGCTATATTGTAGACGATTTTGAGTGAACAAATGATCCTTGAAAATTACAACAAAAACATCTAAACTATAGTTCTTAAAAATATCTAAAATATCCGTGTTGTAATTATTTTCCAATTGTAAAATCTGAATTAAATAAATTGTTCAAATTGCAAAAAAAAAAAAAAAAAAACCTCAAAACAGATTCCACCACCCTGATATTGGTACCATCAAATCCATGCACTTCCGCCAGACTGGCCTAAAGATCTTAACAGTGCTCAACCTGTTCATTAAGACCAAAATCTTAACAGTTTTAACATGTTGATTAAGACCAAAAGTAACATCTGAGCTATTTCATTAGACGCCCTCACGAAAATATATTCTCTTTTGCCAGGATCCCCTCAAATTGAATTTTTGATAATTTCATAATTATTCTTACAAATTGCAATTTGGACAATTTCATAATTATTCTTACAAATTGAATTTTTGATAAGGCTACATGCCAAAATGAAATCCCTCAAAACACTGGAGTCGATCTAACCCGAAGATAATCTTAATTTAAAAACAACCATGCATTTGTTAAAAGAAATTGGTGTTGGAGTTTCAATTTGGGTTTAATTTGTTAAAAGAAATTCAGCCATCAAATACTTGCCAAAATCAACCGAATTTCTCTAGTTAAATGACCCACAATTACACAACTTATTGGTATTTTACTTATCTTTTATCACATTCTGGATTCTGCAATCGAGTCCCACAAGACCGCTATTTTATAATCAATGTTGCAAATATTATCAAACTATAAGTACAAAAAGAAGGAAAAAGAAAAACGGCCAATTATTTGTAATAATCGCAATTATTTTTGTCAGTAAGTTATTGTGGGAAATGAATCTGAGAGCCGCTAAATCTCGCTTGACTTAGGAGCACAAGGGAAGAACCTCATGAGAAAGCTCGAGAGAGACCATATGCAAATCACCCCAAGAGCTTGTAAAATTATCAAAAGAGCCCCTAAAGATTTTGTTATTGCCAAAGTCTGCGACGTTAACTCCGCACTCCTCAACGAAAATGTGAGTGCCGTTACTAGTTGGGCTGCTCGGTTTAACTGGTGTAGTCTGTACACCTAAACAAATTAAAAAATATTATTTACAATTTATTCTCTTTTATTTTTATGAAAATATTAAAAAATATATACCTGAAAAATAACAGGAATGATGAGCCAAGAAGGGGATTTTTTCCTTCTAGCATACTGTTCGAAAGCAAATTGAACAACAAGGCCAACTAAATAAGGACCTAGAGTTGCTGACGTGGCGGGCCCGGTCCATGGCCATACTAGACCCATCGTCACCAGTGGTATGATCAGGTTGAGAACTTTGGTGGTCACAGATAATATACGTAAATATCGAGGTGCTTTTCGTAAATATCCAGGGTTTAGTGATGATACTTGGTTTTTTGAGTGTCTTTTATATGCATGGTCTGTGAGGAGGATGAATATTAAAATGCCCGCATAGAAAAGGGCTTCTGTGAAAAATAATATCAGGAAATCTGCACGATGAAATAATTATGATTAACTAATGAGCTTATAGCATAAGCAAAATAAAAATAAAAAATAAATTGGTAATGAATTAACCTGTCAATAAAGAGTCTTCCAAGAGCAAAGAGAGAATTTTTCTCATGTAAACTGAAGGTAACACCAAAAAGGAGACGAGCACAGTAGGCCCCACAAGCCATACTAAATCGGGTCTCTTCTCCTTAGCGGGTTCAGAGTTCGATCCAGACCCGTTAATGTTTTCACTCCTTTTGTAGGTTGAATATCCGTGAAAGGAAATGAAACCTGGTTTGCCTTGTGTTCTTTGAGCTGCTAGGTCGAAGGAAGAATCTTCTAGAAGAGTTGTTTTATTGGGGTTTGTGCTAGGGTTTTTCTCTTCTGACGTGGCGAATGAAATGGGGAGTTTGTTTTTATGAAATCCTCTTTTTGAATTGTTGAAATTCGGACTTCCTATCGTATTGCAAAAAGAAAGAATAAATATTGATGCAATATTGAAAATGATTATGAAATTTGAAAATAGAAATTTAGACTATAAAACTTACTGAATGATAAGAGGTATACATACAATATAATATTGGTAGTGGCAAATGGTCAATTAAGCACAATTTAACCCTAATTGGCAATCAATTGTACAAATAGTCTTAATTAATAATTATGCAATTTATCCCCAAACTAAATCCAAAATGTATCCGATTTACCCTCAGTTACCCTAAATTAGTAAATTGTGCATCCGAACACCAAAGAAATAATTAAGAAAAAGACAAAGAGAGCTAAAAAATGGTAAAATAAATATGTCATACTGGTACTGCACCTCCACAATTGTACCGGAATCCAGTAAGCAAATCTTTGGCGAAGTTGAGACCTTTAGTATTACCAATTTGTGCGATCACATCCCTTTGGGAATTACCAAAACACAACTGGCTTCTAGCCAACTGAAATGAAACATGGAAATTTTGAAGTTAAAGTCCAACTTCAATTTATCTCCAGAAAAGAATGAAATTTAACATTCAGGAGTAAAGAGGTGAATTCTGTCAACTATCCAGAATGGATTGATCATCAGGTGTGTACCAGTTTGAAGCGGGCGGTACTGAGAGGTACCTGCCGAAATTGCAATCCTTGAAGAAAAGACCTTTTTCTTTAAACCTCAGGGAGAATAGAATACTGACCTTGGAATTATTGTGCGATGCTGAAGAAGATGCCCAAGAAAAAGATGGGCAAGACCCAATTTGAACTGCCATGAATGTCTCTCTCTAGCTAAAGCTCATTCAAATGGGTATTTTTATTATTGGGTTTTTTTTCCTTCTCCCTCTTTTGTTCCGTTTCTATGATTTTTCAGGAAGAAAAAAGACGAGAGCCCGATGATCTTTTATCAATCTTCATACACTGACATAAGGGTGAAACCAAGCAGTCGTCGAATCATTTCATTGTTAATTTGTTATCAGTCCTTCAGCCCAAGATAACAATCAGAGCAATTATATGGGCTTGAAGGATTTGCATGTTCTTCCACGAAGAAATCTCAATATCTTTTTTTTTTACATGGAAATTGTATATTAAAAGAATAAAAGAATTACTCAAATCATTATTCTTTCGTTAATTTCATTAAATTTTTTTTGAAGGCACTAGGATAATAATCCCTTTACGAGACGACAATGTCAATTATGTTTTTATTTTATTTACGAAGTAGTAATTTTATAATGAGAATTAACAATTCTATTATATTCAAATAAAATCATTTCACGTAATATTAATCTCATCATATTATAAAACTAATTTAAATTTAATCAAGAATATATTTACTATTATATTATTATATTATGTTATGATAAAAAATATCTCATTTTTTTGTCAAATTTAATACAATATTCAAAGCATTACACAATTTCGTAACCACACAAAATATACCATTGTTGTAATAATTCAAGCAATTTAAAAATATGAACATTGAATTATACAACCTATATACTTGAGATACATAATTAATTATTTAATATTAATAATTTGGAAATTTGAATACGTTGTTGTTTTTTTGAAGGAGAGATACATATCTCGGAATATGTTAAAAAAATAAACAGTGTTGAGAAGTTACAGAGGGAGATTACTAGAGGTGGCAATTGGATGGGTCGGATCAGATTTAGGATTGGGGTCATTTCGGTTTGCGGGTCATTCGAGTCGTTCGATTTGCGGGTCATTCGGGTTCGAGTCGTTTCGGTTCTCGGATCATTCGGTCCCGGATCGTTTCGGTTTTCGGGTTTCAGGTCGCTTTGGTTTGCGGATCATTCGGGTTCGGATCGTTTCGGTTCTCGAATCATTCAGTTCCGGGTCGTTTCGATTTTCGGATCATTTAATTTCGGATTGTTTTTGGTTTTCGACTATTTGTTTTCGAGTCATTCGATTCCGAATCGTTTCGATTTTCGGGTCATTCGTTTCCGGGTCGTTTTGGTTTTCGGGTCATTCGATTCCGGATCGTTTTGGTTTTCACGTCATTCAGTTCTTGGTTATTTGATTTTCAGGTCATTCGAATATCGCAAAATTTGATTTCTGATCATTCGATTTTTCAAAAATTTAGTTCGGGTCATTCATGATTTATTTTAAGTCATGCGGGTTTCGGATCATTTGAATTTCATGTCAGTTGGATTTCATGATGCTAGGTCTTCGAGTTACTCGGATTCCGAGATATTTTAACAATAATATATTGATTTTTTGAAATTATTAACATATATAAATAAATATTTGATCAGGGTTTTAATATCATTCGGTTTGTGAGTTTCGTGTCATTCGGCTCGTCAGTTTTGGATCATTCGGCTTGTGAGTTTCGGATATTCAAGTTTCAGGTCAGTTCGGATTTCGGGTCAGTTCGGGTTTCGGGTCGATTTCGGGTTCGACTCATTCGGTTTCGGTTCCATTTCGGATTCACATCATTCGATTTTGAATCATTCATGTTTCAACATTTTTCAGTTCGGGTCGAATTCGGATTTGTACGGGTCGGGATCACATTTTACCAGCTCTAGAGATTAAGTAAGTCACGCACTAACCTAAGTAAAGACCTATTACAAATATTTACATTTCGTAAAATTTTGTAATTTCCAATAGTTGGTAAGTGTAGGGACTATGGAGGTCGATCATTACAGTTCTTGTGCCATGCACCAAAGTCTGATAGAATCAAGCTTAGCAATGGTGTAGTCGTTAAAGCACGGAATTGAATTTTTTTTCGGTTTCATCACTTCCAAATATTCAAAAGGGTGGTCAAAACAAGACCTTTGTAATCATTTGGAGGCGGAGGTTGGAGGAAGATGGGTTTGTTATCAAGCCAAAAGGAGCAGAGGTCATCCGGGAATTGAAGGGGCTGCATGATTGTGGAGGACTGAGGATTCAATCAAGGACCATATTTCGACAGAGAATGGGCAAGAGATAAAGAGATGGTGAGCGCTTTCATAGGAAGAGCCGACGAGGCACAAAGAATGCAATTTGTGTCTGTGATCAATTGCGTTTTGTAAAATTATCGCTTGTGGGTAGTTTGTTGTGGAAGGCAAGCCACGCGAAGAATTTGATATTCGCATGGCATTTAGTATTCCAAAGCTGAAGGTTCCATCTATTGATCATTGCCGGATGAATTAGTCTTCGTTGAAGGTTTTTATCGGGAGAATAGTAAGATTTTTTGTAGGTCCTAGACAAAAAAAGAGATGACGTTGTTGTCGAGGCCGGCTTTGTCTTGGACCATGGAGATACCATACAATCTTTTATTGATTTTGGTTCATAGGGATGATTGTTCGGTTTGTAATTTCCAAAGTATTTTTATGGTGTGCTCCAATGAGAAGGAATGGGAGGGAAGAGATGGAAATGGAGAGAAAGCTTAATTTTTTTCTTGCTCCAAAAAAATTCTTATTCTTGTTTTTCCCCAATTTGGGAGTACTGAAAGGTACAAATTATTGTAACACTTAGTATCCAAAATATTACTCATTTCATTTTATTATTGACAGTGATTCAAATGATAAAATTATTATTTTTTCTTGATTTTATTTCTTCCCTTCATTTTCTTTCATTAATCATTTTTAAATTTGAGAGCAAAGAAAAAATCTTTTCTTCCCTTCCACTCCATTTCCTTCCCCTTCATCTCCTTTCCCTTCGTAAAAACCTCAGGAGAACACCATTAGGAGGAGCTATGTTCTTGGGTTTTGAGATTGGGGATTGCTACGTCTCCATGTTTAATGGGGAGCGAGAGTTGCTGCCAATTAATTTTGAATATGTTGTTGTATTATCATGTTATATATTAATGGTACACTATTATTATTATGTTGTGAATTAATTTTGAATATTTGAATATGAATACCCGATACAATCCCCTCATAACATGAAACAAGTTGCCCTTACAGACAATAAGTACAAGTTACGAAATTCGAACATCGAACGCCTGTTTGGAAACTTTCGTTGGAGGTACTCTCACCACACTATTTTGAAAGTAAAGAAAATCCACAATACCCAAAATTTCCATTTGAGTTACTCTCATCAAATTACAAGCTCACAGCAAATAGTCTAGAACCTGCGGCAGAGCGACCGCCTTCTCCTACACTAGTTTGAGCAAACCGCACACTCGATGCACTATACCCCCTTTGTTGCTCCTGGTGGCTCCACTCACTTCGATAGTAGTCTTCTGCAGTGCTTCCAGAGGTGGGGCCAGATAGCATTCCTCCCCACTGAGGGAAGAATATTAAGAATATCGGAAGGGTACATGCTATGATCATGACGCCCATCCATGCTATGCCATCTTCCGCCGCATATGTCGAACCATGGAAAAAGAGGAGTTGTGTGAGCACCGCACCAATATTTCCACCGCCTGCCGTCATGCCAGAGGTCAGGCCAAGTGACCTGTTTAGAAAGATCATAAATTCAGCATGTTTGCAGGATATGTACAGAAAATATGTATATTAAATTTTCATTTCGAACAATATTAGAAAGATCTATGAAATCATCACCTTCTAGAGACGAAGGGAACTATGCCAAAAGAGAGACCGCATGCCGCTTGACAAAAAAAAGAGAAAGCCAACATGACCACAATTGACCAGGCGAATGAGCTAGTTTTTCCAAGAACTACACAAAATACGCCACCCAGAGTTTGTACCGTCCACAGACCCCACAATCTGCCTCTCATACCCCACCTATCCGATAGCCGATCTGACAGCCACCCGCCACCAGGACGAGATATTAAATTTGCTAAGCCAAAACTCGCAGCAATGCACCCTGCATTGGTGATGTTGACATTAAATCGATCATAAAAATACTGCGCTATTATGTTGTCGACTGTTAGTTCTACACCAAAACAGTATCCATAAGTCAGGGCTAGGATCCATCCCCTGTAGTTGGTAAGTCCGTACTTCAACACCTGCAAATATGCGGTTTGTAGATTGTTAGTGAATTGTGTTAAGCAATGTGGATCGAACAAACAAACGATCAACATAGTATTTTTAATCAAGGTATACCTTAGTCAAGCTATCCTTGTGCTTCTCGCCAGACTTGTGAAGCTCACTGTAATTCCCATCAGGCATGTCTTGCCCAAGTAACATGACACTGATAGCAGAAACAGTTTGTATTACTCCGGGAAGAAAGAATGCGATCCTCCATGCAATGAAATGTGTGATTCCGCTATTCTTAATCAATTCGTAAACAAAAGGCATGATCAATTGCGTGGCACCGCCACCAAGATTGCCCCAACCAGCAGCAAGCCCATTGGCAGTTCCAACCTTTACATATAAGAAGTGTGAAACATTGCTATAAAATCACCCATTCTATTTTGCATATTTGTACTTGAGATTATTATTTTGTATGATGTAAAAGAAACATATCATGACTGTTTTCAGGAACAATTTTACTTGATCAATCTTCTCTGTAGCATAAAATTTAAATATCGAGTAGTTGCTTGCGCAAACCTTAGGAGGGGAGAACATGGAGCTCATCCAGAACTGAGTGGAGACAAACGAGGCAAGAGAAAAACCAGTGAAGAATCGGACTAGGAGGAATTCCATGGGTGACTCGACGACTGCAGTCAAGTACACGGCCGGCGTTGTAATGAGGATGAGTGAGGCTGAGGCAAGCCTGACATGAAGAGCATAAATATTATAATGGAAAATAATATATATTCTTTCTAAATTTTCTCATATTAATTGAGTGTTGACAATTAATGATAAATCAACCAAATTAGACAATGACGTATGTGAAATTAATTATTTTATAACACCCTTGACATGTATGCAAATCTAAATACAAAATGTAGGTGTATATGGGTAAATCTAGGTTTGTGTTGTACAAAAAGAACAACAATCACATATAAATTCCGTCTAGAGGAACAAAATTCAATTCTTGTAATCAGAAGGGTGCCCAATAATGGACTATTATGATCACCGTGGGGGATCTTATAATCTGGTTCCACATATAGACAATATTATTCTTACAATTTCAACATATACAAAATCAATTTATACGTGCATGCCGCTTTGTGTGTGAAAACAGAACACTTAAACCTATCGGCTAGTTTGATGGGAAATTCTGTTGTTCTATATTGAAGTTCTTACCAATTAAGAGTTAAATACTCAATTTTAACTTAGAAGGAATCAGCAATAAAATCATCCTGAGTGAATAATACCTTGGGCCAAACAGGTCGCATGCAGTTCCCATTACTATACGCGCAAACACTGCGCCAGATACAGATGCAATACCGGCATTTCCAATATCCGTAGCCGTCAAAGAAAGATTATCTCTGATCACGGGTAGCAATGGTGGGGCTGCAAAGGAGGAGACAAAACAGCAAAAGAAGGAGAACCATGAGAGATGGAATGCGCGCATGTGCGGCTTGGCTAAGGAGAGGACCGAGAACTCAGTTGCCTTGTGGTCCGAATCAACCGGAAGCTTGAATTTTGGTGCATTAAGGGACCTATCGACCTCCAAATAGGCACCCTTGTTGTCTGCTTTATCTTGTGCCATCTTTCTTTTGTCTCAATGGCGAGTTTCTTTACCGAAGTCGATGGTTAATAGTTGTACAATTTCTCTCTCTCTCTCTCTCTCTCTCTCTCTCTTGCTAAAAATGAAAGTGAGAGAATAGGTTTTCTTTCGCAAAATATATCTTATTTATAGGCAGTTTTATAGCACATAATTTTGAGATCTATGTTAGATGCTCGCAGTATGGATTTGAATGTTATCCGGATTCGGGTAATTATCAAATATGAATATTCATTTTTAAATATATAATTGACATATTGATTTATCATAATACATTACATTTGTAATTGTTTTATAAAAAATATACAATATATATCTTAATATAGATTCTATACAAATTTTTAAGGGAAATTTCAAAAAACCTCCTATCTTTTTTGGATATTCTAAAAAAACCCTTATCTTTTGGAAACTCCAAAAAACTTCCTCTACCTAATTTTTATTTTCAAATACCCCCCTATAGGGGTTAAAACTAACCGTGGATGGTGTTAAATTTTTTTTGGACCAAAATACCCTTCTATTTTCATATGTATATTTTTTGTTATTTTTTCATTAATTTTATTAGTTTTAAAAAAATTCATAAATAATTTTTAACGTATAATGATTTCACAAAAATAAAATTATTAAATGTTGTGTTTGTATAATTTTAATATTTCATTTATTATTAATGAAAAACTAACATCAGATAATAATAAAATAAACAACTTGAAAATATATTGAAAGAAAAATATTTCTTTAAACATTTATTTTAATTTTATTTTCGTTCTTCTTTTATGTATGGTTTTAATAGATTCATGATATTTTATTTTTTAATATTTGCAAGGTGTTCTTTTAATATTGTTGTTCATCTTATTATTATTTTATGTTATTTTTCAATAAAAAGTTATGAAAGTCAAATATATGTAATGTATGAAATATTAAAATTATATAAATATAACATATGACAATTATTTTTTAAAAATTATTATAAGCAAAAAAAAAATTAGGACTTTTTTAAAATTAATACAAATAACAAAAACATTATTTTAATTACTAAATATGTAAAATGAAGGGTATTTTGGTCATAAAAAAATATTTAACACCATCCATAGTTAATTTTGATCCCATAGGGGGGTATTTGAAAATAAAAGTTTGGTAGAGGGGTTTTTTTGGAGTTTCCAAAAAGATAGGGGGTTTTTTAGAATATTCAGAAAAGATAGGGATTTTTTTGAAAATTTCCCATTTTTTAATATATTGTTACACATTACATTTATAATTGTTTTTAATAAAATATATATGTTATGAATGATAAAGAAAACTATAATTTATAGTTTTCATTTACAAACCGAAAATGATTCGAATTTGTATTCATATTTGATAATATCTGAACCGTATCTATATCTATTTGATATCCAAATTGTATGTGGATCCGGAAAAAAAATCATACGCGAATTTGAATTTGTTTGGACACGGATGCATTTTGAGCATTATTCCAACCGGATCCGAACCATTGACATGTCTAACTGCCAGTTTGTCTGGTTGAAAGGATCTTTAATCGGTTATAATTAAGAAAATACCCTAGCCGCCAGTTTGTCTGGTCCAAAGGATATTTAATTGGTTGTAATTAAGAAAAGATAATCAAGAGATTAAGAATCTTTAATTGGTCGTTGTTAAGAAAACACATTCATGCGATCTTTGGACGATGTGAGAGGTTATTGACTTTGAATCAGAGGGGTATCTCTCCTTGCTTTCAGAGTTTAATGGCCGGCTATCTGCAAAAAGAAATCTAGCCAATTTGTGCTGGTTGAATAGTCTTGTCCACACTCTCCTTTTTTTCTCTACAAATTCTAAATCTATCCATCCATACATTTTGATATTAAATGATTCATATTTTATCTTTCCAACAGAAAACAGTGGTATTTTATTTAGTTAGCTTTCTATTTTCCTGGTTTTTATATGTGGCTTAAGGTTAATTGAGAGTTTAGGGGTTTATGCACCCTTGTATTTAAAAACAAAAACTCTTGTAATAACTCTTGTAATATTAATTAAGCAATAGATGTGGGACTTGTGAGCCCACTCTATTTTGATCAAAAAATAATTGACCAACGTGTTTTTGCAACGGATATATGTGTGGATAAGAAGGAAATTGGCTCTTGACAGACTCGGAAAGATTCTTGGTTTTGACTTTTGGACAACGTGCAGAAATGTAGGCCAAAATGCTAATTAATCTGAAATTATCAAGGTAACAGCATTTGTTATTCTAATTTCTTAACAATTCTTTTTGTTGAAGATTTATATTATTTTTATACGAAAATTAAAAGTTGAAATTATTTTAGAATGATCTACACAGAATCGAACTGTAATAAGTTCATCTCGCAATATACTATTTAACGAATTCAACTTATCAAAATAATATTTTGTTTATTCCTGAATATACATTTATAACAATTAGATTAGATTATATTTGAATTTAAAAAAGATAGATTCAACTTAACAACCTCGTTTTATTATATTGGAGTAAGTGACGTCATTTGGTAATAATTAGTAAAATACCGGCGACTTTGTTGTTGAGTTTTTTAATTGTTTGAAGGCACGTAATTATATCTTATGTATAAAGTAAATAAATTTCTTGCAATTCTAAGCCTCCACGTCATCAATGATTTTTGTGTAAAAAAAATATTTTTTAATTTATATTTTGGTCCTTTTAATTTACATTTTGGTCATTTTTAGTTTTAATTTACATTTTGGTCATTTTTATTTCAAAAACACGTTATTTGGACTCCTCAGAACGTTAAAAGATTGTTATGAATCGAAAATCAAACATTCTTACGAAGGAAATACAGTTTTTGATCAACGGTAAAATGGTATGTAGAAGGACAAACGAACGTACGCGTTCGTGGACATAAGAAACAGTTTTAGTAAAACTGGCATAACGTTCAGATAACGACTCCAATTCGAATGGTTCAAATTGGATTGGTTAGATAATGAGATTATCTAGAACTTTCATGAAGAAATATATTTCATTTGAGCGATGTATCAGTGTCGTTTTAATGAAATACCGAAAGGGTGCGACAGTTTGACATACAGTTAGTACAATCGTCATAACTTTCGCATCCCAACTCCAATTGGGCTGGGACAAATTGGGTTGGACAGGTAATAAGATTATCTAAAACTTTTGTTAAGGTTTGAAGTCTGTTGGAACGATTTAATAATTTCGTTTCAACAAAAAACTTAAAGGGTGTATGCAGTTTTCTGTTTGAAAAGCTCTATAGTAGATATACATACATTTTGGCACACCCTTATCCTATGTAGTTTATATATGATGTTTCTCTCTGATCAAAATAATTAATCGATGTCAATCAAAATTAATCGAAGTGAATCAATGTCAATTAAAGAGTTAATCCTGATCTAATTCAGATTAGACTAATTGAGATGATCATTCGAAAGAACACCATCAATAGTTGAATGGGTGCGAAGAGAAAGAGAGAGAGAAAATGAGTTTTCTCGGATTAGAGAATCAAACGCGATCAAGCAAGTTCGCCGGTGCATCGTCTAGGCAGATGCATCCACGACCGAGGTGCTACGACTCACGGTGGATACGACTAGAGGAGCGACACATGTGGCTCTTCGTTTGTGATTGAACCGGAGAAGTAAAGGAGCAAAAGGCTGTGGAAGCGTGTGGGCATGGGACGCACGAAGACAACCGGAGACGTCTCCAAACAGTGGAAGACGTGTGGTATGGAACGCATGGGCTAGTCACCAACGTGACACCGGAGAAGGGAAGGATGCGATTAATCAACCCGTCGTGCGTGATCAATTTCACGCTGGTAATCGTCTATCCTACTTTGCATCGTACTCTCGAAGTCGAGGCGTGATCTCGAGATTTGGGAACCGGACCGGGCCTTCATATCTGTCGTGCGTGATCAATTTCACGCTGGATCGATTTCCTTCAGTGGTATCAGAGCGAACGTCATCGATTCGAGGGTCGAATCATAGTCGTATATTCGATATACGCACGGGTTATCAAAGTTCGTACCTGTTTGCATGATGCTAGATATTTAGAACGTCAATTTTGTCAAAATCACAAGTGAAATTCACTAGAGATCAATCAAAAGTTGATTGAGAGTATCTAGGAATGATCGTGAAAAAGTTTCATGATTTATCGTTTTGGAAACGAGCGAAAACGGAAGAAATGGCGAATACTGCAGAAAACTGTGTTTTCTGCGCCCCGGGGCCAATTTTCTCGCTCCCCATTGTCCCCAGGGGAGTGGGGAGGGGGGGGGGGTGCATAGGGGTCCCCAAGGGGTGACAGGGTGCAAGGGTGCGATGGGAGATTGACGGTCACGCCCCAGGGCCTATTTTCACGCCCCCAGGGTCATTTTTCCACGCCCTTGGACCATTCTGCATGGCCCCTGGATGCTGTTTTTTTTTTTTTTTTTTGCGATAACTTTGGCTACGAAACTCGAAAATTTAAGTTCTTTATATCGATAGAATCGACATCACTCATACTTGCATATAAAATGATTATTAAAGGTTAATAATTGATCAAATCTTGTGATGGTTATGTAATACGATTATGTCACGTATACAAACATGAAAATCATGATCCCTCATAATATTTAAGTCGTGGAAATGTCTTCCATGTCCACAACCATCGAAATTGGTATCACAATGTGTGTGTAGTCAGGCCTTCGTCATGCACACATGTTGTCGGTATCAATGGGTGGCAAGCATTAATTGGGGACTCACGTGTTGTTAGGCCTTCGTCATGCACGTGAGTAGTCCACTTGAACGATACATTTGATATGGTTGTGAATTAACCGTCCAAGCCAATCCGATTAGAGTTCGGGACATAGTTAGAATGCACACACCGAATTGGGATTGTATATGATACGATTCATCACCGAAATTCTATAAAAGTTCAAGAATCGTACTGGATACGGTTGGATTTTGTCCTACCTAAATAAGCGAGAACCAACCCGATAGGCCTTCGTCACTTGTGGGAGGATTGTAAAATATGGATCTTGGGTGTTATGGACTTGGAGTCCCGTATCGGTATAAGGGTTACCGATTCGATAAAAATAACACATTTATTTATTCATCATGTAAGCATATAGATTAAGTATGCACGGTTAGGAGCTTAATCTTCATCATCCAATTAGAATCATGTTTTCCAGCAACACGAAATATATCGATGAGATCGATATGATAGATGGCTTTTGGGTCGGAATTACCGTATTTAACCTTGATAGTTAAAGAATAGTTCTTAAACTTAAAGGGACGTGTTGGACACGTAGATGGTAAATTCGGGGCTCGAGGCTTTGGCTTTAGAGAAAGCCACGTTTGATAAACTTAAGAAGGAATCGATCGATATTACGTGTCTTGTGGTGGCATGTATAGACGCAAATTTTCAAAATTGTTTTCAGAATTCGAAAGTAAAACGCAACGCTCAAGAAATAGTTTCAAGAGCTATAGCGTGTTGAATTGTTCAATACGGCTCAATGAGTTGGTTAACTTTGAGACGCCTTACGGGTCTTTGATTAACACTCGCGTGTTGATGGTACGAGTTTTGATCTTCGTGCCGAATATCATATGCATTCGATAGATAATTCGATCCCTAAAATTGCATGAGATGCAACATAAAT
This sequence comes from Luzula sylvatica, assembly GCA_946800325.1. NCBI lineage: Eukaryota > Viridiplantae > Streptophyta > Magnoliopsida > Poales > Juncaceae > Luzula > Luzula sylvatica. The sequence goes on along the minus strand of OX326956.1, from coordinate 57,436,063 downwards.
TGAATTGGAGATGCTTGGAGCGTCCGGGGAATCCAAAGCATATAGATGCGTGGATGTCCTTGTAAATTAGATGCGTGGATGTTCTTGGCCATATGAACGAGATACACATATCTAGATTCCATGTGATGGATTGCTAGAATCATTCGAATTAGATTCGATTGATTAATGCGATACTTATTTATTAGGCAAGATGACAAAATGCATCATTCTCCAAAGGTTGGAGAAAGATCCAACGAATTATTGGAAATTACATTTAGATGTAAATGATCCGATAAGTTCCAAGGCAAGAGGAGGCTATCGGTATTTTGTTACGTTTACGGACGGTTAAAGTTGATACGGTAATATCTATTTAATGCATGCCGAAACAGAGACTTTTGAAAGGTTCGAAGAGTTTCAAAAACGAAATACAAAATCGACTTTGCAAGAAAATCTAAACTTTTCGATAGTATCGAGAAGGCGATTATTTGAGTTAAGAGTATTGATGATTGTGAAATCGTTTCACGATTACCTTTATTCGGAACATTGAGATGTGTCCGAAAATAAGAAATGAACGCATGTTGGACATGGTTCAATAAATGATAAGTCAAACGGATCTTCCAAAATCATTTTGGGGATATGCCCTTGAGACCGCGGCAATAATAAATGGTTGCGTATAAGATATGGACCATAAACCTTCTAATCGGTACAAAAGATGCCATATGAGATATGGATCGGAATGGTTCCGAAATTGTCATTGGTGCAGATTTGAGAAGGCCCGGTCCGGTTCCCTAAATCCAAGAACACGCCATGACTTCGAGGGTACGATGCAAAGTAGGATAGACGATTACCAGCGTGAAATTGATCACGCACGACGGGTTGATCGCTCGCATCCTTCTCTTCCTTCGGTGTCACGTTGGTGACTAGCCCGTACGTCCCATGTAGGGAAATATCCCCGGCCCCGGGCCCGCGCAGCGGATATGTAGGCCCGGTCCGATTCCCCGATTCCCGAGATCACGCCACGACTTCGAGGGTACGATGCAAATAGAAGGTTAGATCCATACCAGTTCCAAATTGATGGAACACGAAGGGTTGATCGCTGCCTCCTATTCCTCCGGTCACGTTGGTGACTTTACGCGCGTCCCACACCGTGCGTCCTTCACCGTTCGTTCCCGTTCTTCGATCCTTCGGTTCGATCACAACGGAGAGCCCCAAGTGTTGCTCCTCCACACGTATCCACCTTGAGTCGGAAGACGCCGGACACGGATACACCTGCCTAGACGATGTATCGGTGCACTTGCTTGATCTCGATCGATTCTCTATTAATCTCTCTTCGTGCCTTTTCACTCACAAAAGATCAAATCTGAATTTGCTCTTTTCTTGTGTCTTGGGCAGAATATTGCTTTGAATTACTTATGAATTCCTTAGTGAAGATGAGAGAGAAAATCCTATTTATACCTAATAGGATAAGGATTAGCCAAAAGTCATGTATATCCAATATACACCCTTTCACACAGAAAACTGTATGAACCTGTTCAGTATTCTGTCCAGACGAAATTGATAAATTTCTCTGACAGAAAATCAACCAACACGAAAGTTGTCGATAATCTTATTATCTACTCAACCCAATTTGGCCCAGCCCAATTGGAGTTCGTATGCAAAAGTTATGACTATTTTACTAACTGTATGTCATACTGTTGCACCCTTTCGGTATTTCACAGAAACGACACTTATACTTCGTTCATATGAAATATATTTCTATATGAAGGTTGTAGATAATCTCATTATCTATCTAACCCAATTTGAACCATTCTAATTGGATTTTCCCACTGAAAGTTATGGCCACGAATGTACGACTACATTCGTTTATCCTTGTGTACACTTTTACGGTTGATCCGAAACTGTATTTCTTTCATCCCATACCGCACGTCTCCCACCGTCTTGACACGCTTCGGGTTGTCTTCGTGCGTTCCATGCCCGCATGCTTCCACAGCCCGTTACTCGATTCGCTCGTTTCCGTCTCCGGCAGATTTCGTTCCTCCGAATCGATCACAACCGAAAGAGCCCCAGATGTTGCTCCTCTACGTGTATCCACCTTGACTCGTAAGACGTCGGTCGCGGGTGCAACTGCCTAGACGAAGCACCGGCGAACTTGCTCGATCGATTGATTCTCTTCTCCGAAAAAACTGTTTTTCTCGGTTCTCTCTCTTTACACCCTTTCACTCAATAGAAAGATGTCTCTCAATATTTCTGGAATATTCTGAATATTCTAAATGAATTCACATCTGGATTGACCAGAGAGAGAGAGAGAAACATCCTATTTATATCACATATGATTAGGATTGGCCAAAAGACATGTATATCAAATATACACTCTTTCACACAGAAAGTTGCATGAATCTGTCCAGTATTCTGTCCATACGAAATTGGTAAATTCCTCTGACAGACAATCAACCAACACGAAAGTTGTAGATACTCTTATTATATACACGATCAAATTTTTTCTGGCCCAATTGGAGTTGGTATGCAAAAGTTATGACTGTTTTACTAACTGTATATCATACTGTTGCACCATTTCGGTATTTCATAGAAACGACACTGATACTTCGTTCATCTGAAATATATTTCTACATGAAGATTGTAGATAATCTTGTTATCTATCTAACCCAATTTGAACCATTCAAATTGGATTTTCCTACTGAAAGATATGACCACGAATGTACGCTTACATTCGTTTATCCTTGTGTACACTTTTACGGTTGATCCTGAAACTGTATTTCCTTCAGGCTAGTGGGAGTAGAATAAATCTCGAAAGAGTTCGAGATATGAAAAATGAACATTGAGCCGATGAAAGTTGACACTAATTCATCAAGAGTTGATGAACGCAAGTTGAACACACAAATGATTTTTTCATAGATCAAGTAGGCTATGTCGTAAGCCGATAAATACGGATTTATCGTGGCTAATGATGAGAGATCGAAATCATATATCGATTTGGTATCCTACAAGGAGGCTATGAGAATAACGGTTCCACATGGCATGGTGCCATGAAATATGAGATTCAATCCGTGCAAGTTATGAAGTTTGGAACTTGATTTCGCCACTTTCTGGGTTAGACCCGTGAAATGTGAATGAGTTTTCAAGGTGAAGAACCGACATGGATAGGAATTTGCATATATGCAAAGCGAGGCTCGTAGCGAAGAGTTTCAAGTATTTCATAGTCGGACTATGAAGAAACGTTTTCGCATGTAGCCATGCTTTCACATTTTTGAAATTATGCTTGCCATGGTCGCGTATTATGACTATGTGATGTGGCAAAATGGATATCAAAACCGAATTTCTTCACAGAAATTTTATGAAAGGATGTGTACTTGACACAACCTTACGGTTTTGTCGATTCATAAGAATCGGGGATAGGATATGCTTGCTTTAACGATCCATATGATGGATTAGAGAAAGCTTCTTAGAATTGGAATATTCGTTTTGACGAAGTTATAAACTGTTATAACATTGTCGGAACGAATGAAAACATTGTGTACACATGAAGGTTAGTGGGAGCCGCGTTATATTTCTTGTAACGACAAAGGATTTAGGCGAGACCGCTTATGAATTAAGCGTGAAGATCTATTATGATAGATATAAGAAGTTCCTCGTTCTAGATTATAGCACGTATATCGACATATTGTTGAAAATGATTTTCAACATATAACTCCTTGGAGGAGTTAAAGTGAAAAATGTCGAATGGCAGAATTTTCTACGGCTCGATGTGAGACATCAAGCAGGGCGAAAAGTAATGATATGATGCTTTACATTTGATGTGATGATCTATTATATCTGTCATGATATGTATGTGGATGTACGTCGTACATATGAAGCGTCTAATTTACCGTTAATAAAATCCAAGGGAATCACACGAGTTTCAATGTAATGCGATTACATGAGACTAACTCTTGTGAATATATAATGGTTATACGTATATATACATAATGGTTATGTGTATTTAGACCCATCGGAATTTATATTGATAGCGGTGAAGTTTGTACTTGAATACTTTGCGAAAGAATTTAGGATTTTATTTTATCTATAATGGTGTGGAGGACGGGTTGGTTATAAAGAGTTATCCCAACGGTAGTTTCCAAACATATAGCACGACTTTCGATTACGAAGTGTGTACATGTTTTGCTTACACGAAAATACGGTTATGTGCAAAGGTTCCACACGACCAATGGTTTATGATTCTATTTACGGATGCGAGTATATTGCGGTTCTTGATCGCAAAAGGAAGCGGTATGGATCAAAGATACATGAGCAAACTCGAAGTAGTCACGAGTTATCGGATTTATGGATGTGGATTGCGTGAGACGCAATAGTACAAGCCAAAAATGTCGAGGTCACAACCACTTCTAGCCAATACTCAAAAAATTTCATTTGATCCGTGAAATTTTGTGAAAGGATGTGATCATAGGTATATGGAAATGTTCCAAACCTTACGAAGATTAACACTAGCGGCAACATGCGGACCCGTTTACTAAACCGTTCTCTCTAGTCGCGCGTGACTGTCATGCGATAACTATGGGTACGGAGATACCTAGAGGAGGAAGAAGATAGTAGAGTGTAGTTATCTAATACGATAGTCCTCGCAGGTTATGGGTATGGAGATACCTATAGGTAAACGCTGCATCTCCCCAATACTTAATCCATATGAGTGCATTTTAAAAAAATTGTTTACTTAAATTTTTATGCATTCACCTTACGTGAAAATTGTGTGCGGGTTGTGTAATATGATTACATGAACCCTGATTTGAGCTTGTGTGGACGTCAGCACGTGATTATGTGCAGTGAAACCATCACACCTAAAGTTTCATTTCTAAAACATCCCTAGTCGCGGGTCAGTTTGCTTAAGAGAGAAGCATTTCTATTATCCGATAATAGACTGAATGCGTACACTAGTACGTTAGCCGAGGAGATGATTATGTTTTGCTAATTATAGGACAAGGTGCTTGTCGAATCGGGAACGTAGATATATGTTAGGTGACATATATTGGATATGACCAAAACCGCGAGACCATGACATGGTTTAGTCATTATAGATGGACTCGCGACGAGTAGGGTATTAGGTTCTTCACATTTGAGGGGACCATTGATTGCGTTACGTGCGTAACACAATGCTTTGATATAACCTTACGCATGCCGTAACAGGGGGGCCAGAACGGTCATCATTGGGTATTGTCCGAAACACGGAATTCAATATGAGTTTCCATGATAGGAATTGTATATTCCGAAAGGAATAGATATCTCTTAGGCGCCGCTCGATGATTGATTAACGAAATCTGCGGCTGCAGTCAATGATGTTAATGGTTAATATCGATTGAAATTTGTTTACTCAACTCGGAATCGGGGAATAAGTGTTGTTAATCAAATTATAAGGATGACTATCACCATGCCTTTTGATTAACGGATATCGCTAACAAGAGAACTAATAACCGCTATTCGAGATAGGCACAATGATCACAATCATTTTTCGTTTTAACAGGGGTAGCCATGATGGAGTGACTAGATCCCGCTCATTGGTTTGTAATGTTTAATAGCTTACTGCCATCGTTAAACGAACCTACACGGTCACACAACGAGTCGTACTATGTTGGCCTTGATTGCAAGTTTTTGCACATAGGATGTGCATGGCTTTAGCGTATATGATACGCGGGCTAGATTCTCTGCTATAGTGTATATGTGATATACATGAGTACCTTTTAGTTAGATCTGAAACTGAGTGGGAGACTGAAGGAAATACAGTTTTGGATCAACGATAAAATGGTACGTAGAAGGACAAACGAACGTACGCGTTCGTGGGCATAAGAAACAGTTTTAGTAAAACTGGTATAACGTTCAAATATCGACTCCAATTTGAATGGTTCAAATTGGGTTGGTTAGATAATGAGATTATCTAGAACTTTCATGAAGAAATATATTTCATTTGAGTGATGTATCAGTGTCATTTTAATGAAATACCGAAAGGGTGCGACAGTTTGACATACAGTTAGTAAAATCGTCATAACGTTCGCATCCGAACTCCATTTTGGCTGGACCAAATTGGGTTGGAAAGGTAATACAATTATCTACAACTTTCGTTAAGGTTTGAAGTCGGTTGGAAGTATTTAATAATTTCGTTTCAACAGAATACTGAAAGGGTGTATGCAGTTTTCTGTTTGAAAATGTGTATTGTAGATATACATACCTTTTGGCCCATCCTTATCCTATGTAGTATATATAAGATGTTTCTCTCTGATCAAAATAATTAATCGATGTCAATCAAAATTAATCGAAGTGAATCAATGTCAATTAAAGAGTTAATCCTGATCTAATTCAGATTAGACTAATTGAGATGATCATTCGAAATAACATCATCAATAGTTGAATGGGTGCGAAGAGAAAGAGAGAAAGAGAAAAGGAGTTTTCTCAGATTAGATAATCAAACGCAATCAAGCAAGTTCGCCGGTGCATCGTCTAGGCAGGTTGATAAGGGGATTTTTCGTCACTTTTTACATGCGTAAAATATAGAATTTAAACACATAAAAATGCTTCAAGTATACCAAATATTCATAATTCCAATTTATTGAGATTAAATACTTTAAATTGTGTTTTTGTATTAATGTCAGGTGAAAAGTGCAATATATCGCAAAACCAGGACTGTAGATGGATTGGTCTCGTCGTGCCGATCGATTTGATATATCATATGTTGATATTTGACGGAAGCATGAGAGAGAAATCGAGCTTTAACTTCAAACGGATCAAAAATGACTCACTTCATGAAGAAACCCGTCACACGAAAGATTGCACAGAACTAACCACAGCAGATCCCTGACAGCACAGTAAAAGCTTCTGACACGCGTCAGATCTCACACGAACTGCTTCCCTGTGATCCGAGTACAGCGAGTCATCTCCCTTCCAATAAACAGACCCATTACACCGCAGACCACACGATCGTCTCAACAGCAAATCCCTGCTCGTTGGAACGGTAAAGTACAATAATGATTGGGTTAATGATTACCCTGACAACCAATGATTGGTTCATAATAGTGGTGTTTGATTCTCTGTGGCGCGCATCTCGTGCAGTCTGCGCTGCAACCATTTCTCCACTCTCTAAACGTGCCATGGCACGATCGGCTACACCGATTCTCCAACAGAAAATCTTCGAGTTATTAAAGGTCAACAGAATTTTTGTTTTATACGAAAATTATCTCCCTCCATTTAATTTTACAATGGACGTGTCCATTACCAAGCCCAAAGAAGAAAATACAAAGCCCAGATTCTACTCTCTCTCTCCAATGCAGTTCTAAATGGAGCTGATCTGATTTTTGGGCTGAATTTCGTTTGATTTAAATGGGATTTATTCTGAATCTTTGGAAGATATTATGAAGGGTATTTTTGGGTTTTCTCACTCATCCTTTGGCCAAATCTGATGAAATTTGGACCGTTGGATTCAGTGCAACATGCTCTAGCTACCCATGCAAGTGGCAACATCAGATCTGGAATTTTCGAATTATTCCCCCCTCTTTTCTCCTATAAAAGGCACCCAAAACCTCTCTCTCAACTCACCTTTGGTCCTCATTGGTCGAACCACCATTTTAGGGGGAAGGTAAGGTCTCTTCCTCTTCCCCCTCCATTGTTAGAGCATCTCGAGCTCCCTCGCTCAGCTTTTGAGCCATTTTCGCCAAGAATTCGTGTCTCGCACGGTTTTCGAGGCCGCTCCGAGGATCGATCCTCTCTCTCTCAAGCTTCCGAAGTTTCTCTCCTCCTCCTCTCATCTCCTTTCAAGGTGTGAAGACTCGAGGACCTCTCCAAGATTCGATCTTGGACTTCACTCTCTTCTTTTTTGGTACTCTCTTTTACAATTTTATTGTTTTGATTAGGAAAATATTAGATTTGAATAAACTCTGATTGTAGATCTGTTATATTTGATAAAATAGAATTTGTAGAATTTTTGTGGATTTTATTTCGTAATTTTCCTATTTTTACTTTGTGAAATACTCGATTGTTTTGTGCTGTTTTGTTAATTCCATTTAAAATAGAAAAATACTCAAAAATAATTCTTTCTCAATATCACTGTTTAGATTTAGATCTGTAGTTTAATATAGTTTTTGAATAAATCAATTTCCTGCCATTTTCTATTTGTTGTTGATTTTACAAGTTCAATTGATTAAGCAACTAGATCTTGTATTAGTCTCTGGCCAGTTTTGATCCTGATTGTATGTACCTTTTTAAACCTGCAAAAATTACAAATCTTGAATCATTGATTAGATTGTTAAGTCTAGTTTCATAATATTCTTGTCTCGTTCAAAATAATAAAATTTCCTATTTGATATGAATTTTTGAATGCAACACATGCAAATCTGGAAATTGTGCATCATTGAATCTCAGAAGAATAATTGTGTAGAGCTGACTATTGTGAATTAAAATTTGAAATTTTTAGCATCTGTTTGTGAGATCTGGATATTCATTGTCCCAATTTTTCATAATTTTTGGATCAGTAGAAATAATTTTAGAAATTCGCATTCGATTATACGCAAAATTTCCTTGGAACGAACCTCTACTTAGCCTATTCTAGTAGTTGTTTATAAATTGTTTTGATTAACTCGTGAGATTGAATTTACACTTTTAAACGACCTATTTTACGTGTTATCAAATGGCGCCGCTGCCGGGGATTTTTTGTTGAAGTATTTTCGAAATCTTGAAATTCTTGAATTTTTCTAATTCACTTTCTTTTTCTCTTATTTTGCGAGGTACATTCACGATGGATTGGCAAGACGAAACTCTACAAGAATTGTGCGATCGAACTGTACGAAGGGTAATGATGGAACAAGAAGAACGAGAAAGAAGACTATGCAACGAAAGAAATCACTCTCAACGAAACGCAAGCTTTAACATGCCGGTGTAACATGGCTGATCAAAGCGAAGGAAAAAGAAAAATTACTAGAACCATTATTGTTCGTCAATCCGCCAAATCCGGAACCCCCATGCGAGATATACCAAGATATCCAAGATCGAATTCAAGACGAGATAGAAAGAGCTTTAATTGCGCGAGAGATCCACGAATTTAACCGAACTAAGGATCATGCACCATGCACCGAGCTCAATCAGAGATTGGCTGAGCGACGCTTCCGCGGACTCCGAAGGAAAAATGTCCGTCGACAAGGATTGGCTGCACAAATTATGCAGCTTAGCGGGTGAAGGGTTGAAATCAAACCCGCAAGCAACTCCATTACTGATCGGTGAATTGGAAAGGAAATCACTAAGAGATGCCGGGATTATGCAACAAATACTAGAAAATGAAGACAAAGACGGGCCCCAAAAAAACACGGCCGACCCAAAGGAAATTCAAACCGTCAAAAAGAAAAAAAGGAGAATCCTCCCTGCCAAAATATTGGACGCACAGGAACCTACAGGATCAAAACTGAAAATGATCGTATCCGACAAGAAACCCATACCCGCTAAGAAAATCAGACCCGCAAAGGCAGATGGACCCACTAAGGAACTCATACCCGCTAAGGAAACCGGGCCCGTCAAGAGAGTGATACCCGCTAAGAAAATCAGACCCGCTAAGGCCCAGGATCCAATATCACGGTCAAAGGCCAAGCTAACTGGACCCGCCAAGCAAACTCGACCCACCAAGGAAATCAGACCCGCTATGGTGCAGGATCCAATAGCACCCCCGGATGAGCCGTCAACGAAGGCAGTAACTATCACCCCCCCTGAACTTGAATGTCACCAAAAATCCCGAGGTTGAAGAACAAGGTTTGGACATATTACTCTCCTCTATTCAAAACGAAATCCTAATTCACAAAATTTTTTTTTTACATAAAGTCACTACCCCCGAAATAATTCAAACCGGAAACGACTCAACTAGGCAAGGCTCGCGGGCCAAAATCCCATCAAAAAAAAAAGGGATCACCTAGATTGGGCCGAGTCCAAAAAGAAAAAAAATCTCCTAAACTTTGCAAAAAAACCAAAGGCTAAAACTCTGATTAAAAAACTAAAGGAAGAAGAATTGAAGAAAACACCTCTGGATAGGAAAAAAATAAACGAGATTCATTTGGCCCTAGGCCTCGAACTCATGGAACAACTAACAGAGAAGGAACTCAATACATCAGAAAAAAAAATTATACCAACAGCCCCTGAAATAGCCAGTACTAAACCGACCCAAAAAAAGAAACAAAAATTAATTCACAATAAATTATCGAGCTTCTTAAAGCTAGCAAAAAATAGCAAAAAAATAAACATGCCGATTGAGGTTCAAAATGTTTCAGAATTATCTAACTCCTCTTCTCTCGTATTTCAAGGACAAAAGGAGGCAAGGAACAAGGTCGAACAAACGAACAAGGATGAGGACGATGAAATGGAGGAAGAGGAAGAAGAATTCGAGGAAGCTCAAGAGGACGATTACAAGGATGATTACATCGATGAGGTGGATTATGAGGACGAACCGCTCTCTCGGGAGGACATCGTCTAAGAGAGCCGAATATCTCTACCACCTCCGAATGTTTTCTCTAATGTTTAGGAAATCAAGGACTTTATCTATGTTTAATTATGTGTACGAACATTAATATTTTGTCGTGGAATGTATGTGGTTTAGGTCTAAGAGGTAAATGCAATATTGTTAAGGAAATGATACGTAAATCAAACGCTAATATCGTTTGCCTTCAAGAAACGAAATGGTCAATGTCAAACCCCTTCCAAAATAAAAGAGTACTCACAAAGAGACACGGCAATGTTCTCACGAAAGAGGCTCAAGGAACCAAAGGGGGTCTCCTCGTGGCATGGGATGGAAAGATAGACCTCGTAAGCTCTTTCGAAACATCGAATTGCTTAAATATCATTTTCTCGTGTCAACAAGGCCAACATTTCCTTCTATCAAACACCTACGGCCCGTCCATGCCGGCCGGTAAGGAAGAATACTTCACCGAAATAAAAAATTTGAACTCCACCCTAAAACTACCTTGGACCATAATTGGAGACTTCAATCTAATTAGGGCAAGGGAAGACACCACCTCGACATTAATCAATACTTCCCATATAATCAAATTTAACGATGCCATCGACGCGGCTCAAATAATTGAGATACCACTAAGGGGTAGAAAATTCACATGGACAAACAAACGGAAAGAACCGACTCTTGCTCGGCTCGATAGGGCTTTCGTATCGAGCAACGTATTGCTTCAAAACTCCAATATCACCCTTCATGATCTCCCAATGATTACATCGGACCATACCCCAATCTTGCTAGCCTTTAAATCTAATCAAATAGCCTCCTCAAAACTTTTCCGTTTCGAGCGAGCATGGTTAAAATTCAATGCAATCAAGGACATAGTTGCGGAAAGTTGGGGGGCAACAATTAAATACCAACTCATGCGCTTTTGAGCGGTTCAAGTTCGGTCTAAAAAAGTCCCGGATAAAAATTAAGGAATGGGCAAAGACATTCTTGAAAACATCAAACACGACTATTGAAGATTGCAAGCTTCTTGTAAAAATTCTTGACTTGGCGGAAGAGGCGAGGTCGCTTTCGAATGATGAATTCCGCCTACGAATTTCAACGAAGGAAAAATTATTTGAGCTAATGAATTATAAAGAGGCATTGTGGCAACAAAGGAGCTCATGCATTTGGCTCAAGTTAGGAGACGCCAACACCAAGTATTTTCATGCGATAGCGTCCGCAAGAAATAAAGGAAACAAAATCTCGTGCCTCAAAATGGCCGATGAAATGATCTCGGACCCGATAGTAATTAAGCAAAATTTTGATATATACTACTCCAACATTCTCGGTTCTGACCCAATTACACCGCCCACACATAACTTGGAAGAATGCCTCCCAACATATATCAACTTAAGCAACTCTCTTCGCGATCTAGATGATCCTTTCACCGAAGCAGAGATCAAGGCAACAATTTCGAACATGAAAAAGGGTAAAGCCGTAGGGCCGGAAGGATATCCAATCGAATTCTACCAACACTTTTACGAAACCCTAAAACCCCTAATAGTAGAAATGTTCCAAGTTTTTTCGATCACACACTAAATCTATCCTACATAAATGACGCAACCATATCATTAATACCAAAAAAGGAAGGGGCGATCGAGCTAAAAGATTACCGACCCATTAGTGTAATTAACACGATAGGAAAGATCTTCTCGAAAACTCTAGCTACGCGCTTACAACCGAAAATGGATTCCCTTATTCATAGAGACCAAGCGGCGTTCATCAAGAACCGTTCAATTGGAGAGGTATTTCGCTCCTCAAGGGAGCTACTCAATGCCGCTCATAAAAGGAAGATTCCGACGATTATGCTCAAAATAGATTTTTTCAAAGCTTTCGACACTATTTCGTGGGACTACGTAGACAAGCTTTTACGCGCTCGCAAATGCCCACATCGTTGGAATAAATGGATCACCGAGCTACTACATTCCGCCTCGTCGAGAGTAAAAATTAACGGTTCGCTAGGAAAAATATTCCGTCACAAGAGAGGAGTGAGACAAGGAGACCCGTTATCGCCGATGATTTTCAACCTTGTAGCCGACTCACTACAAGTCTTCCTCCAAAAAATCAAGCATCTCATGACCGCTCCCGTGAGGATTGCAACTCGAGCGTTACAATATGCGGATGACACGATAATATTTATCGAAGCTCATCCGAACAACCTTAAGATTCTATCCTATACTCTTGACTTGTTCCAAAAGGTCTCGGGCCTCCAAATTAATTGGGAAAAAACGACCTTCGTCCCGATTTCTATTCCGACCGAGCTCCACCCCACTATCGCACGCCTCCTAAATTGCTCAAAAAAGGAACTTCCGATCCTATACCTAGGCATGCCTCTTAACTACAAAAAACCGAGAAGAATTGACTTCATCCCCCTAATCAAGAAAATGCAATCGCGTCTCAACGGTTGGAAAGGGAAATGTCTCTCTCTTGGAGGACGACTCGTATTAGCCAAGGCGGTCTTGAATGCGGTGCCCACCTACTTCATGCAATGTTTTAAACTACCGAAATGGCTAGTAAAGGAAATAAACAAAATAACAAGGAAATTTCTATGGAAAGGAGACAAAAATTGTCTAGGCGGCCATTGTTTGGTTAATTGGAAAAGGATATGCATACCCAAGGAAAACGGAGGACTTGGTCTAATTGACATAGAAACACACAACAATGCACTCCTATTGAAATGACTATGGAAAATTAGTACCGACCGTGACGGAATGTGGGGTGCAACCATCAAGGAAATATATGGGATACGAAACGCAACCGATCTTCAATCCATATCCGAGAACCAAGCATCATTCTTCGTAAAAGATCTTCGGGACCTCCTCCCCCAATTTCGTATCGCCTTCGCTGCCGAGACAGACACAAACCCCGATTCTTGGCTCGGCAAAGCTAACTCCTTCTCCACATCCGCAACCTATGGGTTCCTCCGAAATCCGGGAGTTAAGAGTTATTGGTGCTCGTCACTATGGACAATCAAGGTACCGGCAAAGATAAAGTTTTTCGGTTGGTTGGCGTGTCACGAGAGAATCCTAACCGAAGATAATCTAAGGAAAAGAAATTGGCCAAATATACCGGGTTGCAAAAATTGCCCGGCGCAAGAAGAAACGGCATATCACCTACTTATTGAATGTCCATATGCACGTCGGATATGGGCGGCAATCTCGTCTCACATAAAACTAACTTTGGTACAGTCAGACTCTATTATTGACTTTTGGTTTCACAACCGGCTACATCGAAGCAAGGATGACAGGAAAAAAATAGACACCTTTTTCCTAGCGACAATTTGGGGAATTTGGAAAGAACGCAATGAAAGGGTCTTTAGGAACAAGCAAGCTCCGGCTTCCACTACGACTGCCAAAATCATTTATGAAGGGACGAGTTGGATGAAAAATTGCTAAAGGACGGACGAATATAGCCGCTACGACTCAAACGGAAATCAACCATCATATACGAACTCACCTCGCTACCTCTCCGGCCCTCCTCTTTCTCCTTCTCTGCTTGTTTCTTTTTGTTCTTTTTTTTTTTTACACTATCGTATGTAAAATCATAACTTATGTATTAAACCTTGCTTTAATATATAAATGGGAGCTCATGCCCCAGCTTTTATTAAAAAAAAAAAAAAAAAACTACTATACAATTTTTTTTAAGTACACATATTCCATAGTACCTAAATTTTCAATAGTCCCACAAAATAACAAATTGAAAACAAGCAGGAGAACAATTTCAATATCTCCATAGAAGTAATCAACATATGCAATACTCAGAACAATTTATACTCATCAAACATTAACCAGTCATGCCTCAACAGGTACTGTATGATTAGAATAACGGCGACCACCTTCTCCTACACTACTTTTAGCAAACCGAACACTTGATGCACTATATCCCTTCTGTTGCTCATGGTGACTCCACTCACTTCGATAGTAGTCTTCTGCCGTGCTGCCTGAGGTGGGGCCAGAGAGCATTCCTCCCCACTGAGGGAAGAATATTAGGAATAACGGAAGCGTGCATGCAATGATCATGATGCCCATGTATGTTATGCCATCTTCTGTCGCGTATTTCGAACCATGGAAAAAGATGAGTTGTGTAAGCACTCCACCAAAATTGCCTCCGCCACCCGTCATGCCAGATGTCAAGCCAAGTGACCTGTGTTATGATTAGAAAAGGCATAAATTATCATGTTTGGAGGATACGCGCATTTTAAAATTTTCATTTCAATCTTTACGAAGGAGAGGACATAGTCCACCCTGTTCTTGAAAGCAATATTCTTAAAGTCGATTCGACTTTTCTATTCTCAAAAGAGTATTCTTAAAATAGGATTAGAAAAAACTATTAAATCATCACCTTCTAGAGACAAAGGGAACTATGCCAAAAGAGAGACCGCACGATGCTTGGCAGAAGTAAGAGAAAGCCAACATGGCAACAATGGACCAGGCGAACGAACTAGTTCTTCCAACAATTACACAAAATACACCGGCCATGGTTTGTACTATCCACAGACCCCACAATCTGCCCCTTATACCCCACATATCAGATAGCAAATCTGATAGCCACCCGCCGCTGGGACGAGATACTATATTTAACAGGCCAAAACTCGCAGCAATAAATCCTGCATTGGTGATGTTGACATTAAATCGATCATAAAAATATTGTGCGATTATGTTGTCGACTGTTAGTTCTACACCGAAACAGTATCCATAAGTCAGGGCTAGGATCCATCCTCTGTAGTTGGTAAGTCCGTACTTCAACACCTGCAAACATGCGGTTTGTAGATTGTTACAGAATTATGTTAAAACTATGTGGATCAAACAAACGAACCACAAATACACATTTTTTATAATCAAGATATTACCTTAGCCAAGTTATCCTTGTGTTTCTCGCCAGACTTGTGAAGCTCATTGTAGTTCCCATCAGGCATGTCTTGTCCAAATAACATCACGCTAATAGCAGAAATAGTTTGTATAATCCCGGGAATAAAGAATGCAATCCTCCAGGCAGTAAAATGAGTGCTTCCGATCCTCTTTATCAACTCGTACACAAGAGGCATGATCAATTGCGTGACACCGCCACCAAGATTTCCCCAACCAGCAGCAATTCCATTGGCAGTTCCCACCTATACATATAAGAATCATCAAATATTGATAAATCGTGAATCATGAATCAACATTCTGTAATGGTATATGAGACAGTTGTCATTTCATACCGTGAACCAAATACGTTACGAATGGAGTGGACAAGAGTTTACTAGAATTAGTTTTTTTTATATAACATAACATTTAATACTTGAGTAATTGGTCGTCTGTGCAAACCTTAGGAGGGGAAAACATGGAGCTCATCCAGAACTGACCGGAGACAAAGGAGGCGAGGGAGAAACCAGTGATAAATCGGACAAGCAGGTACGTCGTGGGCGTCTCAATGACAGATGTCAAGTACACTGCCGGTGTGGTAAGGAGGATGAGCGAAGCGGAGGCAAGCCTGATATGAACAGTATAAAATTAGGAAAATTGTAAATGTCCCTTCTAAACTTAAAGCCCCCAACTCACTCACGCACTAATTGATATATTGACAATAAATGATAACCAAATAAACAAAATAAATACATACGTGAAATTATAATTTTTTATGTGTTAAATGAAATTTATTCACTAATTTTTCAGATATCAATTTAACATATGCTCATTTTTAACACATACCGATATGTTAATCAAATTTATTTACTATTTATCACCTACTCATTTAACAATAACGGACAAAATAACACATCGTCGTTACAATGACGAGATTGTAAGGCGACTTCATATCATTAATCTTCATTAATTATATGTGACATGTCTTAATTGCTCTGTGTTAATTAGGATATATAGTGTGTTGTGTTGACATCCGAGTTCAAAGTAAGATTTCGCTTAAAAGGTATCAAGAGATAACTCAAAATATTTTTTAATTCAAAATGAATCTCCATAAAAACATCCTTAGTAAATTATACCTTGGGCCAAACAGGTCGCATGCAGTTCCCATGATTACACGAGAAAACACCGCGCCGGACACAGATGCAATACCGGCATTACCAATATCTGTAGCCGTCAAAGAAAGATTATCTCTGATCACAGGCAGCAGCGGCGGGGCTGCAAAGGAGGAGACAAAGCAGGCAAAGAAGGTGAACCATGAGAGATGGAATGCGCGCATGTGCGGCTTCGCTAAGGAGAAGACCTTGAACTCAGTTGCCTTGTGGTCCGAATGTACCAATAGCTGGAATTGCGTCAAGGAGTTGGACTTGTCGACCTCTAAATATCCACTCTTGTTAGTTGCTTTGTTTTGTGCCATCTTTTCTTTTGGGTCAAGGCAGGTCTCTGTACCCAAAGAGATACTTAATTGGTACAACACGATCTCTCCCTCTCGCTCTCGTTAATAATGAAAATACGAGAGAATAAATTTTCTTTCCCAAAAGATCTTATTTATAGGCAGTTCAACAATACAAACTCTGGACGTCTCAGTTTGGGGTTTCAAAGACTTTCTATAGAGGTGTGAATGGAACCGATATTGTCTGAATCGACCCCAATCTTATTTGCAAAAGAATATCCGGATTCGAAAAATTATTTGGATCCGTGCAAAAGAATATCCGAATTCGAAAAATTATTTGGATCCATGCAGATCCGAATACATCGGGTACTAATTTTCAGATACGAATCCAGATCCGATATTCAATTTTGACGTTGAATCTGAATTCGCATTTCGGATTCGGATATTATTACAATCCGAATATTCGAATTCGTATTTGGGTATCCGGATGAGGATCCGGATCCGGATAATATATTCTTTAATATATCTTATTTAATAACAGTTGAAAACATGTATAAATTAATGATTTATGAATAATTTCAAACGACAACCATAAAATTACGTTTAAATATAACGATATGAATTGTTCATATCGCAAATTATATATATATATATATATAGACCCATTTTCAAAAATTATTTTAAGATATTTTAGGCATTTATTAATTAATTATACAAAATTTATGTTTTGCATAGCATTAAATGATAAATATACAACTGAATTTTACAAAAAAAACTCATTAATTAACAAATATTCGAATTTTTTTTTTTGAAAGTTGGTTTATCATAAGAAAATGGGTCTATCACATAACTCCCCTATATATATATATATATATATATATATATATATAGAGAGAGAGAGAGAGAGAGAGAGAGAGAGAGAGAGAGAGAAAATATGTTTTACCATTCTCATATTATCCGTTTTTAACGTCCGAAAAGATTCGTTCGACAATATCCGAACCGTATTTGTACCCGTTCCGAAATGTATCCGTATCCGGATAGTTCCGTATCCGAATATGTATTCGAAAAATAATATGGATATTGATCTGATATGCTCACTATTCGAACCGGAACCGTGGACATCCCTACCTATATTGAGCGGATACAAATACGATTATTGCATCTAATATGATAAGAATAAGACCATACAATAATTCTCAAAAATCTTATGACATCCCTACCTATATTCAGCGAATACAAATACGATTATTTTCTTAATGATAAATGATATAATCATATTTCTATGTGTTAATTTTATATGCTTGTCATATCAAATATTTAAAATTATTATTATTGAAATATCGTGATGGAAGCCAAATATACTACGTTATATTTAATTATTTACTTATATTAATCACTTTTAGTTGTTAATATTGCAAAAATATTGATAAACATCTAAGAAGTATCATCAATAATTCAAAATAAAATATTAAAACATGTTAAGTAAAATATTCATATACGATGGATATTATAGAGTATCTGCAAATGTAATGGTATCCCTTACTTGATTTTTGAATATCCCCACGTACCAATGGGCATCTTAGAATATCTTTGCCAATATCGGATACAAAATTCGATACTTGATTTTTGAATATTCTGTGCAAGCTAAAATAGCTGGAACCAAAGGGATCCCGATTTGTCTGTTGCAAACGATGTTTAATTAGTCTTAATTCAGAAAATAAAATCAACAGATCTTTGCACGATGTGAGGGGAGCTATATCTGGTATACATTTCAACTGGAATCGGTGGACACTTGTCTGCATAGGAGGAAAACTCAAATTTATTAATCTATCAAAGTTTATGCTTATGTATTAGCATAAAATGAAGGGCGAGCACAACTTCATTAATTTATATCATAGTTTTTGCATAAAATTCATTATAATTGAAAAAAAAATACCGTATACATGTCGAAGGATTAATGAACATCCAGACCCGCCGGTCCCATATTTTAAGAGGCCCGCGATCAGCGTTACATTTTTTTTTTAAAATAGAAAGTCGGGCACTATATTATTTAAAATCTAATTACTAAATTATAATTATTATTTTAGTAATGTAGTTATAGGTTTTCGAATGTCCAATACAGCTTTTTTTTTTAATTTATTTGTTAATGTTATGGTATAATAATTGAAATTTAATTGAAAACATATTTCAAAAGATAAAAAGTAATGAATCATTCATTTTAGATTCTTTGTGAGTTTCTTCTAGCTTAACGGGTACTTATTATTGTTTCAACTACTATAAATATTTAAACGCACAAAATATTATAATTTTACAAAAAATCTCACATAACCTTGTGCCTCCTTGTCCCCGTTCTTCATTATTCTTTCCCAAACTCCTCTTGTTCAAACGCAGATATCCTCCATCGTTATAAACAATTTTCATTCAATACTCAAATGTATAAATAAAAGAAAAATTCAAGTGAGATGTTCCAATTTTTCGGATCTCCGACCGAGACCTCGAAGACATGTGCATAAGGCGCTTCGCGGACACCGACACCGTTTGGTAATTAACTATGCAAGCTTCATACTCACATGTATAAATTATAATATCTTTCATTCTAATTTACAAGGATTTATATACACCTAATTTATTTATTTTCTTCACTTTTACTTTTTGTATCTTCTTCTCTAGGAAACACAACCCTTGCATGTTTTATTGTAATCTCGCGTAAATTTTACTCTACTAAAGGTAAACCTTAATTCTACTTTATATAAAACTAGGAAGACCCTCGCACGTTGCGTGATATGTTAAATCATTGCGAAAAAGATTGTTATAATAATCTACAGCACAGAAGTAAATGTTTACATATCAGGAAGGACAATCTGATAACATATATTCACTACTAGAAAGATAACATTTCACCAATTTAAATAAGTTAATACATTGACACTGAAATTATAAGGATACTAGAGCTTATCCTCGCTCCGTTTCGGAATAATAATTTTGATATGTTATATGTTATATTGTTTGTTCGAATCTCATATAGTTTGTTCGTAATCTCATATAGTTTGTTCGTAGTAAAAAATTCCTTATTAATTATAATTTTACAAATATCATACATGAAATTTCACATGTAAGATTGTCCTTGTTATTTGAAATTTTACAAGAATATACATATATATATATATATATATATACACATATATAGGGCGGCTAACCTACTTAATTAAGTAGAAAAAATTTGGTACTTAATGTTTTTTCACCATTAAATTTGCATTGAGATTTGTGCATTTAATGATGTGCACAAAATTTCATGATCATTAAGAGAAAATACAAATCTCAATGCAAATTCAATGGTGTACAAGTATTAAGTACCAAATCACTTATACTTAATTAAGTAGGTTAGTCTCCCTCATATACACAGAGAAATTATTCTTTTTCTCACAATAATAAAAAAAAATATTCTTTTTTCATCCAATTAGCAGTGGATATATTTTGTTCAAACTATTTTTATTTTGTCAATATTTTTTCCAAAAATAATATTTTTATAAGAAGTTTATAGTTTCTAATAATTTTAATAGTTTTTTACAATTTTATTCTTATTTAAAAATAATATTTTGAAAAATCAGATTCATGATACTCCGATTCCGATCCCGATTCCGATCCCATTCCGACTCCGATACCGATTTCGACTTCCATAACTATATGCTTGTAATGTTCATGATTTTTCAAAATATTTTTTTATTTTTTGTCCATTTTTTCGATTTTTTTACCAATTGTCCGATTTTTTTTCCAACTCGGCCGTGTCTGGTCCGAGTCGACCGAGTCCCGAGTCGACGGCGCCGACCGAGTCCGAGTCCGATATTCAGAACCATGATTCACTTTTCATTGTTCCAAATGAGAAGATGATTGTAACAATTCCAGCTATTTCGATCATCTTTTTTCGGACGAGATGACTCTTGCTTATCTCAAATCAAGTTGTTGACGTCTAAATAGAAGACCTTCCAACTGGTCGGCCATAAGTGAAAGGAAATATGTGACCTTTTCTCGATCTTCGTATTCCGGCTCGTTCTCTTTTCACCTTTCCTTAGCCTTTCCCCGAAAGTGATTGAAGTGATCTGCTCCCTCTTCTTGCTTCCTATCGAGTAATCTGTACTACGTGTCAAGATCCGAAACCTCACTCCACAAAGATTTTGGAGTGAGCTTCTGCTTACGTGCATTAGAAGTCGGCGTCTTGATAGCAGTTCAGACTTTTCTACCGCACTGATTTGTTTTCATTTATTATCAAAGAGTTTTCGATTAAAAGTCTTTGTCACGAACTCCTTTCGAGGAGCCCGATAAATCCTACTGGGAAAGAAAATGGAGATTAGTCTTCCAGATCTGGTGGAGCGATATTACTATTTACTATTATGGTTTGGCACTATCATCAGGAAAGGATAACCGCCAAACAATATTTCTTTTGCTCTCCTATTTGAATTTTATTTATTTAGAACGAAAACAAAGCTCATACATGAGATTAATATACCTTATTCAGGGTTACACAAAAGAAAATATTTTCATACATCCTCAACGTTTGTCCATTCAAGATGATCAGAAACTATTTTTTTTACGTCATGTTCGATACAAGCAAAGAGATGATTGAACATCCAATTAAGATGTTAAATAATGAATTAATGTGTTAAGTTTTAAGGTGTTAAGTTTTATTCACGTCATCAAGACTCTTGGGAGAGAGAGGAGTATGTCCAACATTTTCCAATTATTTATGGTCGATCAAAAAAAGATATTAATTTGAAGTCCTTGATTATTGTTCATTTTATTTATCACATTTGTTTATGATGACAAATATTGACAATGAGAAGGAAAAATAATGATGATTTTATAAAAAGATTATGGAGTAGAGTTAATGAATAAGAGAGTGAGGTATATGATAGGTTGGAGATTTTATATCGACCAGAAAAAATTACTCGCGCTTCGCTGCGAATTTAATCATATAATAAATCAATATTCTTGATATATATATATAGGGGTAGGATCAATAATCAACACTCTTGTTTGGCCAACGCGGCCAACAACGATAATTTTGCTAAATATAAATATCAAAATCAAATTTCAACCGTATAGATTTGATCTATATCATCTAGATATGACGTAGAATAAATTTTGTACAATTTTTATTTTTCTATCTAACAAAATCGATAACATATTTTAACAACCGTTCATTTCGGTAATTTTTTAGATTTACATGAAGAAAAACTCGAAACATAGTGAAAATTCATCCTAAGCCTATCTATTTAATTTAAATTAAATCCAAAACAAAAAAAATCAAATTTTAAAATTTATTTAATGACGAATAATGATGTAAATATTTTCGACCGTTAATTTCTTTTAAGTATTATGATGAGTATGATAGAATATTTTATTTTTCATGAAATTTAATCTACAACATTCTCAAATGATATAAATCATATATATACGATTCGAATTTGATTTTGATATTTAGATTTAGCAAAATTATCGTTGTTGGCCGACGTTGGCCAAACAAGAATGTTGGCCATTGATCTTATCCTATATATATATATATATATATATATATATATATATATATATATATATATATATATATATATATTTCATTAAAAAATTACATTGTTATGCAAATCAAGAATATTAAATATTCAGCGACGACTCGATCGATTAACAAATATAGACCTCTCGCAAAAGAGCATAGGATCTAGATAAAAAAAAAAAGGACCGCAAGAATGAACAAATAACGTGAGAGGAGAGGTAGGGATGTAGCGGCGATCCACCTACGGACGTTGTGGCGATCCACCTGTGTCGCCTATTATAAATTATTTATGTGTCAATTAATATTTAATCGAATCACTTAGAGAGGCTAATTAAGCCACCGAACCACTTTTGCCACCTCATCATGGTTACTTTTTAATGGGAGGGGTTGAGTCAAATTATATATTTAGAGGGTTAATTGTTTTGGGGGTGCCAAGTATATTTTAATTATATATGCTCTCATGAACATTAATTATTGATGAACAGTAACTGATGGCGATGAACGATAATCAGTTCTTATTGATGAACAGTAATCGATATCGATGAACAGCCCTTCATGAACAGTAAGTCATGACGAACAATATTTAGTGAACAGTATTGATAAACAGTGATTGCTGACGTGGTCAACTGGGATTGAGCCAAATTATTGTAAATTTAATGGGAGGGATCAATTGGCTGAGATATCATTTTAAGATTCTCCACCCAACTTTGAATTTCCAATTTACCAAAAAGAGAAAAAAACGACCATACATTTTGGGAAATTCTATCTTGTCGTCAGATTTCAACACAACATCTCAATTTCCTAATTAACCCACTTAATTAACATCCCAATTAACAAGAAACACTGAATTAATAAATTTTAAATATTAATTATTATTTGTTAATTCAAATAGATGTTAGTTATTACGTTAATCAATTCACTTGTGTTGATCCATAAGTTAATTAAGTGGGTTAATTAGGAAATTAAAAATGTTGTGTTGAAATCTGGTGGCACAGTATATGCCCTCATACATTTTTGAAAGTACACAAATTCGTAGTACCCAAATTTTCAATTGAGCTACTCTCACACAATTACAACCACAAACAAGCTCGAAAACAGCTCCAATATATCCACAATAGTAATGAATACATACAATACTCTACAACTCAAACATTAACCGGTCATGCCTCAACTGGTACTGTATGATTAGAATAACGGCGACCACCTTCCCCGACACTATTTTTAGCGAACCGTACACTTGATGCACTATATCCTTTTTGTTGCTCCTGGTGGCTCCACTCACTTCGATAGTAGTCTTCCGCTGTGCTGCCTGAGGTGGGGCTAGAGAGCATTCCACCCCACTGAGGAAAGAATATTAGGAATAAGGGAAGGGTGCATGCAATGATCATGATGCCCATGTATGTTATGCCATCTTCCGTCGCGTATGTCGAACCATGGAAAAAGATGAGTTGTGTGAGCACTCCACCAACATTGCCTCCGCCAGCCGTCATGCCAGATGTCAAGCCCAGTGACCTGTGTTATGACAAAATAATCCTGGTTATGGTCAAGAACAGTATAAATTTATCAATGTTTAGAGGAGAGAGATTTTTAAAACCGATTCGAATTTTCTATTGTCAAAAGTATGTTCTTAAAACAAGATTAGAAAGAACTTTTGATAAAAAAAGATTAGAAAGAACTGTTAAATCATCACCTTCTAGAGACGAAGGGAACTATGCCGAAAGAGAGACCGCACGCTGCTTGACAAAAGTAAGAGAATGCCAACATGGCAACAATTGACCAGGCGAATGAACTAGTTTGTCCAACAATTACACAAAATATACCACCCATGGTTTGTACTGTCCACAGACCCCACAACCTGCCTCTCATACCCCACATATCAGATAGCCTATCTGATAACCACCCACCACTAGGACGAGATATTATATTTAACAGGCCAAAACTCGCAGCAATGAACCCCGCATTGGTGAGGTTGACATTAAATCGATCATAGAAATATTGCGCTATTATGTTGTCGACTGTTAGTTCTACACCGAAACAGTATCCATAAGTAAGGGCTAGGATCCATCCCCTGTAGTTGGTAACTCCATACTTCACTACCTACAAATAAGTGGATTGTTGATTGTTAATGAATTATATTAAAAGAGGCTATTTACCATTCCCTCCAATTTCACTGCAACACTCTTGACTTGACACAAACTGGATTAGTTAACAATCTAATTTACAAATGACCTATAATTAATACTGTTACGATGTTAATTAAGTGTGTTAATTAGGATATAGACGATGTGGTGGTGAAATCTGCGGGCACGGTAAATGGTCTCTATTTTTAATCAAGGTGTTACCTTAGCCAAGCTATCTTTGTGCTTCTCGCCAGACTTTTGAAGCTCACGATAGTTCCCATCAGGCATGTCTTGCCCAAATAACACCACGATGATAGCAGAGATAGTTTGTATTACCCCGGGAATAAAGAATGCGATCCTCCAGGCGATGAAATGAGTGCTTCCAGCATACTTTATCAATGCGTACACAAGAGGCATGATCAATTGTGTTGCACCGCCACCAAGATTTCCCCAACCAGCGGCAATCCCATTGGCAGTTCCAACCTATACATAAGAAGCATCAAATATTGATCAATCATAAATCAACACATCCTTTAAAACATTTAAAACCCGTGTAGCGCAAACCTTAGGAGGGGAGAACATGGAGCTCATCCAGAACTGAGTGGAGACAAATGAGCAGAGAGAGAAACCAGTGAAGAATCGAACAAGGAGGTACGCCAGGGGTGACTCGATGACAGACGTTAAGTACACGGCGGGCGTGGTAAAGAGGATGAGCGAGGCTGAGGCAAGCCTGAAATGAAGAGTATAAAATTAGCAAAATTATCATCATGATTGGTTTCAAGCACAAGTCGTCAAGGTACTTCTACAAGATTGTATCCCCTAGAAAATATCCTCGCTTCCTTTCAAATTATAACTTTTATATAATATTAGAGAATATTTATTTTATTTTGATGAAAATAGAGTGGGCCCGAGAGGTCCCACTTCTATTGTATTTTGGAAAATATAAATGAAATTGAAATTATTTTCATGAGTCATAAATGTAATTTATAGTTTCTTTATTTATGGTACTTAACTACAATTTTACAAGAATAAGATTATTTGCGTGATTTTGGAAATGAAAGAAAATTGTCCTTAAAAAATACATATCGATTATTAATTTTACGGATCTCAATTTTAATGGCATATGAAGAATAAGGTCGATGATTGTACGGAATGTGAAATTTAATATTTCAAGGTTCTTTAAGGTTAAATTTTTTTTGACTTGTGAGATTTTATGATTTCGATGTGTTTTTTAAGGACAGTATGTGATAGGTGTTGAAATTGGGGGACATACTAAATGGCATATGGAAAATTCTTTTGTGCTGTCTTTATACATAGTACTAAGAGACAAATAGTAAATACTCAAAATATTTTTTAATTCAAAATGAATTGTGCCATAAAAACATCTTGTTAATAATACCTTGGACCAAACAGGTCGCATGCTGTTCCCATGACTAAACGAGCAAACACCGCGCCGGATACAGATGCAACACCGGCATTTCCAATATCTGTAGCCGTCAAAGAAAGATTATCCCTAATCACAGGCAGCAATGGCGGGGCTGCAAAGGAGGAGACGAAGCAGGCGAAGAAGGAGAACCATGAGAGATGAAATGCGCGCATGTGCGGTTTGGCTAAGGAGAAGACCTTGAACTCAGTTGCCTTGTGATCCGAATCTACCAGAAGCTTGAATTGCGTCAAGGAGATGGACCTGTCGACCTCCAAATATCCACCCTTGTTGGTTGTTTTGTCTTGTGCCATCTTTTCTTTCGGGTCAAAGCGAGTCTTTGTACCGAAAGAGATGATTAATTGGTATACAATATCTCACTCGTTAATAATGAGAAATGAGAGAATATGTTGTCTTTCCCGGAAGATCTCTTATTTATAGGCTGTTTAATAGTAACGACACTTGATACCTTTGTTTTGGGTTTCAAAGACCAATGTGGCCTACCTATGTTGCACCAATGCAGATACATTGCATTGATATGATATAATATGAATATAACTGTATAATAATTGACCGAAATAATTTGTTCACTAAATATAATATAGTCTTATTTTATAAATGACAATTGATATATTCAATTGTTTCCGGCGTGTTAATATATTTTGTTTGACGTATTAAAATATTTAAGATTTGTTATTATTGAAATATCATGATGTTACTCAAATATTTTTTATACTGAATTATTTACTTAAATTAATCACCTTTTTATTTCAATAATATTTTAGAATATCAAAAACATCATTATTTCGCTATAAAATATTAAAATATATCACGTGAAGTATTATGATAGGTATCTTAGAATATCAGTAATGGTATTCAATACTAGATTTTTGAATATTCCTACATACCGTTGGATATCTAAGAATATCCTTATCAATACCAGATATTTGGTTTCTGAATATACCGCGTAACATTGATAACTGGAGACCAATGAATGTCAGCGTGTCGCGACACAAAGAATCTTTAATTGGTTGTGATTAATAAAATAGAATCAACGGATCTTTGGTTAATCTGAGGGGGTATTGACTTTAAATCTCATCTTTTCTTTTCTTTTCAGGGTTTATTGCCGGCCGTCCGGCAAAAAAAACTCCCACTTGTGCTAGTTGAGTTGTCCGGCGAAAAGAACTCCCACTTGGTAGTAGTGAATAAGTTAGGGAGGCTGGCTCTTGATAGATTCAGAAAGATTCTTTGTTTTGACTTTTGAATTGAGAAGATTGGCATCCTCATCAGTAATGAATGTCTCTTCTTCTCACATCTTGTTGGGTTAGATTGGTCCACCTTTAAGATTGTGGCAATCACGTCGTGTTGCAGGGAGAATTAATTAATTTATTTTCCAGGGGAAATGCTGCCCGTTTACTGGGAATATTCAATTTCGTACATTGGGAATAATTAAGCTTAATCTTAAATTAAAGTGCTGTCCGCCAAAATGGGAATAATATTCAATGTCCTCCAAGAGAGGACAACGTGCAGAGCTGTAATCCAAAATGCTAATTGATCTTAAATAAAAATGGCAACGAAACAATATTTTATTCTTCTAGTTTCTTAACTGAAGTTTAAGATTTCTTTGTTCTTGTATTGTATTTGAATTTGAATAAGCGGAATCATTGAAACATTGACTTATAATTATTCTGATAATAATAATAATAATAGCCAACTAGAGTTAGCCTAGTTGGTCACACCTCTTGGCTAGGGAGCGAGAGGTGTGGGGTTCGATTCCCGGCGGGAATACTGGATTATAGATTAAATGTTAAATGAGTGAATAGAGTGTGTGGTCTACGGATTTGTAATTAAAAAAAAAAAAAAAAAATTGTGTTTGGAAAGGGGACTTTGAGCTCTCTCCGAATTTACTCAAAAAAAAAATAATAATAATAATATTGGAACAAGAGTTGAGCCAACCAGTATATATGGAGTGACCATCACGTGTTGTTATCCACGTTGGAATCTAGATTCTAAACTAAGAAACTCTGGCGAAAAAAAAATAAGAATGATGGCGTTCCCTGTAGAGATTCAAAGGGAAATACTATTTCTCTCTATTTTTATGCATATTTGGAGTATGCTTAGTGAAAGTATTAGCAACCCCACTAATACACGAAAATAAATTAACTGTTAATTTCAACATATCAATAAAAATAAATGTTAATTCATTATTAATCCATTTTTATACATAAATTTTGATATTAGTCGAGTTACTAATTAATTTTACTGAAACTCTTCGAAATACGAATGGAGAAGAGGAGAGAGTATTTGTGGAGGAATAGTAAAGGCCCGGAAATTTTTTACAAATAACCAAGTTTAATAAGTTAATTAACGAAATAACTAACATCTGAAAAAAAAATTAAAAATGTCTTTTGCGGACTTTCAAAGAGCGCCAGGCGGTGAATCATTATCCGCCTTTTTGATACGTGGATTAATTGATTATTAAGATAATTAAATGGTTTAGGAATAGGCGGGAAATTATTGGCCGTCTAATTAAAAAAAAAGTGGAGTTTGAAATTCGGTCCAAATTTTTCAATTGAAAATTTGGTATTTTTCTCCAAATTTTACCATAACATGATATATGTTCTAAGTTAGTATATTTAATTAACATGATAACGAGCACATGTTAGCTATTAACTTAATACATAATTAATATTTATTAAAATTCATAAATTAGAATAAATTTTAATGATTATTTAATTATATGTTTTAATTATCACGTTAATTAAATGTAATAGTTCAATAATGGAGAATTCGGCATGTACATTTTGGAGGAGAGTAGTTTTTTTTTTTTTTTTAATATCTGACGGGTGAAAAAAATATATAAAAATTTTATTCTCCTCCAAAATGTACCCATCGAATTCTCCATTATTTAGTTATTACTTTTAATTATCGTGATAATTAAGATATATAATTAGATATTCATTAAAGTTGTTCCAATTTATGAATTCGAATAAATATTAATTACGTATTAAGTTAACAGCTAACATGTACTGGTTATCATTTTAATTAAATATATTAACCGAAATTATCCAATTTTGCCATAACATCTCTATGTTCTAATTAGTATATTTAATTAAAATAATAACTATTACATGTTAGATGTTAACTTAATACGTAATTAATATTTATTCGAATTCATAAATTGGAATAAATTTTAATGAATATTTAATTATATGTTTTAATTATCACGTTAATTAAATGTAATAGTTCAATAATGGAGAATTCGGCAGGTACATTTTGGAGGAGAGTAATTTTTTCTTTTTTTTAATATTTGACGGTTGAAAAAAATATATAAAATATTTATTCTACTCCAAACTGTACCCACCGAATTCTCCATTATTTAGTTCTCACGTGTAATTATCGTGATAATTAAGATATATAATTAAATATTCATTAAAATTTATTCAAATTGATGAATTCGAATAAATATTAATTACGTATTAAGTTAATATCTAACATGTGTTCGCTATCATATTAATTAAATATATTAATTTAGAACATAGATCCTGTGATGGTAAAATTTGGGGAAAAATACCAAATTGAAAATTGAAATTTTTTGACGGAATTTCAAACTCCGCTTTTTTTTTAATTAGGCTGATTC
Source organism: Luzula sylvatica (assembly GCA_946800325.1). Taxonomy (NCBI): domain Eukaryota; kingdom Viridiplantae; phylum Streptophyta; class Magnoliopsida; order Poales; family Juncaceae; genus Luzula; species Luzula sylvatica. Next base: position 57,406,537 of record OX326956.1, on the reverse strand, counting down.
CCCGCCTATTCTTAAACCATTTAATTATCTTAATAACCAATTAATCCACGTATCAAAAAAAACGGATAATGATTCGCCGCCTGGCGCTCTTTGAAAGTTCGCAAAATACATTTTTCAAATTTTTTCAAATGTTGGTTATTTCGTTAATTAACTTATTAAACTTGGACGTTATTTGTAAACTATTTCCTAAATGTCCTCAGGTTTATATGGGGCTTCTGTTGTTATTTATAACACACCACTGTTAAATATATCATAAGCATATAAACCTATATCTATTAACATGTATAATCATGCACCTCTTAACTATTTATACAAGAGGTCATATTTTATATTTGGAGGACTATGTAGGTAGAGTGTCAACAATATTATCGAATACAAATACAAATTGTTTAAGTATTAATACGGATAATATGTTCTAAAAAATTTCAATGATATTTCTCACATAGGCTCGTGCCAAAATTGAATGTGTGAGTAATATCTTAATAAGAAAATATGCATTGATTAGTGACCAATATAGGTTCATGTCAAAATTGAATGTGTTGATGGACTAACTGAATGATATTTAGATATCATTAGTACTTAACTATCAGTTCGGACTTAGGCTTAGAGCATAGTATGTGTATGTGATATAGACACAAATGAACTTCGAATAAGACTTGAAACCAATCTCAAAAATGATTTCAAGAATTGCAGGAGATGCTACTTGATATGATCACTCGTAGAATTTTATCAAATATGAATCTGGAACCACTACGATACATCTAGTTGGGAATGTATTTGAATCAACGTAGCGATGATTGTTGATATGATAAAAAAAAAATAGTGGGAATTTTAAATGAACAAAACATAAAAGTTATTATCAGGTTCAATTTTTTAATTTTTTGAACATTCATTCTATGTAGAAAATGTCTTCAAACAGTTTAAATAGTGGTAATTACATGGTATGCTCAAGAATTTTGAGGCTACTAATAAAATCGGAGAATTCAACGCATTCGATGTCAATGCTGTTTTAATGGTTCAAAAAGGAAAGATTAAGAAGTTCAAAGGCAAGAGAAATGGCAAGGCCGGGATGTTACCGAAATCAAAGATCAAGAAATCCGAACCGAGCACATCTTTCCGAGTAATGATAGAAACCACACCTTTTTTCCCACGAATTTACCACAACTGCCACGTGGCAGCCATCCATTGGCTGCAGCAAAAGTTGATGGAAACTTGCAGCCAATGGATGGCTGACACGTAGCAGTTGTGGTAAATTCGTGGGAAAAATGTGTGGTTTCTATCATTACTCCATCTTTCCATTGTCATAAACATGGTCATTGGAATAGAAATTGTCCTCTTTACTTAGAAGAAGTAAAAAGGTGAAAGTAGTTGGTGCAAGTGTTTGAGATTAATTTATCTACATTATCAAATTAAGTATTAGATGCTGGATCTAGTTTTTCAGGAATTGATATAAGTTCAACCTCAATCACAAACAATGAACAAGATTATTTCGACCCATATACTGATAACCTACAACATTAACAAAACCACTCACCCTTCGACTCAAAGGATGAGTTTTATTTTTGACAATACGAATTTACAAATATAATGTTGTATTTTTTTAATTTAATTGAATTTGTTCTTTCTATGTTTATGAATGTTCATCAATTTTTAAAATATTTTTTTATATTTTTTCCAATTTCTTTATTTTTTACGAACATTTCGATTTTTTTTTCCGACTCGGCCGAGTCTCGAATCGAATGGACCGGCCGAGTCCGATATTCAGAACATGCTCTTGGTATTCTTTTTTACCTCTCCCCCCCTACAACGTAAGCACTGCCTCTTCGTGTTCTTCTTTCTATGGTTCTTCATTGAGCTCTTCATTAGCTTCTTTGACGACTTGTGCGAATGAGCGATTAGGGCTTAGCACCATTGTTGTTTTCAAGTCTCTCTCAAAGATTCTTTTAAGAATCAAGATTGAATGAGAAGAAGTTAGGGAGTTCAAGAAATTGAGTTCTTTCGAATATACTCGAGATATTTGTTCGCCCTATCTTTTACTCTAGACCGACTTCTCCCCCAAAGGGCGATGATCTATCTTGCTCTTTATTTTCCGATGATCTTTTTGTGGAGATATTAACCCTAGAAGCGACCCTCGCTGGTCCAGAATATGGTTAACGGTGTTGAATTCTACATGTAATTTCTTAAATTCAAAGTATTTTTTCTTTCTCTCTATTTCCAATTATATAATTCCCGTAATCTTATCGTACAAATGTATTATTTTCACTTTTATATAATTTTTTAACACTAATAACATATTGTTCTTATAAAAGGTGAGCCTCAAAGAGGCCAACAAATTACAATTTGCAATCAAACCTCATGATGTTCAATAAAAAAAATCTGGCCTGTGCACAAACAACAATATTGTTCAGTATATAAACATGTCCACACGACAACAACAATTAAGAAGGCCTCCCTGACAATTACAAGTTACGAATTCCGCCAGACGGTCGAATTTTTCTGTCTAAAACATTTTCACCCAACTTTGAATTTCCAGTTTACAACAAAAACGCCAATGGAGATGTAAAAATGAAAAGAAAAAGAAAACCACAATATATTTTTGAAAGCAAATAAATTCACAATACCCAAATTTTCAATTGAGCTACTCCCACCAAATTGCAACCTCAAAACAAGCACAAGTACAATTGCAACATCTCCACACAAATAGTGATACAAGACTTTGAACAATTTATAGACATTAAATATTACCAGGTGATGCATCAACTGGTACGGTATGCTTAGAACCTCGGGCACAGGAACCACCTTCCTTTACACTATTTTCGGCAAACCGTAAACTTGCGGTGCTATACCCCTTACTTTGCTCGTCCTGGCTCCACTCGCTTTCATAGTAGTCTTTTGCAGAGCTGCCGGATGTGGGGCCACAGAACGTTCCTCCCCACATAGGAAAGAATATTAGGAGTATCGGAAGGGTGCACGCAATGATCATGATTCCCATGAATGTTATGCCTTCTTCTGTTGCGTATGTGGTTCCATGGAAAAAGATCAGTTGTGTGATCACTGCACCGACATTGCCTCCGCCACCCGTCATGCCGGAAATTAGGCCAAGTGATCTGTGTATAAACAAAATAATTTTTTTGTTATGTAAAGGAATGAATTTAGTACATTTGGAAGAGATATCGAAATTATGTTTTAATTCTGAAAGCACATCTGGTGTTTTTATCACCTTCTTGAGACGAAGGGAACTACGCCGAAAGTCAGACCGCACGCTGCTTGACAAAAGAAAGAAAATACCAACATGATCACAATTGACCCGACATATGAACTAGTTTTTCCAAGAATTACACAAAATACACCACCCAAGGTTTGTACTATCCACAGACCCCATAGCCTGCCTCTCATACCCCACTTATCAGATAGCCAATCTGATAGGATCCCACCGCCAGGACGAGATATTATATTTGCCATGCCAAAACTAGCAGCAATGAGCCCTGCCTTGGTGATGTTGACATCGAATCGATCGTAAAAATACTGCGCTATTATGTTGTCGACTGTAAGCTCTACGCCGAAACAGTATCCATAAGTCAGGGCTAGTATCCATCCCCGGTAGTTGGTAAGTGCGTTCTTTAACACCTGCAAAAATATACAGATTGTTGATTGTTAGGGAAGTATTTTATAATATGTAGAGGAAACAAACTTGTCATGAACACAATCTTTTTAATCAAGGTAGTACCTTAGCAAAGTTATCCTTCTGCTTCTCGCCAGATTTGTGAAGCTGGCTGTAGTTCCCATCAGGCATATCTTGCCCAAAAAACATCACGTTGATAGCGGAAATAGTTTGTATTACAGCAGGAATAAAGAAAGCGATCCTCCATGCAATGAAATCAGTGCTTCCAAACTTCCTTATCAATTCGTACACAAGAGGCATGATCAATTGTGTGGCACCGCCACCGAGATTTCCCCAACCGCCGGCAAGCCCATTGGCAGTTCCAACCTAAATATAAAAATGTGAAATATTAATAAAATCATCATTCGACACATTCTTTAAGAAATGCCGAAATAACCCATCTTTTTCTATATTTTATTGGTATATGAGACCATTGTCATCTCAAACGGTGCACACCAAATACATCGAGGTTATCAGGAATGGACAATATTTCGCTATAATTTTTTTTTCTTTCTATAACATAGAATTTAAGACTTGAGTAGTTGTTGGTTTGCGCAAACCTTAGGAGAAGAGAACATGGAACTCATCCAGAATTGAGTGGAGACAAACGAGGCGAGAGAAAAACCAGTGAAGAATCGGACAAGGAGGTAGCCTATTGGTGTCTCGATGACAGATGTCAAGTACACCGCCGGAGTGGTAATGAGGATGAGCGCGGCCGAAGCAAGCCTGATATTATAATCTTGATTAGAACTTAAGATTTAGAGGCCATTTACCTAGCCCCAGTTTTCAACACAACACTCTTATATCCTAACTAACACAATTTAATTAACTTAATTAGTACTTAACAGACGACATAACTAATTAACATGTGATATATACTTAATATTCACTTGAATTAACAATTCCTAATTAATATTGAGATGTTTATTATGTATCATTTGATAATTATCATGTTAATTAAGTGTGTTGATTAGGATTCAGAGGATGTTTTCAAATCTGGGGTCACGCTAAAATTTTCCCAAGATATACATGAGCAAAAAAACAGTCCTTTTCTTATACCAAATTGTATGATGATCTCTTTTCTCATTTTAGCCAAGTTAGTCAGGAATAGATTCTTATGGACTAATATATATAGGCCAATCGAATTAAAATCTTTTTTTTTTTTTATTAACAATTAAATTCTTTAGTTAACATAGTAATTAACAATCAATAAAAAATTAACAATCGTCTTAATATTAATTACACATTGTTAACTTAGATGTTTATTTATTATATATCACATGTTAATTAATTGTGTTACTTATTGAATTACCATGTTAAGAAGTTGTTAACTGGAATATAAAGGGTTTGGTGGTAAATGGCGTTATTAATAGGAAAATAATACCTTGGGCCAAACATGTCGCATGCCGATCCCATGGCTACACGAGCAAACACTGCGCCGGAGACGGAGGCAATACCGGCATTCCCAATATCCTTAGCTACCAAAGAAAGATTGTCTCTGATTATAGGCAGCAATGGCGGGGCCGCAAAGGAGGAGACAAAGCAGCAAAAGAAGGAGAACCATGAGAGATGGAATGCGCGCATGTGCGGATGGGCAAAGGAGAAGAGCCAGAACTTAGTTGCCTTGTGGTCCGAATCCACCGGAATAGAGAATTTCGGTGCATTGCCGGACCTTTCAACCTCAAAAGATCCACCCTTGTTGGTTGCTATATCTTGTGCCATCTTCTTTTGTGTTCTCTCTCTCTCTCGTGTTAATAAATGAGGGATGAGAGGATAGGTTCTCTACCCCCCAAATGGTCTTGTATTTAAAGGCAGTTTAATAACAAAAACTCTTGATATCTCAGTCTGGTTCGAAGAATTGGTCGGAATAAAGAAAAATATATCAGAAACTTTTTGGGCGATGCGAGGGGGTATTGACTTTGGATAGAGAGATGTCTGATTGTTTCCCGTTCAGGGTCTAATGGCGGACGGGCGGGCTGGCTGCCAATAAGATTCTGGCCAGTAGAGTAGTCTAGTCTATATTTTCTGTTTTTTGCCTCGAATTGTAAATGTATCCATTGATGAATTACGTTAACAAGGCATGTTTGGATAACTAAGTAATCTGTAAACAGTTTATAGGTTAGTAAACGTTTTCCAAACTTCTACCATTACATGTTTGGATGTTATTTAAGAATTTATTGAAAATTTTTAAATCCAGGAATTCATAAAAAAAATCCTGTACAAAAAATGAAAATAAAAATTTAATTATATGTTAAGTTCCTAGTAATTTTCTTGGAAATCAATTCAATATTTTCCTAAGGTAAAATAATCAACATAATAAATTTATTATTAAATAATTTTAAGCTCTTCTATAAATAAAATTTTTAAATCCATAATATACTATGTTGAGGATGACTTAGATATCATGATACTTAGGACTTTTTAAATATTGAATTTATTTTGATACTTGTCTCTTTTTTTCATGATAATCATCTTAGTTTGTGCACATCATTAAATATATAAAAAATATATGGAGCTTCCATAACTTAATAAATCATCATTGATGCGTTCCACCGAAGATACCTAATTAAATTAATTAACCCTTTTAATTAAATTAATTGAACTAAACATTGATTTAACGATTCATCAATCCAATCAATCTCATTAAAGCAATCTCGATTGACGTATCACAACATTGCATCAAGTGTGTGGGGGCGTCATATCAAACCCCTTAAATATACATACCCCCAAAACAAATACAATGGTTAAAAAATCACAATTACCAAAATCATAATAATTAAGTATATTATTCATCATAATACTATATTATATAATATTGGAATTTATTACATTGCATTATACTATATTATATATGATATATTACATTATAATATCCTAAATTATTTTAGAATATATTAGTTACATTACATTTGAATTGTATTGTATATTGTAATGTATTATATTATATTATATTATAGTTAAAATTGTATAATGTATTAATAATATTTTCAATTGTGTTAATATATGATATTTTATTACATTTGAAAAAATTATTTCTTTTATTAGTAGGGGGATTTACATATTTACCTTTTGTTAAATTTAAAATTACATATTTAGCCTTATTAAAATTAAAATATCATATTTATCCTTTCATAAATCTAAAATATCATATTTACCCAAAAAATCACAATCATCCAATTTTTCCTTTAAAATTAACGGTCAACATTTAAAATTACTATTTTACCATCTACATATTTAATCTTCTAAAAATCCAAAATATATCAATAAAATTCCAAAAAATATATCAATAAAATTCAAAAAATATAATCAATAAAATATAACAATGTAATCTCATATTTATTCAAAAATATAACAATGTAATCTCATAGATAACAATATAAATGCAAAAATATATCAATTTCCAAAAGATAATCATTCTACTAATCTCAAATGACAAAACAAAAATGTAAAAAATATAGCTTCATGGCACAAATATAATCATAACTAAAATATTATTAAATTGTATGACGTGATTGTTTTTTGTCGAGTGAGTAAAGGTATGTATGTTTTTTTTTTATTATTGAGAGAGTAGATATGATATATTTTTTAAAGGGGCAAATATTATCTTTTTGGATATTTAGAAAGATAAATATACGAAGGGTAAAATTATAATTTTAATGTTGACCGTTAAGTTCAACGGAAAAATTGGATGGTTTTTAATTTTTTGGATAAATATGATATTTTAGATTTATGAAAAGGTAAATATGATATTTTAATTTTAAGTAGGATAAATATGTAATTTTAATTTTAACAAATGATAAATATGTAATATCCCTTGTTAGTATTATATAATTATTGATATGTTGTGTGTGTGCATATGTTGTATGGTTTAAGGTTGTCAAAATTGAAATTTTACCTTGAATCGTTTATCTGTATAATCGAATCGGATCATAAAATCGTAAAATTCTATGAAAATACACATTAACAAACACGATTTTCTAAATAAAATGATATAATTTGGTTGAGTATATTTTTTTCATTTGAATCATTGTATTTCCTTACAATATATTATAGATAGACAAAATTGAATTATCCATAGCTACCCACATTTGAACCATAACCAACCAAAAAAATTAAGGATTAATCAAACTGGTATTATGTTTTACAAAATTTAAATCAGGATTAATTAATCTAAGATAAAATTAAACATATACAATACACAAAAAATAACTTATATACACAAAAATAACTCCAGTAAACATAAAATAAAAAAGTATGTGAAAAAGAACGAGTTCTTTTTATTCCCTAAATATTACATTATATGATAATTATAATATAATTATGATGTTAATTATTTATAAATTATAAATACGACGGAAATAAGAGGGCACGGTACAAAACTTCCAATTAAAATAACACAAGTAGTACGGTGCTTGCTTTTTCAAAACTTGATAACTTTGTTTAAATCGCAGGACTAATTAATATAGAGAAATGACAATCTAAACGCGACTTTTTTGTCTTATCGCACGGAATCTTGTGTTGATAGCTGGAAAGTACAAAATAATATAAATAAATTATTCTGTTTCTCATTAAAACATGAGGTGGGCCTTAGTTTTTCATAGAGGTGGCAATCGGGCGGGTCGGGTCGGGTTCGGATCGTTTCGGGTTGCGGGTCATTCGATCATCGGGTCGTTCGGGTCGCGGGTCGTTCGGGTTTCGGATCGTTCGGGTTCGGGTCGTTTCGGTTTTCGGGTCTTTCGGATTCGGATCGTTTCGGTTTTCGGGTCATTCGGGTTCGAGTCGTTTCGGTTTTCGGGTCATTCGGGTCCGGGTCGTTTCGGTTTCGGGTCGTTTCGGTTTCGGGTCATTCGGGTCTTGGCTATATTGATTTTCGGGTAATTCGGATTTCGCAAAATTTGATTTCGAATTAATTGATTTTCCAAAAATTTAGTTTTCGAATAATTCGGGATTTTTTTATTTGATTCCAAGATATTTTTGCAATATTATATTGATTTTAACAATAATATTTTAATTTTCGAGTCATTCGGGTCGTGAGTTTCGGGTCATTCGGGTCCTGAGTTTCGGGTCATTCGGGTTTCGGGTTAGTTCGGATTTCAGGTCGTTCGGGCTTCGGGTCATTCGGTTTCGGGTCAATTTCGGGTTCGGGTCATTCGGTTTCAGGTCATTCGGTTTCGGGTCGATTTCGGGTTCGGGTCGATTTCGGATTCGGTTCATTCGGGTTCGGTTTCGGGTTCAGGTTCGGGTCGTTGACTTTTCAACATTTTCGGGTCGGGTCGGGTTCGGGTTCGGACGGGTCGGGTCGGGTTTTGCCAGCTCTAGTTTTTCCCACCACAGTTTATATCACCCGTTGACATTTAATTAACATGTTTATTAAAAAAATATATATATAGTTTATTAATAATTAATTGATATATAATTAAATTATGTATGAATTAACAATTCTTAATCAATATTATGTAGTGTATTTTTTAATTATCGTATTAATTAATTATTAATTAGTGATATAAAAATGTTGGAAAGAATTTGAGAATTTGAGAGACATTATATAATTATCCTTGAATCATATATACATTTGATGGAATCTCCACTAAACAAACTTGAATGTTGAAGGGAGCCTAATCTAAGGGACTAAATTTAAATAACTGTACTTTTAATAAATAAAAATAAAAATAATAGTCGATGGGTCAATTAACAAATGAGAAATGTCACCTTTCCGTAGGTTTCAAGTGGTACGGAAGAGAGATTCAATTACAAGATTCCGAGAAGTTACGAGCAAATTTTTTAATATCGAATATTTGGCCTTCAACTCTCACGTCGAGACAACTATTTGTGCTTCAAGAGAAACAAACGCGATTTTATAAATAAAATGATATAATTCGATAGAGTACATTTTAATTCGAATTATTGTATTTCCTTACAGTATATTATATAGAGGACATATATTGTACCCTCCATTTTCTCCACTCACCCTCGATATACTAATTAATCATTAATTAATATGTTAATTAACCGAATTAATAATTAATCGGATGTTCATTTAATATTAAATAATATGTAACCGTTAATTAATGGTTAATTCGGATTAATTAAATATTAATCGGATGTATTTTTGTTAATTATAATGCTAATTAATCATTCATTAATCATTAATTAATGATGTCGAGGGTGGGTGGGGGAAATGGGGGGGACGGTATAATTACCCTATTATATATAGATAAACAAAATTGAATTATCCATAACCACCCACATGTCAACCATAACCAACCAGAAAAAGTAAGGATTAATCAAACCAGTATTATGTTTTACAAAATTCAAATTAGGGTTAGTTAATCTAAGATAAAATTAAACATATACTAATAACTTAAGTAAACATAAAATAAATAAAAAATGTGAAAAAGAGCAAGTTTTTTTTATTCTCTTAAATATTACATTATATTATAATTATGATTATGATGTTGTTTATTTATGAATCGTGAATATGACCTAAAGAAGAGGGCACGGTTGGAGACCTCAAATAAAAATAACACAAGTAGTACGGTGCTTGCTTTTTGAAAATGAGCATTTGTGCTCGTAGTCCTTTATGAAATGAAAATTCAAAAACTAATCTTTTTTGAGAAAATTTCCAAAAATAATCCAAATCGAAATTTAAAATCTTGTACCTACCGGGTTTTAAAATCCCGGTAGTTAATATTTTTTTTACACCGTGATTATAAAATGAGTTGGATTTTATTTCAAAATATGATATTTTTCTCCAAAATTTACCATAATATCATCTATGTTCTAATTAATATATTTAATTAAAATATTAACTAGTACATGTTAGCTATTAACTTAATACATAATTAATATTTATTCGAACTCATAAATTAGAATAAATTTTAATGAATATTCAATTATATATTTTAATTATCACGTTAACTAAATGTAATAGTTCAATAATGAAGAATTCGACGGGTACATTTTGGAGTACAATAAAAAATTTATATTTTTTTTTCAACTAGTCAACAGTAATTTGATATTAAAAAAATGAAAAATTACTCTCCTCTAAAATTACTCTCCTGAGTTTTTTTACCACAGTTTATATCACCCATTGACATTTAATTAACATGTTTATTAAAAAATATATATATTTTATTAATAATTAATTGATATATAATTAAATTATGTATGAATTAATAATTCTTAATCAATATTATGTAGTGTATTTTTTAATTATCGTATTAATTAATTGTTAATTAGTGATATAAAAATGTTGAAAAGAATTTGAGAGACATTGTATAATTATTCTTGAATCATATATTATACATTTCATGGAATCTCCGCTAAACAAACTTGTATGTTGAAGGGAGCCTAATCTAAGGGACTAAATTTAAATAGCTGTACTTTTAATACCAAAAATAAAAATAATAGTCGATGGGTCAATTAACAAATGAGAAATGTCACCTTTCCGTAGGTTTCAAGTGGTACGGAAGAGAGATGCAATTACAAGATTCCGAGAAGTTACGAGCAAATTTTTTAATATCGAATATTTGGCCTTCAACTCTCCGTAGGTTTATATGACGTGACACACCAATAGGTGTCACGTCAGATTCGGAAATAAATTCGCAGAAAGAAAAATATGGTTTCCATCATTGTTGTATTTTTTTTTTTTTTTTTTTTTTTTTGATAAAAAAACATTTAGGTCCCACCGAGACAAAAGGATTAAAGATAATCATATTTTTAGATTCATATTTTTTGCATACTTCAAAATTACTCTCATATATTTGAATATTATAAAATATTTTTTAACTTCTCGTTATATTTTAAAGATAATCATTTTGCCCCACTATTTTATTTTATAGATTCTCGTAATATATATATATATATATATATATATATATACAAAACTACAAAATATATAATAATTATAGAAAAATATATAGTATTATTTTTTATAATAAATTTTCAGTTTTGTCCAACAAATATGTACAAAATTGTCTTGAATATGTAAATAATGAAACTCCGACCACTCCGATGAATCTGTATTTATTTTTACAACAGGTGTCCGTTCAAACAAAAATAACTCTAAATATATTGTAGAGTTTGGAACAAATGATGATCCATTCGCGGATTAACTCAACTTGAAACAAGATGTGATTATTAGTACTAATTCAGAAATCTTCAAACTAGATATTCAAATTTATAAATTAAGATAAACTTGATTGAAACATAACTAGATTTTTCTAAAAACGAATGTCGATCCATTAAAATTCGAACTAATAAACACACAACTACCCATTAATCACTCTAGACCCAAATATCAAACAACAATTAGGGAGTTTTCATGTACCGAGACTTCCCTAGTTCAAATCATTTTCAAAATAAAAAATTATATATAATAATAATAATAACTCATTTTTAAATGATAGATCAAGCGAATATAAGAAAACTGAACGAACCGATTGTCAGTACAAATGGGGACCAGATGGATATATCCGCGAGATCGTGAATACACATGCTCCTCGATACTATCAACAAACTTCCAAATATTTCACAAATAAAACTAATTTCTATGAACTTATTAATACTTCAATAAATCCACTAATTTTTTTTGCTAAATCAACCGATATCGTATTGCGAAAATCTGAATACAATAGTCATATTATTCTCACTTTGTGAAAGACCGGCTATTCCGGTAAAGGTCTCGTGTGTTTTTTGCAACTATTGTTGTCGGTTGAGTCACACCTCGTTGGAGTGCGATTTTCGTAAATCGTATTTAAAATCCAATTATGTATGTGTATGAAAAAGATAGAAACATTTGTGGTGTTTCTACCTCCAACAAGGAGGTACCAAAATTCGCCTAAATTATTGGATATCTCCCTACGAATTTTAATTAGCCAAATATTTTGGGGAGTATTAATTTTTTTTATTATTTTCCATCTTTATTCACTATTAACGATAAGGCTGGCAAAAAGTATATAAATTTGTAGATGTCCAATTTTTGGGTAATCATGAATGCCAAGAATGAGACCTATGATTAAAGAACTGAGAAATTTTCTGAATTTACGACAAATGACGATGAAGTCGAACTCATAAATGATGAGCCGGCATCTTATCGCGAGGCTATGAAAAGCGAGGATTCCAAAAGGTGGCTTACGGCCATGAAATCCGAGATTCAATCCATGTACGATAATCAAGTTTGGAACTTGATTGATGCACCTCCCGGGGTTAAACCAGTGGGATGCAAATGGCTTTTCAAGAAAAAAATCGACATGGATGGGAATGTAAACACTTATAAAGCACGGTTTGTGGCAAAAAGTTTCAAACAAATTCATGGTGTCGACAATGAAGAAACGTTTTCTCCCGTAGCAATGCTTAAATCCATACGGATCTTACTTGCCATCGCTGCGTATTAGGACTACGAGATTAGGCAAATGGATGTCAAAACCGCATTCCTTAACGGAAATTTACAAGAGGATATGTACATAACACAGCCCGAGAGTTTTGTCGATTCAAAGAATCCGGATAAAGTGTGCAAGTTGCAACGATCCATTTATAGATTGAAGCAAGCTTCTCGGAGTTGGAACATACGCTTTGATGAAGTTACAAGCGAGTATAACTTCGTGAAAAACATAGAGAAACCTTGTGTATACAGGAAGGTTAGTGGGAGCCGCATAATATTTCTTGTTCTATATGTAGACGACATCTTAATCATAGAAAACGACATTCCGATGCTTACGGATGCTAAGAAGTATTTAAATACTCGTTTCGCATGAAAGATTTGGGCGAGGCCGCCTATATTTTAGGCGTGAGAATTTATCAATGCTTTAAATTTCGATATTGCGGTCCATTGCGGTCGGGTCTTTTTTGTTGCGGATTGCGTTTGAGGACGCAATTGCGGCGCAATGACCTTATTGCGGACAGTCATTGCAATATTAAATTATGTAATAATAATAGTTTGTTTAAATATATTTTTCACAATATTTTTTATCACCATTAATATCGTCAAATTTCCTTTATAATCTTCTTCTAAAAAGAATAAAAAAGTTGATTGTCCAGAAACCTTTTCAGTGTAAATAAAAATTGATCATAAAATTTTCATTAAAATGACAATTATACGGGATCTTTGGAATTGTATTTTGTTGAAGAATTTTTTGTCGACATCCTAAAAATATCAAAACACTATAACTCAAATTTTAAATCGAAACATCAATGAAATACAATGAAAATTATGAAATTCAAACATTTATAGATGAAAATGACACATTTTAGAAGGTATATATGTTATGAGCATATTTTATCAAATATTTTGATAATAAAACATGGAAACTAAGTATTGAATAATCACAAAAGTTATGTTATAATGTTTATATTAAATAATTCTCGATAAAATTACTTTAACTTATGTTTTGTGTTTATTCCAGGATAAATGACAAAATTTCACAAATTCAAGCCCATCGCTGCATTCCTCTCGTCGAGACGAGCGATTTCGATATAAATTTCATGTAATTTGATGGAAGAATGAGAAAATTCCAACGATTTGAATATTATCCGCAATTTTGACCCGATATATCCGCAATAATACCGATATCTCGCCGCAATATCCGCAATATTCCAAAAACGATATTTGTCGCAATATTTCATTGCGAAGTTGCGGTTCTAAATCTCAATCCGCAATATCCGCAATATCGTCGCAATTTAAAACATTGGGATTTATAGAGATAGATCCAAGAAGTTACTCGGCTTGAGTCAAAGCACGTACATCGACAAAGTATTGAAATGGTTTTCAATGCAAGAATCGAAGAAAGGATTTCTTCCAATGTCGAGTGGCATATCGTATTCTAAAGCTCAATGTCCGACATCGAGCAAGGATAAGAATGCGATGAGCATTGTTCCATACGCTTCAGCGGTTGGATCAATTATGCCATGATTTGTACGCGCCCGATCAATTATGAGCATTGTTCCATACGTATTGTATGCCATGATTTGTACGCGCCCGATGTGTTGTATGCATTGAGCGTCGTTTCGCGTTACCAATCAAATCCAGGGGATATGCATTGGATGGCGGTTAAAAACATCCTTAAGTACTTACGAAGGACTAGGGATCAATTTCTAATTTATGGTGAAAGACATCCGGGTTCGTTATTAAAGGATATACCGACGCTAGTTTCCAAACATGTGTCGATGACTTTCGATCACAAAGTGGATACCTGTTTTGTCTAAATGGTGGAGCGGTCGTATGGAAGAGTACCAAACAACCCACGATAGCAGACTCTACAACTGAATCATAGTATGTTGCGGCTTCTGATGCGGCAAAGGAGGCGGTATAGATCAAGAAGTTTGTGTCCGAACTTGGTGTAGTCCCAAGTATCTCGGAACTTGTGGTTGTGTATTGCGACAATACGGGCGCAATACCACAGTCCAAGGAACCGAGGGCACATCATCGCTCCAAACACATACTCAGAAAATTTCACTTGATCCGTGAAATTTTGCCGAGGAGATGATTATGTTTTGCTAATCATAGCACAAGGTATTTGTCTAATCGGGAACGTAGATATATGTTAGGTTACATGTATTTGATATGATCAAAACCGCGAGACCATGACATGGTTTAGTCATTATAGATGGACTTGCGACGAGTAGGGTTTTAGGTTCTTCACACTTGAGGGGACCATTGATTGCATTACGTGCGTAACACAATGCTTTGATATGACTTTATGCCTCTTGTAACAAGGAGCCAAAAAGGTCATCATTGGGTATTGTCCAAAACACGAAATTCAATATGAGTCTCCAAGATAGGAATTGTTTATTCCGAAAGGAAGATATATCTCTTAGGCCGCTCGATGAATTGATTAACGAAAATTATGTCCATAGTCAATGATATTAAAGGTTAATATCGATTGTAATTTGTTAACTCCATTCAGAATCGAGGAATAAGTATAGTTAGTCAAGATATAAGGATGACTATCATCGTGCCTTTTGATTAACGGATATCGCTAACAAGAGAACTAGTAACCGCTATTCGAGATAGGCACGATGATCACAATCATTTTTCGTTTTAGCATGGGTAGCCATGATGGAGTGACTAGATCCCGTTCATGGGATTGTAGTTCCTCTACTGCAATCGTTAAACGAACCTACACGGTCACACAACGAGTCGTACTATGTTGGGCTTGATTACAAGTATTGGCACATAGGATGTGCATGGCTTAGCGTATTTGATATGCGGGCTATATTCTATATGATCATGTCTATTTGATATGCATGAGTACCTTTTAGGTAGATCTGAAATTGAGTGGGAGACTGAAAGAAATACAGTTTCGGATCAACCGTAAAAGTGTACATATAAAGATATATGAACATGAATGTTCATGGGTTGATTAAATGCATAATATGATTGTGTAAAGTTAAGTTCCATAGAGTGATTCGTTCGAACTAACCGTCGGGTCCGTTCGAACGGACCGCTACGAGTGTAAAATGGTTTTACACATATTCCTTCGAGGGAGTGGTTCGTTCGAACCAACATTGATTTTCGTTCGAACGAACGACTACGAATGATATTTGGAATTAACACTAAAATGAGACAGGAGATGGTTCGTTCGAACGAACCGTAAGGGTGCGTTCGAACGGACCTCTTCGAGTATAAAATAGTTTTTGTACATACTCATGACAGGAAGCAGTCCGTTCAAATGAACTGTACGTTGCGTTCGAACGAACATGTTGCTGGAAGTGTATATTGGATATATACAACCTTTAACCCAATCCTTATCCTATTTAGTATAAATCGGGTATTTCTCTCTCCTCTATTCAGTCCAATCCAGTCTATCATTCCATCAAGGAGTTGAAAGAGTGCGAAGAAAGTGAGAAAGAGAAAAGAGGAGAAAAGAGTTTTCTACGTCTAGAGAATCGAAGGCAATCAAGCAAATTCTCCGGTGCTTCGTCTACGCAGTTGCACCCGCGACCGAGGTGCTACGACTCACGGTGGATACGAGTAGAGGAGCGACGCTTGTGGCTCTTCGTTGTGATCAAACCGAAGGAGTGAAAACCGTCAACGAAGTGGTGGGAGACGTGTGGGCGAGGGACGCGCGTTTTGTCACCAACATGACAAGGAGAAAGGAGGATAAGCAATCAACCCGTCGTGCGTGATCAATTTCACGCAGGTAATTGACTATCCTACTTTGCATCGTACCCTCGATATCGATGCGTGATCTCGGAATTTGGGAACCGGACCGGGCCTTCATATCCGCTGTGCGGGTCCGGGGACGGGATGATTCCCGACATATAACACTCCTCCTCGGATGTCCATATTTCGTACGCATAAGAATCTACCTTATTAAATAGTTTGTCAGGAAAAACCCTGTGGGATAAAATCCTGGTCAAAGAAAAGAGTGTAGTGCATACTGATTCTCCCCCTCATTTATACAAATATCTTTGAGTTGACGAAATCCAATATTATAGACAAACTTTTTGAAAGTTGCAGTTGGGAATGATTTGAAAACATCTGCTACGTTATCACATGATCGAATCTGTTGAACATTTATCTCGTCATTCCTTTGAAATTCATTCGTTGAAAAGAATTTCGAAAAAGTGTGTTTTATTTTATCTCGTTTGATATAACCATTATTTATTTGAGTAATATTTGCAGCATCATTTTTATATTGGTTAGGTTCTTCTTCAAATGATCGATTATATTCAAATTTGCTACTTCTGGACCAACAAAAATTTCTCATTATCTTCTAAATTGTTTGATCCCATACGAAGAATCTTTTCATTTTATAGAATACATATTTTGATATATTTTGTTGCATGTTTCATCTAACTTTAATACTTCAAGAATATTTTCATGTAAAAAACATTATGGGAGGATATTAAAATTAATATATTTTATGTATTTTAATTATATAGTAAATAATTAGTGTTTGACTAAATGTGTATGGATATTTATTAGTGTAAAAGATTGTGTGTGTGTGAAAATGCATCATTAACTATAAATGTATGAATATAGTCTCTCCTATGTTGTAATTAAGAGAATAAAATCAGTGTTTAAGAGTAGGAGAGTTCTATGATAGACCCATTTTCTTATCATGGACCCATTTTAAAAAAAAAAAAAATTTTGAATATTTGTTAAATAATGATTTTTTTTTTGTAAGATTCTAGTGTATATTTATCATTTAATGATATTCAAAACATAAATTTTGTATAATTAATTAATAAATAGCTAAAATTCTTAAAATAATTTTTTGAAAAAGGGTCCATGATAAGAAAATGGGTCTATGATAGAAGCTCCCGAGTAGGAATAATACAATTAATTAATTAATTCATTCAAGAGTAAAAAGTATTGAAAAAGTCTCATTTTTATCTCAAAAATTATATCAGAATTTGCGTGTGTACCTTTTGATGTTGTGTATCAATTATCACTTTCCTTGATATTTTTTTAATATGTTATTCATCCCAATTCTGACCCAACAATTGTCTCCAATTAAAAGTCAATACAAATTAAATCATAAAATCCCAACAATTATTAAAAATCAATTAATATCGGAATGAGCTCATATATGGTGCCCCGTAAGACCATGCTGATCTGCGTGATGTCCATGTTAATTGTGAACACCTTTTTAGTGGGCTAATTTTGCATTTGTTGGGAATCCCCTAATTACCCCCAATTATGCATTTGTTGATTTAATTGGCTGATTTTGCATTAGGGAATCAGTTAATTGCAGAGATCTAAATTTTACTTTAGAGTTAATTGGGCATTTTTGCATGGCTAATTTTTCAGTTTACTTTGGTACTTCGTGAAGATTTTGTTGATTTAATTAGTAATTTTTTGTATATTTGAAATTTTCGTGACAATATTTCATATTCCTTTTTAAGACAAATTAATTAAAACAATTTGCAAAATAATTTATTTTATCACAAATTGTAGGTGCTTGCGGGGGCGGAGCCAGCATTGATTTATAGGGGGCGAACTTAACAGTGGGCCGAACTTAAAATAAAAATAAAAAAATGTGATACTAGAGGTTCGATCTTGAAACTTCTCAATTTCTAAACATAATTTACCAATAGACTGCTCAATTTTTCGGTGAAATAATAATTTATTTTTGTAATTATTATTTTTTTAACAAGCAAAATCATCTTTTTTTTTAAAAAAAAATCGGTTTTGATTTCATATGGGGAGGCGGGAGGGTCCAGAAATAGGTCGATTTGAGGAATAGATCCGGCATGCAATTGACCCTCCATAAACCATATGATCCGCCGGTTTTTTTAAAATCCGGACCATACCAGCCAGTTGGACCGGCCGGTTTTTTTTTTTGTTTCCTCTTGTTCTTGTTGAGATAGTTCTTCACCTCTTTGAAATCCCGTTTTGCCTTCTGTTCGTCGATTTCACTTTGATTTGTGTTCTGTTCTCTCAATTTTTGCCAGAAAGAATCAACAAAATGCAAGCTCGAATTGGCGTGGACCCATTTCCCTTCATCTCCCTCAAGAATGTCGAATTAGAATCGTCAAACGCTTGTTTCTCGTTTTTCAAGAAGGTGGGCAGAAATTTAGATGATTTGGTTCACAAATGTGCAATTTTGTTCATAATTTTGGTATTTTGTACCTCTCACAAAGGTGGTCAATTATTGCTGTTTAAATTGTTAAATTAGGTACTGTTTTTAGTTTTTACTGATTTTGTTCAGAAAAAGTTTCGGGAAGAAATTCCGAAAATTATTGTTACATTAATTGTCAGAATATTGTCGAAACAGGTACAATTGCATTAAGAAATTTGACAAAGGTACGATTATTCAGAATAATAGTATTACTTGGCTGGTTCGGTAAGAGTCGGAATATGGTTATGAAGGAGGTGTTCTCGGTGGCGTCATCGATCAAGTGTGACGTGGATAATTTGGGCGAGAGCACAAAAGGGGACTTGAATTTTAAATGAGATTGCGACAAGTCGTCAAAACGGTACGCAATGGGGTCGACCCAATACCGGTACAGAGTGCTATGGGCGGTGCGTATTATTTTGGAAATGTTTGAGGTGAGAGTGTGGCCATTGTGAAACCTACTGATGAAGAACTCTTTGCGAGTTTTAAGCAATTTCTCCAGCATGATTTTGACGCAAGTGATTATGTTACATCTGGTTTTCCCATCTCGGCTGTACACTGCATCGGTACTATATATATTCGTTTCAACTTGGACCGCCGTGTGGGCCATCTTTTTGTATGGAAATATCATGGTACAGGTGGTACAAGTACAAGTACGTTTGGGGGACAAATGGAGCAGATACCGATTAGTTATTTGTATGCTAATTGAGTTGGAGGCATCATGGATTTGTTAAAAACATTGAGTTGGAGGCATCATGGATTTGTTAAAAACCAATCCAAAATACACCCTAATTGACATGCTGACGTGAGCACGACTCAATCAGCAATGTGGCGGGTAATTGGGGGCACATCACAATTATCCTAGAATTTAGAAGAGACGGGCATTTTTCTATTTTCAATTGAGCTCACTGAACGAAATTACAACCTCAAAACAAGCACAAGAACAATTGCAACATCTCCATATAAGTAGCAATACAAGACTTTTTACAATTTATACAAATTACATATTACCAGGCGATGCATCAACTGGTACTGTATGCTTAGAACCTTGAACAGAGCGACCGCCTTCCTTTACACTGTTTTCGGCAAACCGTAAGCTTGCCGTGTCGTACCCCTTAGTTTGCTCGTGCTGGCTCCACTCGCTTTGATAATAGTCTTCTGCAGTGATGCCGGATGTGGGGCCACAGAACGTTCCTCCCCACATAGGAAAGAATATTAGGAGTATCGGAAGGGTGCATGCAATGATCATGATGCCCATAAATGTAATGCCATCTTCGGTTGCGTATTTCGTTCCATGGAAAAAGATGAGTTGTGTGATCACTGCACCGACATTGCCTCCGCCGCCCGTCATGCCGGAAATCAGGCCAAGCGATCTGTGTATGACCAAAATATTTATTTTTGTTATGTATAGGAATGAATTTAGTACATTTGGAGATACGACATTATGTTTTTTCTGTTTAAACTATCTTTGCACAAAGGAAGATATAGTCCCCTGTTCTCGAGAACTAAATTATTAAAAAATATTAGGAAAAAATGTAAGATTATCACCTTCTTGAAACGAAGGGAACTATGCCGAAAGTCAGACCGCAAGCTGCTTGACAAAAGAAAGAGAAAATCACCATGATCGCAATTGACCCGGCATATGAACTAGTTCTTCCAAGAATTACACAAAATACACCACCGAGAGTTTGTACTATCCACAGACCCCATAACCTGCCTCTCATACCCCACTTATCAGATAACCAATCTGAGAGTACCCCACCGCCAGGACGAGATATTATATTTGCCATCCCAAAACTCGCAGCAATGAGCCCTGCCTTGGTGATGTTGACATTGAATCGATCATAAAAATAATTTGCTATTATGTTGTCGCATGTTAGTTCTACGCCGAAACAATATCCATACGTCAGGGCTAGTATCCATCCCCGGTAGTTGGTAACTGCGTTCTTTAACACCTGCAAATGTACAGATTGTAGATTGTTATGGAATTATGTTAAAATGTGAAACAAGTCATGAACACAACCATTTGAATCAAAGTATTACCTTAGCAAAGTTATCCTTGTGCTTCTCGCCAGACTTGTGAAGCTCACTGTAGTTCCCATCTGGCATGTCTTGCCCAAGGAACATCACGTTGATAGCAGAAATGGTTTGTATTGTAGCAGGAACAAAGAACGCGATCCTCCATGCAATGAAATGAGTGCTTCCAAGTTTCCTAATCAATTCGTACACAAGAGGCATGATCAATTGTGTGGCTCCGCCACCAAGATTTCCCCAACCTCCGGCAAGCCCATTGGCAGTTCCAACCTATATATAAAAATGTGAAATATTGATAAATCATCGATGCACACAATCTTTAACAAATGCCGAAATCACCCCATTTTTGTTTCCATATCTATACTGGTATATGCGACAAGTGTCATTTCAAACGGTGTACAACAAATACATTGAGGTTTTCAGGAGTGGACAAATTTCACTAAAATTATTACATAAAATTTAAGACTGAGTAGTTGGTGGTTGCGCAAACCTTAGGAGGAGAGAACATGGAACTCATCCAAAATTGAGTCGAGACAAATGAAGCAAGAGAAAATCCAGTGAAGAATCGGACAAGGAGGTACCCTGTAGGCGTCTGGATGACAGACGTCAAGTACACAGCCGGAGTGGTAATGAGAATGAGCGAGGCAGAGGCAAGCCTGACACGAAGAGTAGAAATAAGTCATCAATGTTTTACAAAGTTTTGTCCATGTGTGTGGAACTTTTGAGATATACATGCCATTTACGCCGCCTCAGTTTTCAGCACATCACTGTTTATATTCTAACTAACACGCTCGAGTTAACATTGTAATTACCACATGTCACATAAATAACTAACACATGACATATAATTAACGTTCACTTGCAGAACTAACAATTCCTAATTAATATTAATAAGTTATTGTTAATTACGTGTCCTTGTTAATTCTCATGTTAATTAATATGTTAATTAGGATATAGAGGTGGTTGTGTTGAAATCTGGGGGCAAGGTAAAATTCCCCTAAGATACACATGAGCAAAAAAGCATTCCTCTTCTTATATAAAGTTGGATTTTTTTTTGTAGAAACTCTGTTTGGAAAAGTTTAATGGCTTATATATAGTTGAATTATTTTCTTTGTAGAAACTACATTCACATATGAAAAATAATGCTCTTTACTGTATGAGGGTGCCGGTCAATTGATCATAACCCCTTTGTCAAAATAAGCAAGAAAAAGAAATTCATTTACTATGCCCCTAATTTTCCCACAATTAAAAAAGTTATAATTGGACAGCTGAATTAACATTAACATAGTAAATAGTAAGCAATACATAATTCATAATTTTTTAATATTAATCAGACATTATTAACTTAGGTGGATGTTAATTATAACATCACATATTAATTAATTATATATTCCTTGCTAATTACCGTGTTAATTAAAGATATTAATTTATAGGAAAATACCTTGGGCCAAACATGTCGCATGCAGATCCCATGGCTACACGAGCAAACACTGCGCCGGAGACGGAGGCAATACCGGCGTTCCCAATATCCGTTGCCGTCAAAGAAAGATTATCTCTGATTACAGGCAGCAATGGCGGGGCTGCGAAGGAGGAGACAAAGCAGCAAAAGAAGGAGAACCATGAGAGATGGAATGCGCGCATGTGCGGCTGGGCGAAGGAGAAGAGCCAGAACTTAGTTGCCTTGTGGTCCGAATCCACCGGAAGATAGAATTGCTGTGTGTTGTCGGACCTTTCAACCTCAAAAGATCCACCCTTGTTGGTTGCTACATCTTGTGCCATCTTTTTTCGTGTTCTCTCTCTCTCTCTCTCTCTCTCTCGTGTTAATAAATGACAGATGAGAGGATGGGTTCTCTTATTCCAAAAAGTCTCGTATTTAAAGGCAGTTTAATACCACAAACTCTCTTGATATCTCAGTTTTGGGATTTTTTGGAGACAAAGGTGCCAGATTGTCTGATTCAAAAAAATCTTTAATTAGTCGTAAATAATAAAATATGTCAAAAAAGATTTTCAGGGTCTAATGTCTAATGGCGGGCTGGCTGGCAATAAAACTCTAGCCAGTTGTGCCAGTCTTAACCTATATTCTCTGTTTTTCCCCCGAATTGTAATGTGACCATTGGTGAATTTTTTGATAATAAATAAATGATTCAGGTTTTATGTTTTCATGTACAAACCCAAATGCAGATTAACACTGGTATTATTGACCAAAGAAGAATTGTAGGTTCTGGCAATTGGCAGAAATAAGAGAGGGAATTTGGATCTTCGAAGAATCAGAAGGATTCTTGGTTTTGACTTTTTGGGGAGACGTAGGCTTGTCACTTTCAAGGGCGCAATTAATTAGGAAATCCTTGTTCTTATGTGAAGTTAATCATTATGGTACGGTATCCTGATTCACAGGTAATTGTTATACATCTGGAAAATTTTATCATGCCCTCACCTAATTATCCGAATTCTTCCCAAATTTCAATTAACACCTCAATTAACCATTAATATATTAATATTAAATTTTAAATATTAATTATTAATGATTAATTCAGAAAAACCTTAATTACCCATTATAATTTAATTAATTATTAATTGTTGGTTAATCATCGTGTTAATTAAAAATGTTAATTTCATTTTGGAAAAGTTTTGAGAAATCTGGGACATCATAAATTCTGAAGTATTCAGGGAAGACAGTCACAGATATCCGATCAGGCGATAAGGACAAAATTGTGATACTGTTCCGTCACGTAAGTTATTTTATTATTTGAATATTTATTTCATGTGGATAAATCAAAACTTGTAAGGATATTTTTGTAATTATTCGAGATACTTTAATTAATATAAATTTTTGCATATTTCGATTTATTATATATGCAGTGACGGATCTTGACACTATAAATTTTTGCATATTTTTGAAAAACTGATTATGAAATTACACTGTGCGATTTCTTTGTGGGAGCAAAAAATAAATTTTACATTGTTATACTAAAAATACACTGAATCACTAGATATATACACTGTTCGATGAAAATCTTGCGGGACGACCGCCCCCCGCGACCCCTACTAAGATCCGCCCCTGTATATATGATCTATTATATACGAAAGTCTATAATATTTTTGTATAGAAATATATCAAATACTTCGATGATAAATGTTAAATTTGAAAACATCATAGAAAATGTCTATAATATTAAAATATCGAAAGTTTATAATATTTTCGATATTTTCGTTTTCGTTTTCTTATCGAGCGAAAAATTTTACCCACACTTAAACATATACAAAAATATTAAAATATACTTACGAAAAATATATTTTTTCAAATTAAAATAACATCATAGATTCGTATGACATAATAATTGTTGGGTATCGGCATCACTACCGAGCCTCGCGCAGCGGATTGTGAGGCCTGGTCTGACCCGATCCCAAGGACCACGTCGACGACTCAAAAGTACGAATCATGAAATGCAACTAAAACCTATGAAATTAACTCTTAATTCATAGATAATCATACCACGTGAAATTGATCACGGAGGCGGGTTGATTCTTGCGTAGTTGCTGCTGTCCTTGCTTCGACTCCGGTGACACGCACGTCCCACGCCCGCGCGATTCGACACCGTCGATGAATCTTAGCCTTGTCGTATACAACAGGTGTTGTTTAATTTAGACCTAGCGAGGGGTGAATAGGAAGTCCTACGGTCCAATTTTCGCGGTAATGGATACAATTATAATTTTATGCGGAAGCATAAATAAATTAGAGAAAGAAATACAATACCGAAACAAATAACACGCGATATTTGTTTACGGAGTTCGGTAGGTGGTTGCTTTGTAGCTTTAACTCACCGGCTACTTGCTCAATCGACCGACTCGATTGATTGCAAGTACCTACGTCTCCGGGGTTCCCTTGCGCCTTTTCGGCTTTCGATTGAACACCCAACTCAAACAATTACAAGGTTTTCCTTGATCGATTTACACGAATTTATCGATCAATGGCGGGATTTACAATTCGTAACTAGCCTATTACAATTTACTACTAACGAACTAGTCGTAATCGGTCACGCAAGTTGGGAATCGTTTAGTAGTGGATTCGAAATTGGATCTAATAATCTCTAAGAATGTTTAGATGATCAAGCTCAAGATTTAAAGTTAGGATTCTCTCTTTTGATTGGGAAAATATATTGGTTTAGATGATGTGAGAGAATGAGAGAAGGGTTCTATTTATAGAACACATAGACCATTCCCTTAATATGTTTTTTCTGCATAGTCCGTTATAACTGACCTGAGGTCCGTTATAATGGACTCAAAGTCAAACTAGCCGTTACAGGCAATATATTCGAAAATCCCATAGTCCGTTATAACCGAGTTTAGGTCCGTTATAACCGACCTCTTTCTGTGACTGCACTTCAGATTTATTCTGTGTTCCGTTATAACTGAGAGACTTCCGTTACAACGATTAGTATATGTCCGTTACAACGGATTGGTGATTCCGTTACAACGGATGATTGGTTATTCTGAAGTGAGTTCACAACTCCGTTATAACTGAGTTTAGGTCCGTTATAACTGATATACTCCGTTACAACTGACTTGAGGTCCGTTATAACGGACATGCTCTTATTAACACGGTTACTGTAAGTCCGTTATAACTGACCTGAGTTTCGTTATAACTGACAGGATGTCTGTTACAACGGACATGTAGTCCGTTATAACGGACATGCTCTTTTTAACCATATTTATGTATGTCCGTTATAACTGACCTGAGGTCCGTTATAACCGACATGCTTCTGAAAATCTGTTTTATTATTTCATCATTTTAATAGATTTCGAATATATTTCTTTGACTAATCTTGAGCTTAATAATTGATAAACAAGTTTAGGGATGCCTATAAGTTGTTTTAGTGATTTACGTGATATCCCAACTTGCGGAATCTTCGATGTCTTGATGTCTTCACTTGATCATGCGTTTTCGTGCCATCGTTTCTTTACCGTCTTGACTTCCGACGTCTTGATTCTTCTTTTGATCCTTTTGTGGGTGATGTATTCTATCTCTATAAATGTCACTCCGGCAAATAGATTAGTGGTATCGACATTATTTTGAGATAATCAAACCCTAGGAAATTTGAACCAACAAACTCCCTTTTGATTCATTTCAAAATAATGTCGATTTGGAGAGTTCAATCGATTACCGAGTAACTTTCCATATGATTTTCTCTTGCCCCCTTTTTTGAAAAGGATCAAAAGGGAATGAAGCGTAATCATACGAGAAGCTCCCCCTACATACAAGCTCCCCCTAAATTGTTGCTTTTTGTAATTTTAGGCTTGTATATAGATGAATTTCGCAAAATGATGTTTGGAATTTTTTTGTTTCATTTTGTAAAGATGTATGAATAGATATTTAGTGTACAGTAGGTTTTATCAAAAATTCTCAACATTTGCGATGTATTAAAAAATAGCCGAAAACTTAATAAATTTTGAAACTCAAATGTAATTCTCAAGAGAATGCATACCTAGCTCGAGCCATGGACTCGAGTCTTGATCTAAAACACACGACTCCTCGAGTGACACTTCTCAACATCCATTTATGTCGAGACATTAGCTCCTTTGATAGTGCAAGGTGATGATGTTGAGTTTGGTACGCATATTTATTTAACATTATTGCGTCTTCCTGATTCGTTTTCCATTTAGCATACCTACATACTAGTCAAAATACCTTTCTCGTATTTTTGTAAGTGTATAGATGATTGAATTATCAAGAAAAGAAAATGGTCAAGATATCCGAATCAATAAAAAACAACAAAAAAAATAAAAAAAATATGAAAATATGAATATAACGTGGGTTATTATGAATCGGATTCGGGTCGGGTACGACCTCACCATACCCTACCCGTATCCGAGCCTGGTATTTTTTTAATCGGTAATACCCGACCCGTGAGTAGGCTTAAACGGGTATTACCAGACCCATTCGGGTCGGGTACCCGTCAGACACGGGTATTATCCAACACATTGACAAAAATATTATTTTGAGTACTATATATGAAAAATAAAGGATATTTTGGTTATAAATTTTTTTTAATTCCATAGGGAGTTATTTGAAAATAAAAAATTTGATAGAGAAATTATTTTGGAGTTCTAAAAAAGACATGGACTTTTTACTATATCCAAAAAAAATAAGAATTTTTTTGAAAATCTCCCAAAATACTTTTTCTCTACCTTTCCCTATCTCGATTATATTATACCCGAACCTTTTAGTATTAGAAATAGACATTTTGCTAACAAAACCGAGGTTTCCCACCTTCCATCTTTTCTACCTACCAGAAATGTTTTGAAAATATCTAAAGCTTTGCTTTGCTGTCTATATCAAGTTAAAAATAACACAAGTAGTACTGTGCTGAGTTTTTTAGAACTTGATTATTATGCCTAAATATTAGGACTAATTAATATGGAGAGTTCTTATATTATAGGTTTTTTTTATGATAGATTTTTTTGACAAATAATAAAAAACAAATTGTAAAATTCAAATGTATTATTATCAATTAATCTTATGCAAAATAAAAAAGCTTTATCACGAGGACTTTTCCGTTTGCTCGTTTATTTATGCAAAATACCAGAAGTACTTCTTTTTAAAAGTATCTATCGTAAAAGTTCCCTTAAACAGAAAAGACAAGCTAAACACAACATTTTTGTCATGTACCACTTAATCATGTGTTGATAGCCGTAAAATACACAATAATAATACTAATCATTCTGTTTGTCATTAAACATATATATATGCATTCAAGGAATCTCCATTAAACAAACTTTTATGTGCCCAATAAGGGAGCCTAATCTAAGGATTAACTTCATATAGTTTTTAACCTTTTTAATAAAGAAATAAAATTGCAAGTCAATGGTTCAATTAAAGATATGAGAAGTGTGCCCTTTCCGTAGGTTCCAAGAGGTATGGAAAAAGATATTCAATACAAGATTCAGAGAAGTTGCGAGCAGGTTTTCCAATATAAAATTTGGGCCTTCAACTCTAACGTGGAGCCAACTCTTTGTGCTTCAAGAGAAACAACCACAAATGTAACGTTGCGACCCGTTTTTTATTAGAAAAAATCAACCCATCGTTTTCAGGGTGAAGCAGGCCTAAATTGATGTAACTTATACCCCATCCATTTGCACCAAAAATATATATTAGACTAGACAATACTCGCTCTACGCGGCCCGATAATTATATTATTATTTGAAATATAAATTTATTTGAAATAGAAACATGAAATAGAAATTTAAGTTTTATTCCATCCAAGTCGCACCCACAAATTTATTTATTCAAGAGAAACAACAACAAATGTAAGTTTTACTCCATCCAGTCGCTACGCAACGAGGATGATAATTACATTATTTATTTGAAATAGAAATTTACATGTGTTAGTTTTCAATTACCAAATTTTTTGAAAATATGAAAATTAAATATTTTGCTATTTTTAGACATCAATTTTGGTTTTTTTTTTTTAAATAGTATAAATATTTTTTCAGGCTTGCTAAGGAGAATTCAAAAAAAAAAATCCAAAAAGAATCCATGCGTACAAAATATATTAATGAAACTAGCACAATATACTACTCAATTTAGCAAAATATACTGATGAATCCAATATGTTAACAAAGTTAAAATTGAAAATAAAATAATACATTTTCAATAGTATATTTTGATAAATACAAGAACATATTTTGCTAATTTCAATAGTATCTTTTGGTATTTGGATTTTTTTTTTTTTTTTTTTATGGATTCTTGTTAGCGCATATATATATATATATATATAATTTTATTTTTTTAAATGATTAGAGTGGAATTTATTGTCCCACTTCTAAAATTGTTGCCTGTTTAATTAAAAACTGTAATTTTTTACATTCCTTATAGCTATTACATATTTTATTTTTTGAAATGTTTAAAGTGGAATTTATTGTCCCACTTCTAAAATTGGTACCTGTTTAATTAAAAACTGTGATTTTTTTACATTCCTTATAGCTATTACAATTTTACCTATATCACCTTTTACTTAAAGCTTTTTTACATCATCTATTCTAAAAAAATTAACTATCTAAACAAGCCCAAAAAATCTAATTTCCTAAACTCGGCCCGTAAAATATTTCAATCCCTCTATTCTTCTTCCTGAAGTATTCCTTTCACGAGCGCCTCTTCTTATCCTTTTTCCAGACTCTTTTCCTTTTCGCCTCTCTCTCTCCTCTCGCTCCCCTCTTGCCGATCCGCCACCGCCATGGAAGCTTCATTCCCCTTTTTCCGATCTATACCCTAGATAATAAAATCCTAGATGTTAAAGCACAAAATTTTATTCTTAAAAACACATGTGATCAAAAAAATAAAACACATGTAGTTCTATATGTGGCGAGCACTTCTGATATGATTCGAAGGAAAAAATAAAAATCTCTAGACAATTGATGATGAACACGTTATAGATTCATCACATATCAATAATGACGACATCTCCCAAGAAGAGCCCCTAACAAATTTACAAGTGACAGGAAGAACAAAGATGAACAAAAGGGCGGGATCTAAGAAGAATATCAATTTAGGATAAGGACCTTTCTCAAACACCGATGAGGGGATTGATTTTTATCTTGTTCCAAAGATTTTTTAAAATGAGGAGGAAGAGAATGGATGACAAATAATTTCTCTCATATACAAAAAATATAATTTTTGTACCTCCCCAAATTTGAGGGGTAATAGAAAGTAAAAAAATATATTGTGACACTTTAGTATCTAAAATAATCTCATTTTATTTTATAATTAACAATGATTTAAAGGATAAATTTTCATTTTTCTTGATATAACGTTTTTCCTCCTTTCTCCTTCATTAATTATTTTACAACTTTGGAGCAAGAGAAATTTTTTTTATTTCCTTCCCATTCATTCCCTTCCTCTCCATTCTCTTCCCCTTCATTCTCTTCTCTTTCATAAAAACTCGGGAGCACATCCTAAAGTGTTACAATAATTTTTACCGTTCATTATCCTCCAAATTTGGAAGGAACAAAAATTAGATTTTTCGTGTATATGAAAGAAATTATTTGCCATTCATTTTCTATTCCTCATTTAAAAAAAATTAAAAATTGGAGCAAGATAAAAATTAATCTTCCCCTCCATTTCTATTATTTTCTTTTCATTCCCCTCGTTAGAGCACACCCTTGGACCATTTCGGAACAACACGTGGGTGTTGTACGGGAAATGACGAGAGATTTGAGCTTGGTGATACTTGAACAGATAACTATCTCATTTCAACTCTGATCCTCTTTTATTTATTCAGTGGAGTTTGGAACAGTGGCGGATCCAAGGAGGCCCGGCCCCCCATGTTTGCTAAACTTTTATCAATACTAGGAGAATACTGAAGGAAATACAGTTTTGGATCATCGCTAAAATGGTACGTATGACAAACGAACGTACGAGTTCGTGGGCATACGAAACAGATTAGTAAAACTGGTATAACTTTCAGTAGGAAACTCAGATTTGAATGGTTCAAATTGGGTTAGTTAGATAATGAGATTATCTACAACTTTCATGTTGTAATATATTTCATTTGAGCGACGTATCTGTGTCGTTCTAATGGAATACCGAAATGGTGCGACAGTTTGACATACAGTCAGTAAAACGGCCGTAACATTCGGGGTCCGAACTCCAATGGGGCCGGGCCAAATTGGGTTGGAAAGATAATAAGATTATCTACAACTTTCGTGTTAGTTGATTTTCTGTCAGAGGAATTTACGATTTTCGTTCTGACAGATTACTGAAAGGGTGTAATGCAGTTTTCTGTTTGAAAATGTGTATAGAAGATATACATACCTTTTGGCCCATCCTTATCATATGGAATATATATATGATGTTTCTCTCTCTCTTATAAGTCGAAGTTGAACAAGTTGAAGAACCAGAAAAGTTCAACCAGGAAATTAATGGAGTTAATCCAGAATTAATTCAAAATTAAGAGACTCTAATCACTTGATGAAAGAGTGCGAAGAGATTGAGAGAGAAAGAGAAAAGAGGAGAAAAGAGTTTTCTCCGTCTAGAGAATCGAAACGCAATCACGCAAGTTCGCCGGTGCATCGTCTAGGCAGGTGCATCCGCGACCGAGGTGCTACGACTCACGGTGGATACGGGTAGAGGAGCGACATCTGTGGCTCTTCGTTGTGATCAAACCGGAGAAGTAATCGAGTAACGGGCTGTGGAAGCATGCGGGCATGGAACGCACGAAGACAACCCGAGGCGTGTCGAAATGGTGGGAGACGTGCGGTATGGGACGTACGGGCTAGTCACCAACGTGACACCGAAAGAAGAGAAGGATGAGAGCGATCAACCCGTCGTCCATGATCAATTTCACGCTGGTAATCGTCTATCCTACTTTTGATGAACGGGTTTTTGGTGTGTAAAATTATCGTTGTATTCGAAAACCCCGAACAATCAACAAAATTGTAATCTATGTTTGTACAGTGGCAAATGTATAGATTCGTTCCACGGGGAGCGATTGCGTCAAAGATTGAATTAAGGGAGATTAAACTGAGTTCAAGACAGTAATTAAGAACAAAAGGATCAAGTAAAAGAGCAAGTTAAAAACAAAGATTCGATTCAAACAAGAAATTCTCTTTTACACAACTTAATCCACAAAGCAAACAAGAATTACAAGATTAGAAAGAGTACACCTAGAATGAAGAAAGTAGCTCAATGTGTCTTCCTTAGTCTTCTTATGCTTTCGCTTGATTGACCACCGAAAAGGCAATCCTCCGAGTCACGGCAAGCTTGCTTCGTTGGTCACCGAAGAGAAGAAATCTCGAGTCACGGGCTAATTCGATGAAGAGTCACCAAAAGGAAAGACTCCGAGTCATGGTTGACACCTTCTTCAAGCTCCGAAAGAGAAAACTTCCGAGTCACGGTCTCAACGCAACTTCACAAGTCCCGAAAGGAGGAATTCCCCGAGTCACGGTTGGTCTCGAGAAAGGGTTGATTTGCCGAAAGGAAGGAGATCCGAGTCACGGTCAAATCTCCCAAGCGAGTGAACAATTTCTTCCGGGATCTTGAAGATTCTTGGTGGATCTTGAAGTGTTCGAGAGAGAGAGAGAGAGCGAGAGAGAGGGATGGAGCAGAAAAAGGGTAAAAAGTGCGTACCATACTCGTGGCCCTTGTGGTCCTATTTATAGTACTCATGGAGTCTTCTTAATTGGCCACGAGTTGGTGGAGAGGATTAGGTGTAAGGAGGTAATTTCCACCAAAGGTAGGTGGGCATGATAAGGGCTAAGGATTGAGTGGTTTTCGTGTAGACTTTTGTGTAAGTTTGTATCATGATAATTGTTTGCCTCCCGTCTTATTCATGTACCGAATGTATCGGTATAATATATCGTTTTCACTCCTCTTGACGTGTTGGAGACAACTACACTCTCCAAATTCCCAGAAATTCCTTCTAATTCCTGTGATTAAGCAATAAAACGCACTTAGTGAAGAAATATTCATGTTATCTCAAATATGATTAATAAAGTATATAGAATTGTTCTTCACAAGGGCTAAAATCCCCAAATTAAGCATTAAATTTGTGCCTTATTTGCCTCACATCAAATACCCCCACACTTAAATCCTTGATCGTCCTCGATCAATTAGAGTATAAAAGTCAAACATAAGAGAGAATTGCATAAGATTTTGTTGAAGTTATATTGTTGGTTCAAAAACTAATTTCACAAAGCAAATTGGGGTACTCTCATTTCATCATGATTACTAATATTGAGAGTAAAAATGGTTTCATCAAATTTAGAATCTATTTCAAGAAAATTCACAAATTCGAAGAGTTTAATAGAGCAAATGATCTCAACCGAAAAAGATGATTAAACACTATCATTCAACTCTTTTCACTCCACTATTCACAAGGATTATCATGAAAAAGCATTAGTGAAAACCAATTTTTCCGTTTTGCAAAAATCATTTCTTAAATGTAATTTGTCACTTTTAAACCGTTCGGTACGTTAGTACTTGGTTCATCTTCGATTTCTACTAAATTTTCCCAACTTGCGCTCGATTTTTGAACTCCTTTTCTTTCTTTTTTATTCTTTTTATTTCTTTTGTTCTTTTTATTTCTTTTCTTTTGTTCGTTATTGCTTTCGATGGTCCCCATGTGTGTCTTTTGGGATAACAAGTGGTCATGACTCACACCACTCATTACTTAGTAAACCCCATGGATCCGCGCAATCTTTAGCCAACAAGTGGTCATGACTCACACCACTCATTACTTAATCAATCGCATGGACTCGACAATCGAAAGCGCTTTAATCCGTGATTGTAGAAAACTTTTTCGCATCGACTCTTGATCATGACTCACACCAAGAACCGGCTACTTTGGTTTACTACAACTCATGCACCCCTTTAGCCAACAAGTCGTCATACCACTCATTACTTAATCAAGGTGCATGAGCTCATCGAATCAAGCTTTGAGCGCAAATTGGTTCCCGTTAGTGTAATTTCGAATCCCCATGAACGGTCGGGCCCTTTAAGTGCAAATGGTCAAATTTTAAGATTCAAGCAAAACTTATTAAATTGGTTCAAACAAAACTTTTTAGAACTTCCAAGTTCAAAATGGGTTTATTTATTGAAAATGGTGTGTCATGTAAATCGAGGATCGATCAAATTGTCAAAAACTCATGAACTTGTGAAAATATTGATTAGGGCTTGAATCCCCGAAAGAATCTCTTAAAGATCTCAACCAAAATCCTTCAAATATTATGTAAATTAAAATTTTGAGAGTAAAAATGGTGGTTCGGTGAAAATTCGTTTAAAAACCAACAATTTAATTCAATGAAGTGGAGAAAAATCTTTTTATGCATTTAATGCTTGACTTAATTATTATTGATGCTCAGGGTTCAAAAATAATGTTAAATATTCGAAAATTTCAATTAGAAGAGGAAAGATGCCAGAAACTATTCCGTTATAATGCAGTTTTAAGTTCGTTACAACGGACATTGAGGTCCGTTACAACGCACTAACTACGTTATAACGGAGAACTAACCGTAGCAAATTTTGAAAATTCTGAGCAAGTCCGTTGCAACGGACATTGAGGTCCGTTACAACGGACATAGTTCTGGCAAATTTCGTGAATTTACCGTTGCAACGCAATTTCATGTGTTTTTTCGTGTCCGTTGCAACGGTAATTTTACTCCGTTACAACGGAGTTTGACTTCGTTACAACGGAATGTCTGGCGCCAACCAGATTTTCAAATTTCTATATAGTCCGTTATAACGGACATTGAGTTCCGTTACAACGGAGTTGCTGGCCAGATCACAATTTTTCAAATTTTCCCTGATTTTTTAAATTTTTAATTGGGCTCATACAGGTCAAAGATTGTATGTTACCCCCCCACGCTTAGGCTTTACTTGTCCTCAAGTATAAAAATCGACAATTTCAAAAAGAGGTATAATAGAGAGATACAACCTTTGATGCGTGGGCGTGCCTCCCTCGCTAGCGCTCTTGTTTAACGTCTTGAGCTCGACTTGGCCGAGCGTTCTTCATTGTTGATTACCACGTCCGAATCGTTGCTCGTCCATCCAACTTTTGTCGAAATCGGTGAAGAAGTGTTTAAGTCGATGGCCATTCATCTTGAAGACTTTACTCGTTTCATCGCTTCGAATTTCGATCACTCCATATGGGGTGACGTTTATCACGGTGAACGGGCCTATCCATC
Organism: Luzula sylvatica; assembly: GCA_946800325.1. Classification (NCBI taxonomy): domain Eukaryota; kingdom Viridiplantae; phylum Streptophyta; class Magnoliopsida; order Poales; family Juncaceae; genus Luzula; species Luzula sylvatica. Next base: position 57,371,602 of record OX326956.1, on the reverse strand, counting down.
GAGATTTCAACTTTCCGGGAAAAAGCTTGAGACGGGAATTAAAAAGTAGCACTCTTTCCCCAACACAAAACTCCTTTCTCTTTATCATTCTATCATGAAAGGTTTTTGCCTTTGCCTTGCATAAACTCGAATTATCATATGCATTTTGTCGAAGTTCCTCTAACTCGAGCAATTGAAATTTTCGAGCCAACGCGTTTTTTGGGTAATCGAGAGTGAGTTGCTTAATGGCCCAAAAGGCCTTGTGTTCGATTTCTACCGGCAAATGGCATGCTTTCCCATATACCAATTTGAAAGGGGTCATACCGATTGGAGTTTTGAAAGCGGTACGATACGCCCATAGAGCATCGCCTAATCGGGCGCTCCAATCCTTTCTCGATGGGTTCACCACCTTCTCGAGAATAGACTTGATTTCCCGATTTGAAACTTCGGCTTGTCCATTCGTTTGCGGGTGGTATGCGGTTGAAGCTTGGTGGTTTACATAGTACTTCTCGAGCAAGGCTTGAAGGCTCTTGTTGCAAAAATGCGTCCCTCGATCGCTTATCAATATTTTCGGCACCCCGAACCTTGGGAAGATATTCTTCTTGAGAAATTCGCCCACCGTTTTCGAATCCGCGCTCCTTGTTGGCACCGCTTCTATCTATTTCGTCACATAATCTACGGCAAGCAAAACGTAAGTATATCCAAAGGACGAGGGAAATGGGCCCATGAAATCAATGCCCCATGCATCGAATGGTTCGCATGGAATAATATTGTTTAGGGGCATTTGATCTCTTTGGCTTAAATTTCCCGTCCTTTGGCATTGTTCACAACTCTTCACAAAGTTCGAGGCGTCTTTGTGAAGAGTTGGCCAATAGAATCCACATTCTAGTACCTTGTGAGCGGTACGAGTAATTCCGAAATGCCCCCCGCATTGCAAATTATGACAAAAAGATAAGATAGATTGTACCTCATGTTGGTGAACGCATTTGCGGATTACTTGATCGGAGCATACACGAAAAAGGATCGGGTCCTCCCATATGAAAAACCGGGCGTTACTTTTCATCTTATTTCGTTGAGCTTGAGAGAGATTCGGAGGGAATTTCTTCGTGACAATGTAGTTTACCAAATCCGCGTACCAACGTGTGTCGATTCGGGCCGCTAGGATATGCTCTTCGGGAAACGCGTCTCTAATCGGTACGTGGTCATCCTCCTTCAACGGAAGGCGGCTTAGGTGGTCCGCTACAAGGTTCTCGCACCCCTTTTTATCCTTTATTTCGAGATCAAACTCTTGGAGCAATAAGATCCACCGAAGCAATCTCGGCTTACACTCTTTCTTTTTCATTAAGTGTTTCAATGCCCCGTGATCCGAGAACACAATTACCTTGGTACCCAAAAGGTACGATCGAAATTTTTCCAAGGCGAACACGATGGCAAGGAGTTCTTTTTCGGTGGTGGTGTAGTTTCTTCGCGCATTGTCGAGTGTCTTCGAGGCGTAAGCGATGACATGAGGATCTTTACCCACTCTTTGGCCGAGAACCGCCCCCACACTTGTGTCGCTTGCGTCACACATTATCTCGAATGGTAGCTCCCAATTTGGCGACTTGATGATTGGTGCCGAGGAAAGCTTCTCTTTGAGCATGTCGAATGCATCCTCGCACTTCTTGTCGAACTCGAATTTCACGTCTTTTTGAAGGAGTTGACACATTGGTTGAGATATCTTCGAAAAATCTTGAATGAACCGCCAATAAAAACCGGCATGGCCGAGAAAAGACCTCACATCTTTCACCGTTTTTGGAAAAGGGAGCGTTTTGATCACATCGATTTTAGCCTTGTCGACCTCCATTCCCTCCTTTGAGATGAGATGACCTAAAACAATTCCTTTGCTCACCATGAAGTGGCATTTCTCAAAATTTAAGACAAGGTTAGATTCGATGCATTTTTCGAGTATTTGTGATAAATTGCCTAAGCAAGAATCGAAAGAATCCCCAAATACCGAAAAATCATCCATAAAAACTTCAATGAATTTGGAAATATAATCGGAGAAAATAGAAAGCATACACCTTTGAAATGTGCCGGGAGCGTTGCATAGGCCGAATGGCATGCATCTATAGGCGAAAGTTCCAAACGGGCACGTGAAAGTCGTCTTCTCTTGATCTTCGGGTGCTATTGGAATTTGGAAGTACCCCGAGAATCCATCAAGGAAACAATAGTACGGTTTTCCCGCGAGTCTTTCGAGCATTTGGTCAATGAATGGGAGAGGGAAATGGTCCTTCTTCGTCGCTTTGTTCAATTTTCGATAATCGATGCAAACTCTCCACCCATTTTGGATCCTTGTCGGCACTTGCTCGCCTTCTTCGTTCTCAACAATCGTTATTCCCGTTTTCTTTGGTACCACATGAATTGGTGAGACCATTTCGAGTCGGTAATGGGATCGATTATCCCCGCATCCAACAACTTGATCACCTCCTTTTTTACTACTTCCATCATGGGCGGATTGAGCCGCCTTTGAGGTTCGCGCGATGGTTTTGCTCCGTCCTCGAGAAGGATTCGGTGTGCGCACATGGAAGGGGAGATGCCCGGAATGTCGGAGAGTGTCCACCCGAAAACCTTCTTATTCCTTTTGAGCACTTCGAGGAGTTTTTCTTCTTGCTCCCTTGTTAGATTCGAGGCAATTATCACCGGCAAGGTCTCCGTTTCATCTAGAAAAGCATACTTTAGTCCAATAGGTAATTTTTTTAATTCTAACCTTGGAGCTTGCTCGATTGAAGGTGGCGTTCTTTTCATCGGAATCTCGAGATCTCTTAGAAAGAGTGCTTGATCTATGCTTTGTTCTTCTTCCAAATCCGGCTCGATCTCGAATGTAGGATTGTCATATCCTTCAAATTTTTCGAATAGTGGGTTCGAGCTCCATTGAAGGTTTTCAAATGAGCCATCCATGACCTCTTGTACACAATCGTCGATCACGTCCATAGCACTTAAGTTGAGAGTACCTACAATGGGTTCCTTAAGTTTGTCAAAAATATTGAATTTGATTACCTCATCATCGAACTCCATTGTGAGCTCTCCCGCGTGTACATCGATCTTTGTGCGTGCCGTCCTAAAAAATGGCCGTCCAAGGAGAATCGGGGTTGAATCGCTATTCCCTTCATTCATGTCCAAAACGTAGAAGTCCGCGGGGAATAGCAACCCATTAACGGTTACTAATACGTCCTCAATCACTCCAACCGGTCGAGTCGTGGACCGATCGGCCAATTGGATCACAACTTGAGTATCATCAAGGGGGCCTAGATCGAGGGTCTTGAATATCGAGTATGGCATCACATTTATTGAAGCGCCCAAATCAAGCATGCATTTCGACAATTCGTGTTGCCCGATTTTGCATGGAATGGCAAACATCCCCGGATCCTTGTGCTTTTGGGGGAGTCTCAAAATTGCCGAAACGCTTTCCCCCACACTTATCAATTCGTCCCCTTTTGGTTTCCTCTTGTTCGTGCATAAGTCCTTGAGGTATTTTGCCAATCGTGGTACCTCTTTGATAGCTTTGAGTAAATGAATGTTTACCTCTACCTTTTTCAAGATAGCGAGCACATCGCTATTTGATTCGACCGGTTTGGGGAGGCGACTCGGGAAGGGTGGTTTGACTTGAATCGCTTCGAATGGTACTTCCTTGGCTTGTGATGACTTCTCCTTCGGTACCGGTACCTCCATTTCCTTTTCTTCTTGCACCTCCTTAGCTTGTCTCGAGCTCTCACCAATTTCCTTACCGCTTCGGAGCGATATTGCGTTTACGTGCCTTTGTTCGGAAGGAACCAATGATTGAGATTGGAGTCGAGATGTACCCTGAGATTCGATTACGTTTACTCGAGTGGCGATTTGGGTGAGTTGGGTCTCCAAGTTACCCACATGGCGATTTGTGTTCGAAACCTCTTGCCTTACGCTTGAGATGTCTTGCTTCATACTTGAGATATCTTGTTTTACCACCCCAAATTCTTGCTTCATCGAGTCCATGTTTTGTTTATTGTCTTGTTTCAATTCTTGTTTCATCGAGGTCATCATACTCATCATCCCTTCCATCATCATTTTGATATCTTGATTTGGATCTTGGGTTTGAGTCGGTTTTTGAACCGCTTGAGTCGCATTTGGATGTTGGTACGTGGCCGGTTTTGCAACCGCTTGTCTATATGGATCGGGTTGGGCGTTGTTAGGATTCGACCAACTAAAGTTAGGATGGTTGCGGAGATTAGGGTTATACGAGTTCGAGGCATCGAATTTCTTGTAAACGGCATTTGCATCTTCGATCACACTCGGGCACTCATCGGTGTGGTGTGTATTTGCGAGGCAAACCCCACATGTTCTCGTTTCCTCCTTGCCCAAGGCTTTTATGATGATCTCGAGCTTGTTGTTAAGCATGTCGACATTGAGGTCGCTACACGCATTAACTCGGTATTCGACATTCCGCCTTGATTGAGAATTGGTTGCCATCACTTCGAGTAGTTTCTTAATCTCTTCGAGATCCTTGTTCGCGATACTCCCTCCCGCGGATGCGTTGAGGAATTGACTCTCGGAGTATCCTAGCCCTTGGATGAATTGCTCGTAAAGGTAATGGACCGCGACATTGTGGCTTGGGCATTCTTCCATCAACCGGTTGAATCGATCGTAATACTCGTGGAGAGCCTCGTTTGGCTTTTGCGTGATTGCTAGAAGTTCTCGCCTAATTGCCGCCAATCTCGAATGCGAGTAGTATTTCTCCTTGAAACGCCTAGCCACCTCATTGAAATCTAGGGGTCCTCGTAGGTTGTAGAACCAATCTTTCGGTCCTTCACCTAACAAATAAGGAAAAATAAGAAGTAGAATATCGTTAAATGCCTCATAATTTGCATAAATGTTTAGTTGAATCTTAAAATCTTTCAAATGCTTGTGTGGGTTTTCGGTAGCTTTGCCATGAAAGATGGGTAAAGAGCCTATGATGCTCGGATCGGCCTTAAAGTTCGGTATATTCGGCCTAATGAAATTGTAGTTATCTTCTACGATATTTGGGGCCACTAATTCCTTTAATGTTTTCGGTCTTGGAACCCTAGTTTCATCACCCATGTTTGAATTTAAATGAGTAGAGAGAGAAGAAAAAGTTTGAGTTTGAAGTTGAGGTTCGTCTTGATCTTCTTGTGTCGGTTCCTTGCCCTTCTTAGAGCTCTTATTCCTTCTTTCGATCTCCTTGACAAATGGAAGTAATTCGCCTTTTCGTGATCTTGTGTTGTGCATAAAGCTCTCTTCCTTCACCTAGATTGTCACCAGAGAAACAATGAAGTGAGTAAACAAATTTATGAACTTAAATCTCAAATTTCGATCTAAAATTTGACTTAAACACCATTCCCCGGCAGCGGCGCCATTTGATGAACGGGTTTTTGGTGTGTAAAATTATCGTTGTATTCGAAAACCCCGAACAATCAACAAAATTGTAATCTATGTTTGTACAGTGGCAAATGTATATATTCGTTCCACGGGGAGCGATTGCGTCAAAGATTGAATCAAAACTAGGAGAGAAATAACAAAGAAAATTCACAGAAAGTAGTCCGTTACAACGGAAGTAGGTTCCGTTATAACGGACATTAGGGTAATGTTAACGCAGGAATTGATGTGAAGGTCCGTTACAACGGAGGAAGTTCCATTATAACGAAAAGAGGTAGTCCGTTATAACGGATAAGAGTAGCGTTATAACGGATTGGTTGATCCGTTACAACGAACTAGTATGTCTGTTACAACGCACTAGTATGAATGCTATTTAATGCTTTTTCTCGCTGGTCCGTTACAACGGAACTAAGGTGCGTTACAACGGAGTACCAACAGACTGAAAGTCAGGTACAAACCGAAAGGTCCGTTGTAACGCAAGTTGGGTTCCGTTATAACGGAGTAGTTTCTGGAACTGAGTTTGAGTATTTGATTTGAGGATTGAATTAAAGGTTCATTTTGAGATTGAATTAAGGGAGATTAAACTAAGTTCAAGACAGTAATTAAGAACAAAAGGATCAAGTAAAAGAGCAAGTTAAAAACAAAGATTCGATTCAAACAAGAAATTCTCTTTTACACAACTTAATCCACAAAGCAAACAAGAATTACAAGATTAGAAAGAGTACACCTAGAATGAAGAAAGTAGCTCAATGTGTCTTCCTTAGTCTTCTTATGCTTTCGCTTGATTGAGACCACCGAAAAGGCAATCCTCCGAGTCACGGCAAGCTTGCTTTGTTGGTCACCGAAGAGAAGAAATCTCGAGTCACGGGCTAATTCGATGAAGAGTCACCAAAAGGAAAGACTCCGAGTCATGGTTGACACCTTCTTCAAGCTCCGAAAGAGAAAACTTCCGAGTCACAGTCTCAACGCAACTTCACAAGTCCCGAAAGGAGGAATTCCCCGAGTCACGGTTGGTCTCGAGAAAGGGTTGATTTGCCGAAAGGAAGGAGATCCGAGTCACGGTCAAATCTCCCAAGCGAGTGAACAATTTCTTCCAGGATCTTGAAGATTCTTGGTGGATCTTGAAGTGTTCGAGAGAGAGAGAGAGAGCGAGAGAGAGGGATGGAGCAGAAAAAGGGTAAAAAGAGCGTACCACACTCGTGGCCCTTGTGGTCCTATTTATAGTACTCATGGAGTCTTCTTATTGGCCACGAGTTGGTGGAGAGGATTGGGGGTAAGAAGGTAATTCCCACAAAAGGTAGGTGGGCAGGATAAGGGCTAAGGATTGAGTGGTTTTCGTGTAGACTTTTGTGTAAGTTTGTATCATGGTAATTGTTTGCCTCCCGTCTTATTCATGTACCGAATGTATCGGTATAATATATCGTTTTCACTCCTCTTGACGTGTTGGAGACAACTACACTCTCCAAATTCCCAGAAATTCCTTCTAATTCCTGTGATTAAGCAATAAAACGCACTTAGTGAAGAAATATTCATGTTATCTCAAATATGATTAATAAAGTATATAGAATTGTTCTTCACAAGGGCTAAAATCCCCAAATTAAGCATTAAAGTTTAGCCTTATTTGCCTCACATCAACTTTGCATCGTACCCTCGATATCGAAGCGTGACCTTGGATTATGGGAACCGGACCGGGCCTTCATATCCGCTGCGCGGGCCCGGGGTCGGGATAATTCCCAACAGTGGTATCAGAGCGATCGCTGAGATTCGAGGGTCGAATCATAGTCGTATATTCGATATACGCACGGGTTATCAAATTTCGTACCCGTTTGTATGATGTTACATATAAAGAATGTCAAATTCCGTTAAAATCACAAGTGGAATTCGCTAGAGATCGATCAAAAGTTGATTGAGAGTATCTAGGAATGATCGTGAAAAGGTTTCATGATTGATCGCTTCGAAAACGGGCGAAAAACGGCAAAAAACGGCGAAAAACTGCACGAAAACAGGGTTTTCTGCGTCCCTAGGGGCCAGTTCGTTCGAACTGACTGGACAGTTTGTTCCGAACGAACCGGGGCTGCGGGGATGCGACCGGGGGCCTTCAAAGACGGGTTTAGGTTCGTACGAACGGACTCCAGTTCGTTGGAACGAACTGCCCCCTGGTTGGCAGAATGCTGTTTTTGTTTTCGCGATAACTTTGGCTACGAAACTCGGAATTTTGAGTTCTTTATATCGATTTGATCGGTATCAAACATACTAGCACATAAGATAATTAATTATTTAGAATAATTAGTCTCCCTAAATAAAATCATATGCTTATTGAAAATCTTGTGATAGTGATATAATATGATTATGTCACGAATTTAGAAACATGCAATGGCATGATCCCTCATAATATTTAAGTCATGGAAATGCCTTCCATATCCACAACCATTGAGATTGATATGACATAGTGCGTGGTTTCAGGCCATAGTCGGGTACGTACTATTGTATATATTGGTGCGGGTGGTAAGCGTTAATTGGGGACTCACGTGGTTTCAGGCCATAGTCGGGCACGTGAGTAGTTCAATTGAACGATACGTTGGATACGGTTGTGACTTGACCGTCCAAGCCAATCAGATTGAAGTTCGGGGCATAGATAGAATGCACACACGGAACTGGGATTGTATAGGATAGGATCCATCACCGAAATTCTATAAAGGAAAGAGAGTCGTATTGGATACGATTAGATTTAATCCTACCTAAAATATCGAGATCTCATTTGTCGGCCATAGTCACTTATGGGAGGATCGTAAAATATGGATCTCGAATGTTATGGACTTGGAGTCCCGTATCGGTATGAGGGTTACCGATTCGATAAAATAACATTGTCATATATTCATCATATAAGCATATAGATTAAGTACGCATGGTTAGGAGTTAATTTTCATCATCCGTTTAGAATTATGTTTTCAAGCAACACCAAATATATCGTTGAGATCGATATGATAGATGACTTTTGGGCCGGAATTACCATGATTAACCATGATAGTCAAAGAATAGTTCTTAGACTTAAAGGAACGTGTTGGACACGGAAATGGTAGATTCGGGGCTCGAGGCTTTGGCATTAGAGAAAGCCGGGTTCGATAAAATTTAAGAAGGAATCGAACGATATTACGTGCCTTGTGGTGGCATGTATAGACGCATTTTTCTCAAAATTGTTTTGAGAATTCGGGTGTATATGAAAGAAAACACAACGCTCATGAAATAGTTTCAAGAGCTAGAGCGCGTTGAATGGTTCGATGCGGCTCAAAGAGTAGATTAATTTTGAGACTCCTTATGGGTCTTTGATTAACACTCGTGTGTTGATGGTACGAGATTTGATCTTCGTGACCGAAAATCATATGCATTCGATAGATAAGTCGATCCCGAAATTGCATATGATGCGATGTAAATTTGAATAGGAGATGCTTGGAGTGTCCGTGGAATCCAAAGCATAGAGATGCGTGGATATCTGGTAATTCAAAGGCGGGATCGAAAGAAATGAATGTCTAAGGGTATTTTGGGAAAATGTTTTCCAAAACAGAAAGTTCGGACAAGGAGTTGTCCAAACTAATGACTCAAAGAATGGTGAAATCCGAGGAGGAATAAACCTAGAGGTTGATTGCTTCTTTTGGTATTGCCGTCTTGGCCATATAAACGAGATTCGCGTATCTAGATTCCATATGATGGATTACTAGAATCATTCGAATTAGATTTGATTGAGTAATGCGATACTTATTTATTAGGCAAAACGACAAAGGGCATCATTCTCCAAAGGTTGGAGAAAGATCCAACGAATTATTGGAAATTATATTTACATATGATGTTCTGATAAGTTCCGAGGCAAGAGGAGGCTATCAGTATTTTGTTATGTTTATGGACGGTTAAAGTAGATATGGAAATATCTATTTAATGCGTACCGAAACGGAGATTTTTGAAAGGTTCATAGAGTTTCAAAACGAAATACGAAATCAACTAAGCAAGAAAATCAAAGCTTTTCGATAGGATCGAGAAGGCGAGTATTTGAGCTAAACCTTTCGATAGGATCGAAGAGGCGATGTTTGAGTTATGAATATTGATGATCACTTATGATTGTGGAATCATTTCACGATTGTCTTCATTTGGAACATTGAGATGTGTCCGAAAAGAGGAAATGAACGCATGTTGGACATGTTTCGATAAATGATAAGTCAATAGGATATCCCAAAAATGTTTTGGGGATACGCCCTTGAGACAGCGGCAGTAATGAATGGTTGCATATAAGATATGGACCATAAACCTTCTAATCGGTACAAAAGATGCCATATGAGATATGGATCGGAATGGTTCCGAAGTTGTCACTTGTACAGATTTGAGGATGTGAGTGTATTTCGAAATTTGTTTCGGTTAAACTCATTCCCAAATCTGAAAATTTTTCGTTTATCCTTAAGGAAACTAAAGGGTATTAGTTCTAACGTCCCGACGAAAATGAGATTTTCGTGGCTCGAAGAGATGCCTTCTTGGAGGAGGACTAGATGCGCACAAGTTTGGAACTTGGTGCCATTTATCTCTATGCGGGCTAGTGGGAGTAGAATAAATCTCGAAAGAGTTCGAGATCTAAAAATGAACATTGTACCGATGAAAGTTGACATGGCTTCATCAAGAGTTGATGAACGCAAGTCGAACACACAAAGGAATTTTTCGTAGATCAAGTAGGCTATATCATAAGCCGGTAAATACGAATTTATCGTGGCTAATGATGATAGATCGAAATCATATGATGATTCGATATCCTACAAGGATGTTATGAAAAGTTGATTCCACATGACATGGTGTCATGAAATCTGAGATTCGATCCATGTAAATTATCAAGTTCAGAACTTGATTTCATCACTTTCTGGGTTAGACCCGTGAAATTTGAGTGGGTTTTTCAAGATGAAGAACCTACATGGATAGGAATATGCATATATGTAAAGCAAGGCTTTTTGCGAAGAGTTTCATGCAATTCATAGTCGGACTATGAAGAAACGTTTTCGCATGTTGCCATGCTTTCACATTCTCGAAATTTGGCTTGCCTTGGTCGCGTATTATGACTATGTGATGTGGCAAAATGGATGTCAAAACCGAATTTCTTGACAGAAATTTTATGAAAGGATGTCTACTTGACACAACCTTACGGTTCTGTCGATTCATAAGAATCGGGGATAAGATATGCACGCTTTAACGATCCATATGATGGATTAGAGAAAGATTCTCGGAATTGGAATATTCGTTTTGACGAAGTTATAAACTGTTATAAAATTGTCGAAACGAATGGAAACTTTGTGTACACATGAAGGTTAGTGGGTGCTGCGTTATATTTCTTGTAACGACAAAGGATTTAGACGAGACCGCTTATGAATTAAGCGTGAAGATCTATATGATAGATCTAAGAAGTTCCTCGTTCTATGTTATAGCACATATATCGACATATTGTTGAAAATGGTTTTCAACATGTAAACTCCTTGGAGGAGTTAAATCGAAATGTCGAATGGCAGAAATTTTCAACGGCTCGATGTGAGACATCAAGCAGCGCGAAAAGTAATAATATGATGCCTTACATTTGATGTTAGGATCTATTATATCTGTCATGATATGTATGTGGCTATCTGTCATACAAATAAAGCGTCTAGTTCACCGTCAATAAAATTCATGGGAATCATATGAGTTTGAATGTAATTCGATTACATGAGACTAACTCTTGTGAATGTATAATGGTTATACAAATATATACATAATGGTTATGTATATTTAAACCCATTGAGATTTGTATTGATAGCGGTGAGGTTTATCCTTGAATACTTTGCGAAAGAATTCAGGATTTTATTATATCTATAACGGTGCGAAGGACGTGTTGGTTATAAAGAGTTATAACAACAACAGTTTCCAAAGATTAAGCACGTCCATATATGTAGCACGACTTTCGATTACAATGTGTGTACATGTTTTGCTTAAATGAAAACACGGTTATGTGGAAAGGTTCCACAAGACCAATAGTTTATGATTTTCTATTTACGGAGGCGAGTATATTGTGGTTATTAATCGCAAAAGGAAGTGGGATGGATCAAGGATACATGACCAAACTCTAGTAGTCACGAGGTATCGGATTTTCGGTTGTTTATGGCGTGAAACGCAATAGTACAAGTCAAAAATGCCGAGGTCACAACCACTTCTAGCCAATACTCAGAAAATTTCATTTGATCCATGAAATTTTGTGAAAAGATGTGATCGTAGGTATTGGAAATGTTCCAATCCTGATGATGATTAACACTAGCGGGAACGTGCGGACCCGTTTACAAAACCGCTCTCTCTAGTCGCGCGTGACTGACATGCGATGACTATGGGTATGGAGATACCTAGAGGAGGAAGAAGAGAGTAGAGTGTAGCTATCTAATACGATAGTCCTCGCACGTTATGGGTATGGAGATACCCATAGGTAAACGTTGTATCACCCAAATACTTAGTCCATATGAATGCATTCCTTTTAAAAATTTTGTTTACTTAAATTAATATGCATTCACCTTATATGAAAACTGTGTGCGGGTTGTGTAATATGATTGTTACATGAACCCTGATTTGACCTTGTGTGGATGCCGGCATAATTGATGATTATGTGCAGCAAAACCGTCACACCTAAAGTGTCATTTCTAAACATCCCTAGTCACGGATCAGTTTCCTTAAGAGAGAAGCATTTCTATTATTAGATAATAGACTGGACGTGTACACTAGTACGTTTGCCGAGGAGATGATTATGTTTTGCTAATCATGGGACAAGGTGCTTGTCGAATCGGGAACGTAGATATATGTTAGGTTACATGTATTGGATATGACCAAAGCCGCGAGACCATGACATGGTTTAGTCATTATAGATGGACTTGCGACGGATGGGGTTTTAGGTTCTTCAAACTTGAGGGGACCATTGATTGCGTTACGTGCGTAACACAATGCTTTGATATGACCTTACGCCTACCGTAATAGGGGGTCAAAACGGTCATCATTGGGTATTGTCCGAAACACGGAATTCAATGTGAGTCTCCAAGATAGGAATTGTTTATTCCGAAAGGAAGAGATATCTCTTAGGCCGCTCGATGAATTGATTAACGAAATCTCTGGCCAAAGTCAATGATATTAAAAGTTAATATCGATTGTAATTTGTTAACTCAATTCGGAATCGAGAAATAAGTATAGTTAATCAAGACATAAGGATGACTACCACCATGCCTTTTGATTAACGGATATCGCAAACAAGAGAACTAGTAACCGCTATTCGAGATAGGCACAATGATCACAATCATTTTTCGTTTTAACATGGGTAGCCATGATGGAGTGACTAGATCCCGCTCATGGGCTTGTAGTGCCATGGAAACGGCCTACTGCCATCGTTAAACGAACCTACACGGTCACACAACGAGTCGTACTATGTCGGGCTTGATTGCCAGTTTTTGCACATGGGATGTGCATGGCTTTAGCGTATATGATACGCGGGCTGGATTCTCTAATACAGTGTATATGTGATATACATGAGTATCTTTTTGGTAGATCTGAAACTGAGTGGGAGACTGAAGGAAATACAGTTTTGGATCATCGCTAAAATGGTACGTAGGACAAACGAACGTACGCGTTCGTGGGCATACGAAACAGATTAGTAAAACTGGTATAACTTTCAGTAGGAAACTCCGATTTGAATGGTTCAAATTGGGTTAGTTAGATAATGAGATTATCTACAACTTTCATGTTGTAATATATTTCATTTGAGCGAAGTATCAGTGTCGTTCTAATGGAATACCGAAAGGGTGCGACAGTTTGACATACAGTCAGTAAAACGGCCGTAACTTTCGGGTCCGAACTCCAATTGGTCTGGGCCAAATTTGGTTGGAAATATAATAAGATTATCTACAACGTTTGTGCTAGTTGTTTTTCTGTCAGAGGAATTTACAATTTTCGTTCTGACAGATTACTGAAAGGGTATATGCAGTTTTCTGTTTGAAAAGGTGTATAGAAGATATACATACCTTTTGGCCCATCCTTATCCTATGGAATATATATATGATGTTTATCTCTCTCTTATAAGTCGAAGTTGAACAAGTTGAAGAACCAGAAAAGTTCAACTAGGAAATTAATGGAGTTAATCCAGAATTAATCCAAAATTAAGAGACTCTAATCACTTGATGAAAGAGTGCGAAGAGATTGAGAGAGAAAGAGAAAAGAGGAGAAAAGAGTTTTTTCCGTCTAGAGAATCGAAACGCAATCACGCAAGTTCGCCGGTGCATCGTCTAGGCAGGTGCATCCGCGACCGAGGTGCTACGACTCATGGTGGATACGGGTAGAGGAGCGACATCTGTGGCTCTTCGTTGTGATCAAACCGGAGAAGTAATCGAGTAACGGGCTGTGGAAGCATGCGGGCATGGAACGCACGAATACAACCCGAGGCGTGTCGAAACGGTGGGAGACGTGCGGTATGGGACGTACGGGCTAGTCACCAACGTGACACCGAAAGAAGAGAAGGATGAGAGCGATCAACCCGTCGTGCGTGATCAATTTCACGCTGGTAATCGTCTATCCTACTTTTCAATTATTTTACATTATGATGACACAAAATTTCATTTTCTTAATCAAGTAATAACCCTTATATTAATGTGATTGTATAATAATAATATATTAGGTATAACATGATTTTACAAAAAAAAATATAACAATAAATATTATATCATTGTTGTTCACAATATTTCATACAATATCAAATGTAAAAAAATAATAAATCATACAACATATGTAGTAACATATAATTAATTATCAAGTAATAATAATTTGTTATTGGTTCAAAATGCAATGGAAATTATAAATAATATCAAACTTAATAGTGAAAGTAATTTAATAAATAATATAAAAAATTAATTTAGCATAACATAAATATAAATTAAAAGTCATATGAGTTTTTTCCACTTTATATTTTTAAAAATAACATTACTATTTTGTAAGTTTTAATACATTAAATTTTTTTCGATGGATAAACTATTTTTATTTCTATTATTTGTCAAAGAAAATAATATTAAATTTGTTTGATTAAGAACACAAATATAATCAACTTAGTTTTATATGATATTAGTATAGTTGTAATTTCTAAAAATAAATTTTAATATTTCAAATATTTCAAATTCTATGTAAATAAAATAATTAAAATTATTATTTGTAAAAATCCTTTTTTTGCATTGCATTTTTTACATAATATTTTTACAAATTCAAATTATGTAAAATTTTATGTATGAACTATACTATTATGGATGTCAAAATAAAGAGAAAATTAAAACGGATATATTTGATGAATTTTTAAAATTAAAATTGTAAAAATAATACTATTATATGTTGTATGTTTATAATATTATATATTGAGTTATTAGTAATTCATATGTTTACTTTTCATCTTCCATTGTATTCACATTTGATCATGTAAACTAATGTGAAATGATAAACAATTAAATAAACTTAGTCTAATATGAACCTAACCAATAAAAGTAATCCATATCATTAATATATGATGATGTGACTTTCTAAAAATCCTCAAAACATAGTGTAAAATAAGGGACACTTAAATGGCTACAAAGAAAAAATGTTTATAAAAAATCAATGATTAATCAATGGTCTAAATTTTGCCACATATTATAATCAAGGGTTAAAAAAAGTGATGATGTTAAAAAGAAAGTGATGATGTGGCACAAGGAATAAGGATGTGGGTAAATTACTTTGATATTTATTTTGCCAAATATACGAATTTGTTCATTTTTTATTTGGATGAGAAATAAAATAACTTCGTAGTAATATTGTTTCTATTACCCACTATACATATTTGTCTTTATCTTGTGTGTCAACAAATAACGATAGAAAATATTTATGTAATTGGTCATGTAAAAAAATCATATTTTTACACAATATCACTCATCACTAGAGGTGACAAGCGGACGAGTCGGATCAGATATGTGCGGGTCATTTCGCGTTCGGGTCGTTTCGTTTTTCGGATCATTATGTTTCGGGTTGTTTTGATTTTCGAATCATATTTTAGGTAATGCATCTAGATATATGTTTTATAGTACTAATGTTTACATTCAGTACTAATACATATTATTTTTACCGTGATTATACAACTATGCTAAAAAATACATTTTACAATGATATATTGATTTTTCTATTTTTATAAAACTATTAGCAAAAATAAATAGATATTTGGTCACTGTTTTAGGATCATTCGGGTTGTGAGTTCGGGTCATTTAGGTTGTCAGTTCTCGATCATTGGGGTTGTGAGTTTCGGTCATGGTTGTAAAAATTGGTCTAGGCGGCCGCCTAGGCGATAGGCGCTGTCCGATCGCCCAGGTCTGCCCGATTAGTTTCTGTCTAGCTTGAATTCCGCCAAAGCCCACCTAAATACCGAATAATTCCGTCTAGGCCCAGTCCACTTAAATTTATGTTTTTTTTTTTCACTTCTATTTTTTTAGGCCTACAACCCGTTTTTTTTTTAATGTTTAGTTTCTTTCTCTTTGTGTATTTTTTTAGGCCCACAGCCCGCTCTAGGAGAATGGAAAATATTATGATACCAGTTAGAATGTGTTGATATGTCAGTAACTTTATTTTGTGGTTTATTTGGATTTGTGTTAATGTTATGTTGTAGATTTCATGTTATGATTTGTTTGGATGTTGTCTAAAATAAAATTCATATACATTATTTTTTGTATAAAATTGGTAGCACAAATTATAATATATAGAAATTAAAAAATATGACAAAAACTATGTAAAATTACAAATCCGCCTAGAACCGATTAATCTCCGATTAATCACCGATTAATCCTTCTATGCGCTAGACGGTGTCCGTCCGCCCGACTAGCGCGTAGCTATTTCTGTAACATTGGTTTCGGGTATTTGAGTTAGTTCGGATTTCGAGTTTTTCCGGCTTCAGATGGATTTCGGGTTGGGGTCTACTCTACTCATCACGTTACAGTTACATTACTCTTTTCTTTTATTGAATAAAAAACATGAAGTCATTTTTATTGTTTGTTTTGTACTTTTATTTAATTAAATCGGCTACATTGATATTAGTTCTAATTTAATCTTACAGTATTTTTTAATATTTTGATGTTAGGAATATTTCAAACCATGTTATGCGTTCTTAATATCAACAATAATCATTAAACACAAATTATAGTTTAATATGTATTGTTATATATCATATGATCAAATTAAGAGATTTTTTTAAGAAAAAACACATTAATATTGAACTCATAGTAAAAAAAAAATCGAACTTTATTATAAAAATTGAATATTATATTAAAAAGTATTCTTATCAATATAATATACTTACTATAAAAATTTAGTATTATAATTTGATAACATATTAAAACAAGATAAATTTCTTATTTAAAATTAATATTTTTTGTATAAAATAAACATGGGCCGGCACTAACTTCACCGGCCTTAGAGATGGGCTGGGAGTGACTTCGGCCCCCTAATATGGAATCCTGGATCCACCTGGTTAGGAAGATAGGTTTTTGTTTGTATTTCTCATTTTTCCGTGACACAGTTTTTTTGCATTTATTTATTGGAACTAGGAAATTTGTCCGCGCTTCGCTGCGGATTTTTAACATAATTGTTTGTACTAGATAAAAAAATTGTGTATTCACTTATTAATTGTTATTGGTTATGTTTACAGAAAAAATATCATAAAACCAATATGAAAATTATTAAATGTGTAATTTGATATAATATCATAAAATAAATTTATGAATATCACAAAAAATATAAAAATTATTAAATGCGTAAAGCATAATATAAATTAATGAAATCACAAAATAAATATGAAATCATATCATAAAATAAATTAATGAATAGCACAAAACAAATATGAAAAAATTATCCAATGCGTAAAGCATGATAGAAATTAATGAATATCAAATCACAAAATAAATATGAAATCATACAATAAATACGAAAACATGATATAAATATTAATATAATTAAGGTAGAACATGATATAAAGATCATAAAATAAATTCTTAAATGGTTAAATGGGTAAAACATGATATAAATTAATGGATATAATCAAATCACAAAATAAATATGGAAATTATATAAATATTAATATGTGTGATAGAAAGTCAAAGATGTGATGGCTCAATGTGAGAGCTAAAAAACATCCACTCTTTAAAGTGAGAACAATTAATGGATACATGATATAAATTAATGGATATAATCAAATCATAAAATAAATATGGAAATTATATAAATATTAATCACAAAATAAATATGAAATCATAAAATAAATATGAAAACATGATATAAATATTAATATAATTAAGGTAAAACATCATATAAAGATCATAAAATAAATTATTAAATGGTTAAATGGGTAAAACATTATATAAATTAATGGATACAATAAAATCATAAAATAAATATGGAAATTATATAATTATTAATGTGTGTGATAGAAAGTCAAAGATGAGGTGGCTCAATGTGAGAGTTCAAAAACATCCACTCTTTAAAGGGAGAACAATATTAATATAATTAAGGTAGAACATGATATAAAGATCATAAAATAAATTATTAAATAGTTAAATGGGTAAAACATGATATAAATTAATGGATACATGATATAAATTAATGGATATAATCAAATCATAAAATAAATATGGAAATTATATAAATATTAATCACAAAATAAATATGAAATCATAAAATAATTATTAAAACATGATCTAAATATTAATATAATTAAGGTAGAACATGATATAAAGATCATAAAATAAATTATTAAATGGTTAAATGGGTAAAACATGATATAAATTAATGGATACATGATGTAAATTAACGGATATAATCAAATCATAAAATAAATATGGAAATTATATAAATATTAATATGTGTGATAGAAAGTCAAAGAGATGAGGTGACTCAATGTGAGATTTTTAATGTAATTGTTTGTATGAGATAAAAGATTGTGTATTTACTTATTAATTGTTATTTGTTATGTTTACAGAAAAATATCATAAAACCAATATGAAAATTATTAAATGTGTACTTTGATATAATATAATAAAATAAATTAATAAATATCACAAAAAATATGAAAATTATTAAATGCGTAAAGCATGATATAAATTAATGAAATCACAAAATAAATATGAATTCATATCATAAAATAAATTAATGACTATCACAAAACAAATATGAAAAAAATATTAAATGCGTAAAGCATGATATAAATTAATGAATATCAAATCACAAAATAAATATGAAATCATAAAATAAATATGAAAACATGATATAAATATTAATATAATTAAGGTAGAACTTGATATAAAGATCATAAAATAAATTATTAAATGGTTAAATGGGTAAAACATGATATAAATTAATGGATACATGATATAAATTAATGGATATAATCAAATCATAAAATGTAAAGCATGATATAAATTAATGAATATCAAATCACAAAATAAATATGAAATCATAAAATAAATATGAAAACATGATATAAATATTAATATAATTAAGGTAGACCATGATATAAAGATCATAAAATAAATTATTAAATGGGTAAATGGGTAAAACATGATATAAATTAATGGATATAATCAAATCATAAAATAAATATGGAAATTTATGTAAATATTAATCACAAAATGAATACGAAATCATAAAACAAATATGAAAACATTATATAAATAATAATATAATTAAGGTAGAATATGATATAAAATTCATAAAATAAATTAGTAAATGGTTAAATGGGTAAAACATGATATAAAATAATGGATATAATGAAATCATAAAATAAATATGGAAATTATATAAATATTAATATGTGTGATAGAAAGTCAAAGATGAGGTGCCTCAATGTGAGAGCTCAAAATCATCCACTTTTTAAGGGGAGAACAATATTAATATAATTAAGGTAGAACATGATATAAAGATCATAAAATAAATTATTAAATGGTTAAATGGGTAAAACATGATATAAATTAATGGATACATAATATAAATTAATGGATATAATCAAATCATAAAATAAATATGGAAATTATATAAATATTAATCACAAAATAAATATGAAATCATAAAATAAATATGAAAACATGATAATATAATTAAGGTAGAACATGATATAAAGATCATAAAATAAATTATTAAATGGTTAAATGGGTAAAACACTATGTTTTAAATTGGGATATTGCGGTCCATTGCGGTCGGTTCTTTTTTGCAGCGGATTGCGTTTGCGGGCGCAATTGCGGCACAATGACCTTATTGCGGACAGTCGTTGCGATATTAAATTATGTAAAAATAATAGTTTGTTTAAATATATTTTTCACAATATTTTTTTATCACCATTAATATCGTAAAATTTCCTTCATAATTTTCTTCTATAAAGAATAAAAAAGTTGATTGTCCAGGAACCTTTTCAGTGTAAATAAAAGTTGATTGTCCAGGAACCTTTTCAGTGTAAATAAAAGTTGATCATAAAATTTCCATTAAAATGGCAATTATACGGGATCTTTGGAATTGTATTTTGTTGAAGAATTTTTGTCGACGTCCTAAAAATATCAAAACACTATAACTCAAATTTTAAATCGAAACATCAATGAAATACAATAAAAATTACTAAATTCATACATTTATAGATGAAAATGACACATTTCAGAAGTTATATATGTTATGAGCATATTTTATCAAATATTTTGATAATAAAACATGGAAACTAAGTATTAAATAATCACAAAATTTATGTTATAATATTTATATTAAATAATTCTCGATAAAATTACTTTAACGTGTATTTTGTGTTTAATTCAGGGTAAAAGACAAAATTTCACAAATTCAAGCCCATCATTGCATTCCTCTAGTCGAGACGAGCGGTTTCGATATAAATTTCAAGTAATTTGGTGGAAGGATGAGAAAATTACAACGATTTGAATATTATCCACATGGCATGGTGCCATGAAATCTGAGATTCAATCCGTGCAAGTTATCAAGTTTGGAACTTGATTTCGTCACTTTCTGGGTTAGACCCGTGAAATGTGAATAGGTTTTCAAGGAGAAAAATTTGACATGGATAGGAATTTGCATATATGTAAAGCCAGGCTTGTAGCGAAGAGTT
Organism: Luzula sylvatica; assembly: GCA_946800325.1. Lineage (NCBI taxonomy): Eukaryota > Viridiplantae > Streptophyta > Magnoliopsida > Poales > Juncaceae > Luzula > Luzula sylvatica. The sequence continues at coordinate 57,351,039 of OX326956.1, read as the reverse complement.
TCATGCAATTCGTAGTTGGACTATGAAGAAACGTTTTCGCATGTTGCCAAGCTTGCACATTCTCGAAATTCTGCTTGCCATAGTCGCGTATTATGACTATGTGATGTGGCAAAATGGATGTCAAAACTGAATTTCTTGACAGAAATTTTATGAAAAGGATGTGTTGTTGACACAACATTACGGTTTTGTCAATTCATAAGAATCGGAGATAGGATATGCACGCTTTAACGATCCATATGATGGATTAGAGAAAGCTTCTCGGAATTGGAATATTCGTTTTGACGAAGTTATAAACTGTTATAACATTGTTGGGATGAATGAAAACTTTGTGTACACATGAATGTTAGTGGGAGCTGCATTATATTTCTTGTAACGACAAAGGATTTAGGCGAGACCGTTTATGAATTAAGCGTGAAGATCTATAGGATAGATCTACGAAGTTCCTCATTCTATATTATAGCATGTATATCGACATATTGTTGAAAATGATTTTCAAGATATAACTCCTTGGCTGAATTAAATCGAAATGTCGAATGGCAGAAACTTTCTACGGCTCGCTGTGAGACATCGAGCAGGGCGAAAATTAATAATATGAATCTTTACATTTGATGTGAGGATATATTCTATCTGCCATTATATGTATGTGGCTATACGTCGTACACATAAAGCGTCTAATTCACCATCAATAAAATCCAAGGTAATCAGACGAGTTTGAATGTAATCCGATTACATGAGACTAACTCTTGTGAATGTATAATGGTTATACATATATATACATAATGGTTATGTATATTTAAACCCATCGAGATTTGTATTGATAGCGGTGAAGGTTATCCTTGAATACTTTGCAAAAGAATTCAGGATTTTATTTTATCTATAATGGTGTGGAGGACGTGTTGGTTATAAAGAGTTATGACAACAGCAGTTTCCAAATATTTAGCACGTCCAAATATGTTGCACGACTTTCGATCACAAAGTGTGTACATGTTTTGCTTAAACGAAAACATGGTTATGTGGAAAGGTTCCACACGACCAATAGTTTATGATTCTATTTACGGAGGCGAATATATTGCGATTATTAATCGCAAAAGGAAGCGGTATGGATCAAGGATACATGACCTAACTCGAGTAGTCACGAGTTATCGGATTTATGGTTGTGTATTGCGTGAAACGCAATAGTACAAGCCAAAAATGCCGAGGTCACAACCACTTCTAGTCAATACTCAAAAAAGATGTGATCGTAGTTATTGCAAATGTTCCAATCCTTATAAAGATTAACACTAGCAGCAACGTGCAGACCCGTTTACAAAACCGCTCTCTCTAGTCGCGCGTAACTGTCATGCGATGACTATGGTGAAGGGAAATATCCCGACCCCGGGCCCGCACATCGGATATGAAGGCCCGGTCCGGTTCCCAAAACCCGAGATCACGCCTCAACTTCGAGAGTACGATGCAAAGAAGGATAGACGATTACCAACGTAAAATTGATCACGCACGAAGGGTTGATCGCTTCCATCCTTCTCTTCTCCGGTGTCACGTTGGTGACTAGCCCGCGCGACCCATACTGCACGTCTCTCACCGTTTGGACTCCATGAACGCCTCCGGTTTGATCACAACTAAGAGCCATATGTGTCGCTCCTCTACTCGTATCCACCGTGAGTCGTAGCACCTCGGTTACGGGTATACCTGCCTAGATGATATACCGGTAAACTTGATTGATCGAATTGATTCTCTAAACCGAGAAAAACTCTTTTTCTCATTTCTCTCTTTTCGCACCATTTCACTCTCTGAAAGATGACTCTATATTTCTGGATTAATTAGTCTTAATTGACTGGATTTAACTAATTAAAGAGAGAGAGAGAAGCATCCTATTTATACAACATAGGATAAGGATGGGCCAAAAGGTATGTATATCTACTATACACCTTTTCAAACAGAAAACTGCACACACCCTCTCAGTATTCTGTTGACACAAAAATATTAAATCGTTCCAACCAACTTCAGACCTTCACGAAAGTTAAGACGGTTTACTAACTGTATGTCAAACTGTCGCACCATTTCGGTATTTCATTAAAACGACACTGATACTTCGTTCAAATGAAATATATTTCTACATGAAAGTTCTAGATAATCTCATTATCTATCTAACCCAATTTGAACCATTCAAATTGGACTTTCCCACTGAAAGTTATGCCAGTTTTACTAAAACTATTTCTTATGCCTACGAACGCGTACGTTCGTTTATCCTTGCGTACACTTTTACGGTTGATCCGAAATTGTATTTCTTTCAGTCTCCCACTCAATTTCAGATCTATCTAAAAGGTACTCATGCATATCCAATATGCACGATCTTAGAGAATATAGCACGCGTATCAAAATACCAAGCCATGCACATCCTATGTGCCAATTCTTGTAATCAAGTCCAACATAGTACGACTCGTTGTGTGATCGTGTAGGTTCGTTTAACGATGGCAGTATGCTGTTTCCAAAGCCCTACAAGCCCATGAGCGGGATCTAGTCACTCCATCATGGCTACCCATGTTAAAACGAAAAATGATTGTGATCATGGTGCCTATCTCGAATAGCGGTTACTAGTTCTCTTGTTTGCGATATCCGTTAATCAAAATGCATGGTGGTAGTCATCCTTATTGTTTGATTAACTATACTTATTCCCCAATTCCGAATTGAGTTAACAATTTCAATCGATATTAACCGTTAATATCATTGATTGTGGCCACAGTTTTCGTTAATCAACTCACCTAGCGGCGCTTAAGAGATATCTCTTCCTTTCGGAATAAACAATTCCTATCTTGGAGACTCATATTGAATTACGTGTTTCGGACAATACCCAATGATGACCGTTTTGGCCCCTTGTTACAGGAGGCGCAAGGTCATATCAAAGCATTGTGTTACGAACGTAACGCAATCAATGGTCCCCTCAAGTCCATCTATAATGACTAAACCATATCCGTCGCAAGTCCATCTATAATGACTAAACCATGTCATGGTCTCGCGGTTTTGGTCATATCCAATACATGTAACCTAACATATATCTACGTTCCCGATTCGACAAGCACCTTGTCCCATGATTAGCAAAACATAATCATCTCCTCGGCAAACGTACTAGTGTACACGTCCAGTCTATTATCTGATAATACAAATGCTTCTCTCTTAAGCAAACTGACCCGCGACTAGGGATGTTTAGAAATGAAACTTTAGGTGTGACGGTTTTGCTGCACATAATCATCAATTATGCCGGCGTCCACACAAGCTCAAATCAGGGTTCATGTAACAATCATATTACATAACCCGCACACAGTTTTCATATAAGGTGAATGCATATTAATTTAAGTAAACAAAATTTTTAAAGGGATGCATTCATATGGATTAAGTATTTGGGTGATACAGCGTTTACCTATGGGTATCTCCATACCCACAACCTGCGAGGACTATCGTATTAGATAACTACACTCTACTCTCTTCTTCCTCCTCTAGGTATCTCCATACCCATAGTCATTGCATGACAGTCACGCGCAACTAGAGAGAGCGGTTTTGTAAACGGGTCCGCACGTTGCTGCTAGTGTTAATCTTCATCAGGTTTGGAACATTTTCAATACCTACGATCACATCTTTTACAAAATTTCATGGATCAAATGAAATTTTTCTGAGTATTGGCTAGAAGTGGTTGTGACCTCGGCATTTTTGGCTTGTACTATTGCGTTTCTCACAATACACAACCATAAATCCGATAACTCGTGACTACTCGAGTTTGGTCATGTATCCTTGATCCACACCTCTTCCTTTTGCGATTAATAACCGCAATATACTCGCCTCCTTAATAGAATCACAAACTACTGGTCGTGTGGAACCTTTCCACATAACCATGTTTTCCTTTAATCAAAACGTGTACACGCTTTGTGATCAAAAGTCGTGCTACATATTCGGACGTGCTAAATATTTGGAAACTGCTGTTGTTATAACTCTTTATAACCAACACATCCTCCACACCATTATAGATAAAACAAAATCCTGAATTCTTTCGCAAAGTATTCCAGGATAAACTTCACCGCTATCAATACAAATCCCGATGGGTTTAAATATACATAACCATTATGTATATATCTGTATAACCATTATACATTCACAAGAGTTAGTCTCATGTAATCGCATTACATTCAAACTCATGTGATTTCCTTCGATTTTATTGATGGTAAATTAGACGCTTCATCCATACGACAAATATCCACATACATATCATGGCATACATAGTAGATTATCACATCAAAATGTGAAGCATCATATCATTTTTATTTTTGCGCTGCTTGATGTCTCACATCGAGTCACAAAAATGTATGCCATTTGACATTTCGATTTAACTCCTCCAAGGAGTTATATGTTGAAAACCTTTTTCAGCAATATGTCAATATACGTGTGATAATATAGAACGAGAAACTTCTTAGATCTATCCTATAGATCTTCACGCTTAATTCATAAGCGGTCTCGCCTAAATCCTTTGTCGGTACAAGAAATATAACGCGGCTCCCACTATCCTTGATGTGTACACAAAGTTTCCATTCGTTTTGACAATGTTATAACCGTTTATAACTTCGTCAAAACGAATATTCCAATTCCGAGAAGCTTTCTTTAATCCATCATATGGATCGTTAAAGCGTGCATATCCTATCCTCGATTCTTATGAATCGATAAAACCGTAAGGTTGTGTCAAGTACACATCCTTTCATAAAATTTCTGTCAAGAAATTCGGTTTTGACATTCATTTTGCCACATCACAGTCATAATATGCGACTATGGCAAGCAAAATTTCGAGAATGTGAAAGCATGGCAACATGCGAAAACGTTTCTTCATAGTCCGACTATGAAATACTTGAAACTTTTCGCTACTAGCCCCGCTTTGTTATATGCGTATTCCTATCTGTGTCGGTTCTCATCTTGAAAACTCATTCACATTTCACGGGTCTAACCATGAAAGTAATGAAATCAAGTTCTAAACTTGATAATTTACACGGATCGAATCTTAGATTTCATGACACCTTGCCATGTGGAACCATTACTTTTCATAGCATCCTTGTAGGATATCGAATCATCATATGATTTCGATCTATCATCATTAGCAACGATAAATCCGTATTTATCGGCTTATGATATAGCCTACTTGATCTACGAAAAATTCCTTTGTGTGTTAGACTCGTATTCATCAACTATTGATGGAGTCGTGTCAACTTTCATCGGTACAATGTTCATTTTCAGATCTCGAACTCTTTCGAGATTTATTCTACTCCCACTAGCCCGCGTAGAGATAAATGGCATCAAGTTCCAAACTTGTGCTCATTATGTCCTCCTCCAAGAAGACATCTCTTTGAGCCACGAAAATCTCATTTTCGTCGGGACGTTAGAACTAATACCCTTTAGTTTCCTTAAGGATATAAGACAAACGAACAATTTTCTTATTTGGGATTGAGTTTAACCGAAACAAATTTCGAAATATACTCACATCCTCAAATATGTACAAATGACAACTTCGGAACCATTCCGATCCATATCTCATATGGCGTCTTTTGTACCGATTAGAAGGTTTATGGTCCATATCATATATGCAACCATTCATTAGTGCCGTTGTCTGAAGGGCGTATCCCCAAAACATTTTTGGGAGATCCGTTTGATTTATCATTTATCGAACCATGTCTAACATGCGTTCATTTCCTCTTTTCGAATACATCTCAATGTTCCGAAATGAAGATAATCGTGAAACGATTCCACAATCATGAATGATAATCAATACTTATAACTCAAATATCGCCTCTTCGATCCTATCGAATTGTAGAGCTCAAATACTCGCCTTCTCGGTCCTATCGAAAGGGCTTTGATTTTCTTGCTTAGTCGATTTTGTATATTGTTTTTGAAACTCTTTGAACCTTTCAAAAGTCTCCGCTTCGGCACGTATTAAATAGATATTACCGTATCTACTTTAACCATCCGTAAACGTAACAAAATACTAATATCCTCCTCTTGCCTTGGAACTTATCGGATCATCTACATGTAAATGTAAGTTCCAATAATTCGTTGGATCTGTCTCTATCCTTTGGAGAATGATGCACTATGTCGTCTTGCCTAATAAATAAGTGTCGCGTTTAACCAATTGAATCTAATTCGATTGATTCTAGCAATCCATCATATGAAATCTAGATGCACGTATCTCGTTTACATGGCCAAGACGGCAATGCCAAAAGAAGCAATCAACTTCTTGGTTTAATCCTCCTCGGATTTCACCGTTCTTTGAGTCATTAGTTTGGACAATTCCTTGTCCGAACTTTCTGTTTGGAAAATATTTTCCCAAAATACCCTTAGACATTTATTTCTTTCGATCACACCTTTGAATTACAAGGACATCCACGCATCTCTATGCTTTGGATTCCCTGGACACTCCAAGCATCTCCTATTCAAATTTACATCGCATCTCATGCAATTCCGGGATCGCCTTATCTATCGAATGCATATGATATTCGGTCACGAAGATCAAATCTCGTACCATCAACACACGAGTGTTAATCAAAGACCCATAAGGCGTCTCAAAATTAACCTAATCTTTTAGCCGCATCGAACCATTCAACGCGCTCTAGCTCTTGAAACTATTTCATGAGCGTTGTGTATTACTTCCGTATGCACCCGAATTCTCAAAACAATTTTGAGAAATTTGCGTCTATACATGCCACCACAAGGCACGCAATATTGTTCGATTCCTTCTTAAAGTGTATCGAACCCGGCTTTCTCTAAAGCCAAAGCCTCGAGCCCCGAATCTACCATTTCCGTGTCCAACACGTTCCTTTAAGTCTAAAAACTATTCTTTAACTATCAAGGTTAATCATGATAATTCCGGCCCAAAACCCATCTATCATATCGATCTCATCGATATATTTGGGGTTGCTAAAAAACATAATTCTAAACGGATGATGAAGATTAAGCTCATAACCGTGCGTACTTAATCTATATGCTTATATGATAATTATATGACAGTGTTATTTTATCGAATCGATAACCCTCATACCGATACGGGACTCCAAGTCCATAACACTCAAGATCCATATTTCGCAATCCTCCCACAAGTGACTATGGCCGACAAATGGGATCTCGCTATTTGGGTAGGATTATTATCCAATCGTATCCAATACGACTCTTGAACCTTTATAGAATTTCGGTGAAGGATCGTATCATATACCATCCCAGTTCCGTGTGTGCATTCTATCTATGTCCCAAACTCTAATCGGATTAGCTTGGACGGTTAAGTTGTAGGGTTACGCACACATTTATCAAAGTGTGCAGCGGAATTAGTTTCGCATGCGTAACCTAATTCTACTGGGATCACGCCCTAAAACCATCCAAAAAGGAAGAGTTGGAGAAAATTACCTCGTACAAGTTAGTACGTGTTGATTTCTTCTCCAAATCCGTGAACCTTCTCCAAGGAGTGCTCGTGCAATCCCTCTACTCGTGTCCACCTTGATTTCGACCGATCGGAATCGTCGACGTCGTTCTAGTCGCCGTCACGATCAATTCTCTCAATAACTTGCTCGAATCTCCGTCTAAATCACTCTAGATCTAATCTATTTTCTGTGGAAGAAGAGAGAGAAAGCGGCGGCTCAAAACCCTAATTCTGAAAATTAGCTTAGGTTAAAACGAAATCAGAATTCTATATATATAGGAATTAGGTCAGTTCGAACGCACCTAAATGGTTCGTTCGAACGAACCCACTTAAATGGTTCGTTCATTCTGACTATCACGAATAAGTCCGTTCGAACGCACTCATATAGTTCGTTCGAACGAACCTAATTCTGACTACAGAATTGCCTATTTATATAAATTCTTCCAAGTTAATTCTTAAGCCATATTTTCTTTCATAAGTCACAACCATATCCATCGTATCGTTCAATTGAACTACTCACGTGCCCGACTATGACCTGAACCGCATGTTGAATTTTGACATAATCTAATTATATCAATATCACAAGATTTGATTGATCATTAACCTTTAATAATCAGTTTATATGAAAGTATGAGCGATGCCGATTCTATCGATATAAAGAACTCAAAATTTCGAGTTTCGTAGCCAAAGTTATCGCGAAAACAAAATCAGCATCCAGAGGGGAGTCCGTTATAACGGACTGCCCCATCCGTTGTAACGCAAGGCCCCTGGGGCGCAAGAAAACCATGCCCGGGGCGCGTCCGGGGCGCCAAAAACTGCATCCGGGCGGCAGAAATGCTGATTTTATGCAGATTTCGCTGTTTCATCCGTTTTCGCTCGTTTCCAAAACGATAAATCATGAAACTTTTTCACGATCATTCCTAGATACTCTCAATCAACTTTTGATTGATCTCTAGTGAATTCCACTTGTGATTTTAACGAAATTGACGTTCTAAATATCTAGCATCATGCAAATGGGTACGAACTTTGATAACCCGTGCGTATATCCAATATGAAGGAAATACAGTTTCAGGATCAACCGTAAAATTGTACACAAGGATAAACGAATGTAAGCGTACATTCGTGGTCATATCTTTCAATAGGAAAATCCAATTTGAATGGTTCAAATTGGGTTAGATAGATAATAAGATTATCTACAACCTTCATGTAGAAATATATTTCATATGAACGAAGTATCAGTGTCGTTTCTATGAAATACCGAAAGGGTGGAACAGTATGACATACAGTTAGTAAAACGGTCATAACTTTTGCAAACGAATTTTCTGTCAGAGGTAATAAGATTATCTACATCTTTCGTGTTGGTTGATTTTCTGTCAGAGGAATTTACCAATTTCGTATGGACAGAATACTAGACAGATTCATGCAACTTTCTGTGTGAAAGAGTGTATATTGGATATACATGTCTTTTGGCCAATCCTAATCCTATGTGATATAAATAGGATGTTTCTCTCTCTCTCTCTCTGGTCAATCCAGATGTGAATTCATTCAGAATATTCAGAATATTCCAGAAATATTGAGAGACATCTTTCTATTGAGTGAAAGGGTGTAAAGAGAGAGAACCGAGAAAAACAGTTTTTTCGGAGAAGAGAATCAATCGATCGAGCAAGTTCGCCGGTGCTTCGTCTAGGCAGTTGCACCCGCGACCGACGTCTTACGAGTCAAGGTGGATACACTTAGAGGAGCAACATCTGGGGCTCTTTCGGTTGTGATCGATTCGGAGGAACGAAATCTGCCGGAGACGGAAACGAGCGAATCGAGTAACGGACTGTGGAAGCATGCGGGCATGGAACGCACGAAGACAACCCGAGGCGTGTCAAGACGGTGGGAGTCGTGCGGTATGGGACGTACGGGCAAGTCACCAACGTGACACCGAAGGAAGAGAAGGATGCGAGCGATCAACCCGTCGTGCCTGATCAATTTCACGCTGGTAATCGTTTATCCTACTTTGCATCGTACCCTCGAAGTCATGGCGTGATCTTGGATTTAGGAAACCGGACCGGGCCTTCATATCCGATGCACGGGCCCGGGGTCGGGCGAATTCCCAACAGTGGTATCAGAGCGATCGCCATCGATTCGAGGGTCGAATCATAGTCGTATATTCGATATACGCACGGGTTATCAAAGTTCGTACCCGTTTGCATGATGATAGATATAGAGATTCCAATTTCGTTAAAAATCACAAGTAGAATTCACTAGAGATCAATCAAAAGTTGATTGAGAGTATCTAAGAATTATCGTGGAAAGGTTTCATGATTTATCGTTTCAGAAACAAGCGAAAACGGAAGAAACGGAAAAATCTGCAGAAAATTAGAATACGAAACAGTGAGTAAAACTAAGATAATTTTCAGTGGGAAATTCCAAATTGATTGGATCAAATTGGCGTAGTTAGATAATGAGATTATATATGACTTTGATACAGAAAGTGTTTTCATTTGAACGAATTATCAGTGTCGTTTTTATGGAATACTGAAAGGGTGCGACTGTTTGACATACAGAGACTAAAACGTCCGTATATGTCGCATCGAAACTCCAATTGAGTCCAATCAAATTGGGTTAGTTAGATAATAAGATTATATAGAACTTTTGTTCACGTTCAAAGTCGGTTGGAACAATTTAATATTTTCGTTTCAACAGAATACTGAAAAGGTTTCTGTAGTTTTCTGGTTGAAAAGGTGTCTATTGGATATACTTACCTTTTCATTTGTCCGTATTTTTCTAAAACTGGTATAACTTTCAGTAGGAAACACAGATTTGAATGGTTCGAATTGGGTTAGTTAGATAATGAGATTATCTAGAACTTTCATGTTGTAATATATTTCATTTGAGCGAAGTATCAGTGTCGTTCTAATGAAATACCGAAAGTGTACGACAGTTTGACATATAGTCAGTAAAACTGCCGTAACGTTCGGGTCCGAACTCCAATTGGTCTGAGACAAATTGGGTTGGAAGGATAATAAGATTATCTACAACTTTCGTGTTAGTTGATTTGATGTCAGAGGAATTTACCATTTTCGTTCTGACAGATTACTGAAAGGATGTATGCAGTTATCTGTTTGAAAAGGTGTATATGAGATATACATACCTTTAGGCCTATCTTTATCTCTAATCAATTAATTCTATCATACTAGCATATTAGATAATTAATTATTTAGAATAATTAGTCTCCCTAAATAAATCATATGCATTTTGAAAATCTTGTGATAATGATATAATATGATTATGTCACGAATTATTAAACATGAATGTCATGATCCCTCATAATATTTAAGTCATGGAAATGCCTTCCATATTCACAACCACTATGATCGGTACTACGTCTCACATGGGTTAAGGCCAAAGCCGACATGGGTTATTGTAGTCATCGACGGGGTGGCAAGCGTTAAATAGGGACTGATAAGGGTTAAGGCCAAACCCGACTTATTAGTAGTTTATTTGAACGATACGTTGAGTATGGTTGTGACTTAACCGTTCAAGCCAGTAAGGATTAAGGCCAAAGCCGACTTGATTGGAAGTTCGGGGCATAGATAGGATGCACACACGGAACTGGGATTGTATATGATACGATCCATCACCGAAATCCTATAAAGGTTCAAGAGTCGCATTGGATGCGATTGGATATAATCCTACCTAAATAGCGAGATCCCACCCGTCTGCCAAAGCAACTTGTGGGAGGATCGTGATATATGGGTCTTGGGTGTTATGGACTTGGAGTCCCGTTTAGATATGAGGGTTATCGATTCGATAAAATAACACTATCATATAATTATCATATAAGCATATAGATTAAGTACGCACGGTTAGGAGTTAATCTTCATCATCCGTTTAGAATTATGTTTTCTAGCAACACCAAATATATCGATGAGATTGATATGATAGATAGCTTTTGGGCCAGAATTTCCATGATTAACCTTGATGGTCAAAGAATGGTTCTTAGACTTAAAGGGACGTGTTGGACACAAATATGGCAGATTCAGGGCTCGAGGTTTTGGCTTTAGAGAAAGCCGGGTTCGATAAACTTTAAGAAGGAATCGAACGATATTACGTGCCTTGTGGTGGCATGTATAGACGCATATTCTCAAAAATTGTTTCGAGAATTCGGGTGTATATGAAAGTAAAACACAACGCTCATGAAATAGTTTCAAGAGCTAGAGCGCGTTGAATGATTCAATGCGGCTCATAGAGTAGGTTAATTTCGAGATGCCTTATGGGTCTTGGATTAACACTCGTGTGTTGATGGTACGAGATTTGATCTTCGTGACCGAATATCTTATGTATTCGATAGATAAGTCGATCCCGAAATTGCATGAGATGTGATTTAAATTTGAATTGGAGATGTTCGGAGCATCCGAGGAATCCAATGTATATAGATGCGTGGATGTTCTTGTAATTCAAAGGCGGGATCGAAAGAAATAAATGGCTAAGGGTATTTTGGGAAAATGTTTTCCAAAACAGAAAGTTCAGACAAGGAGTTGTCCAAACTAATGACTCAAAGAATGGTGAAATCCGAGGAGGATTAAACCAAGAGGTTGATTGCTTCTTTTGGCATTGCCGTCTTAGCCATATAAACGAGATTCGCGTATCTAGATTCCATATGATGGATTGCTAGAATCATTCAAAATAGATTCGATTGATTAATGCGATACTTATTTATTAGGCAAGATGGCAAAGGGCATCATTCTCCAAAGGTTGGAGAAAGATCCAACGAATTATTGGAATTTACATTCACATGTAGATGATCCGATAAGTTCCGAGGCAAGAGGAGGCTATCGGTATTTTGTTACGTTTATGGACGGTTAAAGTAGATATGAAAATATCTATTTAATGCGTACCGAAACGAAGATTTTTGAAAGGTTCATAGAGTTTCAAAACGAAATGCGAAATCAACTGAGCAAGAAAATCAAAGCTTTTCGATAGGATCAAGAAGGCGAAGATTTGAGCTAAACCTTTCGATAGGATCGAAGAGGCGATATTTGAGTTATGAATATTGATGATCATTTATGATTGTGGAATCATTTCACGATTGTCTTCATTTGGAACATTGAGATGTGTCCGAAAAGAGGAAATGAACGCATGTTGGACATGATCCGATAAATGATAAGCCAATAGGATCTCCCAAAAATGTTTTGGGGATACACCCTTGAGACAGCGGCACTAACGAATGGTTGCATATCAGATATGGACCATAAACCTTCCAATCAGTACAAAAGACGCCATATGATATATGGATCGGAATGGTTCCGAAGTTATCATTTGTACAGATTTGAGGATGTGGGTATATTTCGAAATTTGTTTCGGTTAAACTCAATCCCAAATCTGGAAATTGTTCGTTTATCCTTAAGGAAACTAAAGGGTATTAGTTCTAATGTCCCGACGAAAATGAGATTTTCGTGTCTCGAAGAGATGCCTTCTTGGAGGAGGACTAGATGCACACAAGTTTGGAACTTGGTGCCATTTATCTCTATGCGGGCTAGTGGGAGTAGAATAAATCTCGAAAGAGTTCGAGATTTGAAAATGAACATTGTACCGATAAAAGTTGACATGGCTTCATCAAGACTTGATGAACGCAAGTCGAACACACAAAGGAATTTTTCGTAGATCAAGTAGGCTATATCATAAGCCGGTAAATACGGATTTATCGTGGTTAATGATGATAGATCGAAATCATATGATGATTCGATATCCTACAAGGATGCTATGAAAAGTTGATTCCACATGACATGGTGTCATGAAATCTGAGATTCGATCCATGTAAATTATCAAGTTCAGAACTTGATTTCATTACTTTCTGGGTTAGACCCGTGAAACGTGAGTGGGTTTTTCAAGATGAAGAACCTACATGGATAGGAATACGCATATTATGACTATATGATGTGGCAAGATGGATGTCGAAACCGAATTTCTTAACAGAAAATTTATTAAAGGACGTGTACTTGACACAACCATACGGTTTTGTCGATTCATAAGAATCGGAATAGGATATGCATGCTTTAACGATCCATATGATGGATTAAAGAATGCTTCTCGGAATTGGAATATTCGTTTTGACGAAGTTATAAACAGTTATAACATTGTCGGAACGAATGGAAACTTTGTGTACACATGAAGGTTAGTGGGAGCCACGTTATATTTCTTGTAACGACAAAGGATTTAGGCGAGACCGCTTATGAAATAAGCGTGAAGATCTATAGGATAGATCTAAGAAGTTCCTCGTTCTATGTTATAGCACATATATCGACATATTGTTGAAAATGGTTTTCAACATATTACTCCTTGGCGGAGTTAAATCGAAATGTCGACTGACAGAAATTTTCAACGGCTCGACGTGAGACATCCAGCAGCGCGAAAAGCAATAAAATGATGCCTTACATTTGATGTTAGGATCTATTATATCTGTCATGATATGTATGTGGCTATCTGTCATACAAATAAAGCGTCTAGTTCACCGTCAATAAAATCCTTGGTAATCACATGAGTTTGAATGTAATTCGATTACATGAGACTAACTCTTGTGAAATGGATAATGGCTATATATTTATATACATATCGGTTATGTATATTTAAACCCATCGGGATTTGTATTGATAACGGTGAAGTTTGTCCTTGAATACTTTGCGAAAGAATTTAGGATTTTATTTTATCTACAATGGTGTGGAGGACGTGTTGGTTATAAAAATTTATAACAATAACAGTTTCCAAATTAAGCACGTCCAAATATGTAGCACGACTTTCGATCACAAAGTGTGTACATGTTTTGCTTAAATGAAAACACGGTTATGTGGAAAGGTTCCACAAGACCAATAGTTTATGATTCTATTTACGGAGGCGAGTATATTGCGGTTATTAATCGCAAAAGGAAATGGTATGGATCAAGGTTACATGACCAAACTCTAGTAGTCACGTGTTATCAGATTTATGATTGTTTATTGCGTGAGACGCAATAGTACAAGCCACAAATGCCGAGGTCACAACCACTTCTAGCCAATACTCAGAAAATTTTCATTTGATCCATGAAATTTTGTGAAAAGATGTGATCTTAGATATTGGAAATGTTCCAATCCTGATGATGATTAACACTAGTGGGAACGTGCGGACCCGTTTACAAAACCGCTCTCTCTCTAGTCGCGTGTGACTGTCATGCGATGACTATGGGTATGGAGATACCTAGAGGAGGAAGAAGAGAGTAGAGTGTAGTTATCTAATACGATAGTCCTCGCAGGTTATGGGTATGGAGATATCCATAGGTAAACGTTGTATCACCCAAATACTTAGTCCATATGAATGCATCCCTTTTAAAATTTTATTTACTTAAATTAATATGCATTCACCTTATATGAAAACTGTGTGCGGGTTGTGTAATATGATTGTTACATGAACCCTGATTTGAGCTTGTGTGGACGCCGGCATAATTGATGATTATGTGCAGCAAAACCGTCACACTTAAAGTGTCATTTCTAAATGTCCCTAGTCGCGGATCAGTTTGCTTAAGAGAGAAGCATTTGTATTATCAGATAATAGACTGGACGCGTACACTAGTACGTTTGCCGAGGAGATGATTATGTTTTGCTAATCATGGGACAAGGTGCTTGTCGAATC
The DNA here is from genome assembly GCA_946800325.1 of Luzula sylvatica. NCBI lineage: Eukaryota > Viridiplantae > Streptophyta > Magnoliopsida > Poales > Juncaceae > Luzula > Luzula sylvatica. The sequence continues at coordinate 57,335,951 of OX326956.1, read as the reverse complement.
GGGAACGTAGATATATGTTAGGTTACATGTATTGGATATGACCAAAGCCGCGAGACCATGACATGGTTTAGTCATTATAGATGGACTTGCGACGGATGGGGTTTTAGGTTCTTCACACTTGAGGGGACCATTGATTGCGTTACGTGCGTAACACAATGCTTTGATATGACCTTACGCCTGCCGTAACAGGGGGCCAAAACTGTCATCATTGCGTATTGTCCGAAACATGGAATTCATTGTGAGGCTCCAAGATAGGAATTGCTTATTCCGAAAAGAAGAGATATCTCTTAGGCCGCTCGATGAATTGATTAACGAAATCTCTGGCCAGAGTCAATGATATTAACGGTTAATATCGATTGAAATTTGTTAACTCAATTCGGTATCGGAGAATAAGTGTTGTTAATCAAACTATAAGGATGACTATCACCATGCCTTTTGATTAACGGATATCGATAACAAGAGAACGAATAACCGCTATTCGAGATAGGCACAATGATCGCAATCATTTTTCGTTTTAACATGGGTAGCGCTCATGGGCTTGTAATGCTTTGGAAACAGCTTACTGCCATCGTTAAACGAACCTACACGGTCACACAACGAGTCGTACTATGTCGAGCCTGACTGGAAGTTTTGGCACATATGATGTGCATGGCTTAGCGTATTTGATACGCGGGCTATATTCTCTATTATAGTGCATATATGGTATGCATGAGTACTTTTGGTTAGATCTGAAACTGATTGGGAGACTGAAGGAAATACAGTGTTGGATCAACGGTAAAAGAGTACGTACAAGGACACAGGAACGTACGCGTTCGAGAAGACGGATGGATGCGCAATAGAATTGTGCAGAATTTGGCGAATTAACACTGTGCATCATGACGCACCATAGTGTGTTCAGTCTGCAGGTTGTAGACTTAGCCAAATTCAGGAAAAATACGGTCGTGCATCATGACGGACCATATGGTGCATCATGACGCTAGGATGCGTATTTTGTCCAAAAACTTGTTGACATCGTCAGTCATGACGCACCATATGGTGCATCATGACGCACTGTGTTAAAATACAGTTTTCTAGCAGTTTTTGGTACACACGGGTTGGTGTGTCTAAAACGTGCCTTTTGGGTGTACTTATCATATGACATATAAATAGGATGTTTTCTCTCTCCTGAAGTAATCCAATCTTAGCAATTCATTCTATCAAGGCGTTGAAAGAGTGTGACTAAAGAGAGAAAGAGAAAGATGGAGAAAAGGAGTTTTCTTCGTCTAGAGAATCGAACGAATTCAAGCAAGTTCGCCGGTGCATCGTCTAGGCAGTTAGTTGCACCCGCGACCGAGGTGCTACGACTCACGGTGGATACGAGTAGAGGAGCGACACTTGTGGCTCTTGTTGTGATCAAACCGGAGACGTGTTTATCGTCAACGAAGTGGTGGGAGACGTGTGGGCGTGGGACGCACGACTAGTCACCAACGTGACAGGAGAAAGAAGGAAATGTGATCAACCCTTCGAGTGCAATCAATTTTGCACCGGTAATTGACTATCCTTCTTTGCATCGTACTTTCGGAATCGAGGTGTGATCTCAGGTTTTGGGAACCGGACCGGGTCCTCACTTCCGCTGCGCGGGGCTCGGGGTCGGGTGAATTCCCTTCAATACATTCTCATGAAACATGAGAAACTGATTCCCACAAAAAAATTGCTAACGTGACATTCTCGTGTCATTTACTAAAATACACCCTATTTATTATATTATTTATTTTTTTAAATATTTTTTGAAATTAAATATAATTAGATAATTGTAGTTATAATTAAAATAATTATTATATTTATTTTAAAAAATTTATATATAAATTAAATATAATATCTGTACCAGCATATTCAGAAATGGCGATGGAGAAGTTGGACACAAATTCTACCTATTGGATTGGCTTTTCTTGCTCATCTACTGAAAAGATTCTTTCTTATTGGTTATAACATATTTATAATATTATTTATTATAATAATTATTAAATATAATATAATTATAATTATTTAAGAAAAATAATATATTTGGGCTTCATATTCTCTTTCTAAATGTATTTTTCTATACTATTAAATTATAATTGTATTTAATTTAAATATTAATTATTAACATGAAGTATAAATGATTGTAGAGAATAATATATAATAATATTGAATTAGACATTAAAAATATGCAAAAAATATTAGATGACATGAATATATAAAATATATAATTGATTTCATATATCTCAAGGGTATAATGGTCATTTCATAAATGAATAACTCAAAGAATATTAACATTCTTAGGAATATTGACATATATCTCAATATATATTGTCATTTCATAAATGTAAATTATTAAATTTTCAAACCATGACATGATAATATGATTTTCGGGTGGAATGTGATTTCCATAATAATCTCAAATTATCGCGATCCAAACGCACTCTTAGTGTCTTTTTTTCTTTTTCTCAACTCTTGTCCATCCATCTTCTTCACTTGCTTGTTGCACCCCTTCAACTGCTTCTTTGGTTTTTTATTTGTATTGTTGTTGATCATTGTTCATTAAGACTTGCCGCTTGCGCGTAGGTTGCCATTGATTCTGAGATTCTATCTTTTTGCTCTTTCTTTATGGGTTAGGAAAAAGTTTTAGGGCGTTAGAGAGCTTAGCCTCTCTCGGAGACCTCTATACTCTATTCCCGTCCTAGAACTCTAACCTCGAGGATGCAAGCTTGAGGGAATAAAACTTACGATCGGCAATTGCTTTATCTTTCTAAGTTGTTTTTCTAGATAATTAATATTAGATTTTTTTGTTTACATCTCATATGATGATATTTTTTTTGAATGGATACCAATTGGTACCAGTCGATTTTTATAAATATGAAAAAGAGTGATTTACATACTTATAAAAATACTAGAAAAAGAAAGTTAAAAAATGAAGAAAAAATAAAATAAAACAAAAACGAGCGAGAAAAATAGGGCGTCCCGACATCAACCCGTAGTGGTGCTTCGGCGCTCCATGTCCTAGTTTGGGTTTTGTGGTGAATCGTATGCACCTCGATTTATGTTTGGGTTTTTTTTTTTTCGGGATTGCATTTCTCCAGCCAGTCGCCTCTATTAGAGCTTTGTCCGCTACCTGTAGTGGTGTTTTGGTGTTGCTTGTGAAGATCCTTTCGTTGCGTTGTTTCCATACGTTCCAACTTATCGCAAGCCACACTAGATCCCAGTCTTCTTGTAGGGTTTTATTTATTTTTTTCCGGTTTATCTGCCATGATTCGTATAGGCCGATTTGTGGTGAATATCTTAGCGGTATAAGGGTTTTGCGTTCTATGTTTCTCCAAACCGCGATCGTATATGAGCACAAAGTCAATAGATGGGAAGCCGATTCTTCATATCGTCCGCACAATTTGCAGATTGTATCATTTTGCCATCCTTTTTTTTGTAATACGTCACATGTATTCAATTTTTTCTCCAGAGCTAACCAGAAGAAAATTTTGATCTTTGTCGGCACTTTTATTTTCCAAATTTGTTCTTGCCATCTTGATGTTATTCCGGGGTTAATTAGGAAGTTGTAGGCGTTCATGGCACTATATTTCCCATCGGTAGACCAACGCCATATCGTATTCAAGCCATTGGGTATTGTTGCGGCTCGGTATATAGGTATAAGGGTTTGGAGATTCGTAAGGAAGAAAGATAGTTTGTTTGTGGGGTAATTTTCAAGATCATGGGTGTTGTAAATTCCATATAGGTTGTTTAGGCATTTTGTCCATAAGCTATCTTCATGTTTATCTAGCCTCCAAAGAGCCTTGAGAAGTAGTGTTTCATTTTTTAACTTGATATTCGGTATTGCCAGACCTCCGAATTTCCTTGGCAAACAAACTTTTGACCATTTGATTAGGCAATTTCCGGGGTTGCATTTATCACTCCCTTTCCATAGAAATGTTCTCATTACTTTGTTGATTTCATTAATTACCCATATTGGTAATTTAATGGATTGCATTTGATAGATGGGTATCGATGCTAGAGTAGCTTGTATTAGGGTCAATCTCCCGCCCAAAGAAAGTAATTTTCCTTTCCAATTAGCTACTTTGTCTTGGATTTTTTTTATTAGGGGTAAGAATATTATTTTCCTTGGTTTCTTTGCCGAGAGTGTGGTTCCGAGATATTGAATCGGTAATTCTTTTTTGTTGCATTTTGTTAATCTTTTAATCACCTCTTCTAGCTCGGTTGGTATATGTTGTTTAATTGAGACCTAGAGGGGGGTGAATAGGTAATCCTAAGGTCCAATTTTCGCGGTAATGGATACAAATACAATTTGGTGCGGAAGCGTAAATAAATTAGATAAAGAAATACAATACCGAAACAAATAACACGCGATATTTGTTTACGGAGTTCGGTGGGTGGTTGCTTTGTAGCTTTAACTCACCGGCTACTTGCTCAATCGACCGACTCGATTGATTGCAAGTACCTACGTCTCCGGGATGCCCTTGCGCCTTTTCGGCTTTCGATTGAATATCCAACTCAAGCAATTACAAGGTTTTGCCTTGATCGATTTACACGAAATGATCGATCAATGGCGGGCTTTACAAATAGTAACTAGCCTATTACAATTGTACTACTAACGAACTAGTCGTGATCGGTCACGCAAGTTGGGAATCGTTTAGTAGTGGATTTGAAATTGGATCTAATAATCTCTAAGAATGTTTAGATGATTAAGCTCAAGATTTAAAGCTAGGATTCTCTCTTTTGATTGGGAAAATATATTAGTTGAGATGATGAGAGAGAATGAGGGAAGAGTTCTATTTATAGAACACATAGACCCTTCCCTTAACATGCTTTTTCTGCATAGTCCGTTATAACTGACCTGAGGTCCGTTACAACGGACTCAAAGTCAAACTAGCCGTTACAGGCAATATATTCGAAAATTCCATAGTCCGTTATAACTGAGTTTAGGTCCGTTATAACCGACCTACTCCGTTACAACGGAGTTTAAGTCCGTTATAACCGACATTGTACTGTGATCAGATTTATTCCATAGTCCGTTATAACTGAGTTTAGGTCCGTTATAACCGACCTACTCCGTTACAACTGAGTTTAGGTCCGTTATAACCGACATTGTACTATGACTTCACTTCAGATTTATTCTATGGTTCCGTTATAACTGAGACTCTTCCGTTATAACGGTTAGTATATGTCCGTTACAACGGATTGGTGATTCCGTTACAACGGATGATTGGTTATTCTGAAGTGAGTTCACAAGTCCGTTATAACCGAGTGTAGGTCCGTTATAACTGACATACTCCGTTATAACTGACATGAGGTCCGTTATAACGGACATGCTATTTTTAACAGCATTTATGTATGTCCGTTATAACTGAACTGAGTTCCGTTATAACTGACAGTATGTCCGTTACAACTGACATGAAGTCCGTTACAACGGACATGCTATTTTTAATAGCATTTATGTATGTCCGTTATAACTGAACTGAGGTCCGTTATAACCGACATGCTTCTGAAAATCTGTTTTATTATTTCATCATTTTAATGGATTTCGAATATATTTCTTTGACTAATCTTGAGCTTAATAATTCATAAACAAGTTTAGGGATACCTATAAGTTGTTTTGGTGATTTATATGATACCCCAACTTGCGGAATCTTCTATGTCTTGATTCCTTGATTCTTCGACATTTTTATTCTTTGACGTCCTCTTGATTCTTCGACGTCTTGAGTCTTTTTGAGTGATCTTGATATTCCTTGGCTCTTGTTATCTTGCTCGCGTATGTGTGATTGATTGTTTCTTCTTTTGATCCTTTTGCGGGCCACACCTATATCTCCTACAATCGATACTTACACAAATTCGTTAGTAGTATCGACATTATTTTGAGATAATCAAACCCTAGGAAATTTGAACCAACAAACTCCCCCTTTTGATTCATTTCAAAATAATGTCGATTTTGGAGAGTTGAATCGATTACCGAGTAACTTTCCATATGATTTTCTCTTCTCCCCCTTTTTTTTTTTGAAAAGGATCAAAAGGGAATAGAGCGTAATCATACGAGAAGCTCCCCCTACATACAAGCTCCCCCTAAATCGTTGCTTTTTGCAATTTTAGGCTTGTATATAGATGAATTTCGCAAATTGATGTTGAGTTTTTCATTTTTTTTTTTAAAGATGTATGAAAATATTTTTTAGTGTAAAATAGGTTTTAACAAAGATTCTCAACATTAGCGATGTATTCAAAAAAATAACCGAGAACTTAATAAATTTTGAAACTCAAATGTAATTTTCAAGAGTATGCATACCTAGCTCGAGCCATGGACTCGAGTCTTGATCTAAAACGCACGACTCCTCGAGTGACACTTTTCAACATCCTTTTACGTGGAGACATTAGCTTCCTTGATGGTACAAGGTGATGATGTTGAGTTTGGTACGCGTATTTATTTAATGTTATTGCGTCTTTCCGATTCGTTTTCCATTTAGCATACCTACATACTAGTCAAAATACCTTTCTCGTCTATTTGTAAGTGTAGAGATGATTGATTTATCAAGAAAGAAAATGGTCAAGATATTCGAATCAACTAACCCGAGTTTAGTGATGCGAATTCTTGTATTAGCACTCCCCCTCAAACTATGGCTAAGTTTACACGTGAATGAGGGAGTGCATTGTCCATGACTTAAGTCGCTTTCATAGACACCCCATTTGAGGTGGAGGTGCTAGCCATGTTTCGATCTTTTCGAAGCCACAACCAATTGGAATTTGGTTGCGGTTTTCGAAGGGGACAACCCGTGGAAATATGTCCCATATTGCAACAATAGTTGCAAAATGCGCGAGTCGGTTTATTTGTGTTTTCCGAACTCTTGACAAAGTGAGATTTGAAGTGGTTTGAGTAATCTTTTGGTTGGGTTATCGTCTTTGTCGACTTATCACAATTATTAGTTGATTTAGAAAATCGTTGTGTGCTTGTGAAATGTTTGGGAGTACGTTGTTGGTTATTAGCGGCATGTGGTGAACTCACCTTATAGAAGTATCCATTTGATCCCCGTTTGTATAACCATTCGGTTCGTCCCGTATGGTTATCTCTATAAGACGAGTGAGGTGCATAATGATTAACCCTATTATAGTTTCTAACATTTTTAGGTTGGTTAATTTTAGCACTTTTACCCTTATTTGAGTCGCGGTACATGAAAGCATTTCCGCGATTCGTATTAGCATTGTACTCCCGTTTACCTTTTTGACCTTGAGATTTTGAAGACACGGGTTTATGACCGTTAGTCTTCTTAAATCCTAGACCCGTCTTATCATTGGGATTTTGTCCCTCCAAGACTTTGTCCAATGAAGGAGTGCATGGTGCAAGAGACACACACGTACTCTTCAAGGACTCATTCACAAATTTCAAATTTTGAATTTCGACTTTTAGAGAGGAAGTCTCGCTTTTTAAGGCTTGACATTCGCATTTTGAAAATCCGTTAAATTCGGTTAATTGTGCTTTGTGCGACTTTACCGACAACTCAAGAGACGATACCTTAGCCGTGAGATTTTGAATTGTGTTATCTTTTTCAATCTCACTTTGTCGAAGTCGATTGACTTCTCGCATTAGACTCGTGTAGGAGTCAACTTCTAACTCAATTTCCGATTCATCGGATGAGCTAAAATCTTCCTTTATCGAAATTGATTTAAATTTAGAGTTTAGTTGTACCTCATGATCGGAATCATGCGAAGCATCAATGTCGGAAGTTTGTGGAACAACTTGAGGAGCAACATAGGCTATTGGTTCCGGAAGGGGAGTGTTTTGCATGAGCATTTCTTGAATTGCTCGCTCAACCACGTCATTTACGTTTGGTGGTGTATTTGCCATTAGTCCCACATCCACACCTTCATTGTCGTATAGGTATTCCGAGTCGGTGGATGTGCTTGAGCACTCCGAATCTCCCCATGGATCCGAATCGACAATGAAGGCATTCGTCTTTCCGGATTTCTTCACCTTATTTTTGCCTTTGTCGGTTTGGTCTTTAGGCTCGTGTTTTCGTTCGCACCTCGAATCTTTTCTATCCTTACCTCTTGGATTGTCTTCCCGTTTGTTCCATGGTGCGTGTTCGGGATGTATGATCCAACACGTGTCGGTTGTGTGTCCCATTTTCTTGCACTCAAAACACATCGGTTTCAAGTGTTGGCGCTTTCGATCGTCGTTGAATTTTCGCTCCCGGTCCTTTAAATTCTCGTGTCTCCTTGTCAACGAAGACATTTCATTTTCGTATTCGTTTGTGTCGATAACGAATTTGGCTTGATGTTCGGAATATGAGGTGCTTGCTATATTGTTGCTTCGTTGGTTCATGCGTGCCTCGAAATTCCGTAGATAACTTACGAGAATTTCCGGAGTGATGTCTTGGGTAGCCATCATGGTTTCCAAGGTGACGAGGAGAGTTTCCCAACTTGACGGCATCGCTCGAATAAGCTTACCTACAACTCGAGAATTTGTTAGTGTTTCTCCTAGAGCGATGAATCCGTTTTTGATATGCGTCATTCGTGAGTACATATCATCTATGGATTCATTCTCGATCATTCGAAAATGATCAAATGATTGTTCGAGTCCCATTAATTTGGTTCTCTTCATTCTATCATTTCCTTCAAATCGGTCTAGGAGCGCTTGCCACATAGAATGAGATGTGGTACATCCATCCACAATTATGGAAAGTGACCCGACAATATTTGTGAGAATAAGATTTTGAGCATATGTGTCGGCGGTCACATCGAGATCGGTGCCGTGGCATAATTTTCTTGTGGGATCGGTTTCGGAGGTGCTTACCGTATAAACCTCAAAACCCTTTTCTACCACCGATCTCAATTTTTGGAAAGTGAAAACATTTAACATGCATCGCTTCCAAAGATTCCAATTATTTCCATCTAATTTATCGGGGTATGTAATTTGGTACCTATTACCGATTGAGGCCATGGTCGTATACAAGTTTGTCACTTACTCAAAGAGACGGTTTGTATTTTGCTCTGATACCAATTGTTGTTTAATTGAGACCTAGAGGGGGGTGAATAGGTAATCCTAAGGTCCAATTTTCGCGGTAATGGATACAAATACAATTTGGTGCGGAAGCGTAAATAAATTAGATAAAGAAATACAATACCGAAACAAATAACACGCGATATTTGTTTACGGAGTTCGGTGGGTGGTTGCTTTGTAGCTTTAACTCACCGGCTACTTGCTCAATCGACCGACTCGATTGATTGCAAGTACCTACGTATCCGGGATGCCCTTGCGCCTTTTCGGCTTTCGATTGAATATCCAACTCAAGCAATTACAAGGTTTTGCCTTGATCGATTTACACGAAATGATCGATCAATGGCGGGCTTTACAAATAGTAACTAGCCTATTACAATTGTACTACTAACGAACTAGTCGTGATCGGTCACGCAAGTTGGGAATCGTTTAGTAGTGGATTTGAAATTGGATCTAATAATCTCTAAGAATGTTTAGATGATTAAGCTCAAGATTTAAAGCTAGGATTCTCTCTTTTGATTGGGAAAATATATTAGTTGAGATGATGAGAGAGAATGAGGGAAGAGTTCTATTTATAGAACACATAGACCCTTCCCTTAACATGCTTTTTCTGCATAGTCCGTTATAACTGACCTGAGGTCCGTTACAACGGACTCAAAGTCAAACTAGCCGTTACAGGCAATATATTCGAAAATTCCATAGTCCGTTATAACTGAGTTTAGGTCCGTTATAACCGACCTACTCCGTTACAACGGAGTTTAAGTCCGTTATAACCGACATTGTACTGTGATCAGATTTATTCCATAGTCCGTTATAACTGAGTTTAGGTCCGTTATAACCGACCTACTCCGTTACAACTGAGTTTAGGTCCGTTATAACCGACATTGTACTATGACTTCACTTCAGATTTATTCTATGGTTCCGTTATAACTGAGACTCTTCCGTTATAACGGTTAGTATATGTCCGTTACAACGGATTGGTGATTCCGTTACAACGGATGATTGGTTATTCTGAAGTGAGTTCACAAGTCCGTTATAACCGAGTGTAGGTCCGTTATAACTGACATACTCCGTTATAACTGACATGAGGTCCGTTATAACGGACATGCTATTTTTAACAGCATTTATGTATGTCCGTTATAACTGAACTGAGTTCCGTTATAACTGACAGTATGTCCGTTACAACTGACATGAAGTCCGTTACAACGGACATGCTATTTTTAATAGCATTTATGTATGTCCGTTATAACTGAACTGAGGTCCGTTATAACCGACATGCTTCTGAAAATCTGTTTTATTATTTCATCATTTTAATGGATTTCGAATATATTTCTTTGACTAATCTTGAGCTTAATAATTCATAAACAAGTTTAGGGATACCTATAAGTTGTTTTGGTGATTTATATGATACCCCAACTTGCGGAATCTTCTATGTCTTGATTCCTTGATTCTTCGACATTTTTATTCTTTGACGTCCTCTTGATTCTTCGACGTCTTGAGTCTTTTTGAGTGATCTTGATATTCCTTGGCTCTTGTTATCTTGCTCGCGTATGTGTGATTGATTGTTTCTTCTTTTGATCCTTTTGCGGGCCACACCTATATCTCCTACAATCGATACTTACACAAATTCGTTAGTAGTACCGACATTATTTTGAGATAATCAAACCCTAGGAAATTTGAACCAACAGTATATTTATTGGCGAGAAACTTGTTTTTGCCCAATTGACCGTCAAACCCGTTATATGTGTGAAAATTTCAATGGCCTTGCTAATTATTTTGAGGTTGGTCGGGTGGGCTTCTACGAATAGGAGAGTATCATCGGCATATTGTAGAATTCTTGACCGCACATTTGTTGAACACGTCAATAGTGGGTCAATATTATTTATGATTCTTTGGAAGGTATCGATTGCCAAGTTAAAGAGTAGGGGCGATAGCGGGTCGCCTTGTCTTAATCCTCTTTGGTGAAAGAAATATGGTGATTGTTCTCCATTTATTTTGATCGAGGAGGAGGACGAGATGAGGAGGTTTTTTATCCATAGGATCCATTTTGGTGGGAAGCCTCTAGCCATAAATAATTTTAGTAAGAAGTCCCAAGAAACATTACATATGATGATATTTTATTTGCACTTACAATGTTTTGGGTATTTATGGGAATAAATTAAGTTATAAAACCACAGCAAAGTGCGAATTTTTTTCCTAGTATGTTAAAAGAGACTATTTCTGGTTGAATGTTAAAGATTTGACGATATTGCAAGAGCTAACATAACTAAATTGAGAGCGGTTTTGATTTTTTTTTTATCAAATGACCACTATATCCCTATGTATGGTGATTGATATTTATTATACTTATATACATTTATTTATATCTTCCATGAATAATGCAAAAATATTTTTCCCAATATTGTGAAAAAATCAAATCTAACCAATATATATTAATTTTCGTATTTAGATATATACGACATGTTACGGTTTAAATTTTTTTTTATGATGAAAAAAATTAAGAATACAAATATTTTTTATGTATAATTTTTTTTATTTGCATGATTTATGGAAAGGAGTAATTCTACACAACATGCTCTCACAACATGCTCTCGCAACAGGATATTGATCCTACGTTGGATATTGTATTCACACTATAAAATGAGTTAACTTAATTCAATCCACACCATACACCTCATCATCCTGCTTCCAATCATGTTGCGAGAGCATATTGTTTATAATTACTCTATGAAAAGTGATAAATTAATAGATAAATGTAAGAAAAATATCAATTATCAATTCATCATTAACAATGGTATAACGGTCATTTGATAAAACAAAATTGAAATCACTCTCAATTTAGTCATGCTGACTCTTGCAATAGGGCCACCCAGGCCCGGTCCGTGGGCAAGCCCACGGGCCAGGGCATCTAGGGGCACCACATTAAAAATATTTAATATTGGGTTATGTATTGAACAAATAAGAAACTGGGCACGGATGGTTGAGTTTGATCTTGCGACTCTTAAGGGTCCCAAGTTCAAAACTCGTTGGATGTTTTTTGTTTTATTTTTTTTCTGTCGTGGGTATACATAATATATCAAGTTTTATACATCAATAAACATATAAATATGAATTTCACCAAGTTGGACGATATGCATGTGCCAACAACCATTCATAATTTATTTTACTCAGATGTAAACATCCTAGAATACTTGATTAATCACATTAGAAAATCTGATTCGAATTAAGTCAAAAGTAAATAATGATTTCACACAAACGACAGGAAAAACATGCCTATTAATCAAGGCAAATTAAGACCAACCAGGACCTAGTTCTAGTAAAAATATAAAAGGAAATTATTGGTGAAAATAATCCAATTTTTTTTTTCATAAACCTGCTTTAATTTATAGTTACTTCGAGAAATAACTATTATTGACATGCATATGAGAGAACACAAATTATACAAGTGATTTGAGTTTTATTAAAAAAAAATCTAATTGGTCTTTTCAAATGTAAATTTTGTTCAAACATGAAAACAAATCATAGTTATTCACCATGTACATAGAGAAGCATTATGAGAAGTGAACCGTAAAACAATACTAAACATGACTGTGAGGCCAACAAAATATAGTTAAATATATAGTTACTAGAAATACCAAATTAAGGATCTTATTCCGACAATCAATTTAAAATTACCTTTAATATTTTTGAAAGTCGAGTTTGCTTACGGAAGATAAACGATAATGAAACTATATGCAACAAAATAGACATTTAGTATTTATATTGATAGGACAACTTGAACAATTTTGTTCTTTTTTCGTAACATATCATAAAGAGCGATTTCGACTGCATTTGTAGTAAATTTCCAAAATTTAAATATAATTTTGAATTTTAATCGTCGACAAATATATAAAATGATTTTGTTGATTTAAAACAATACTTTTTATTATATTTTGATATTACGTAGAAATTCGGGCTAGGGCACCAAAATACACGGGGCCGGCCCTGGGGCCACCCATGTTAAATCATAGGACCCGATAAGCACGCCATATAAGTCCCATTTTTTGTTTACTAAATACTAACTCATTTCTGCAATAATGTCTTATTTGAGCATCAAGCATATTTTTAATTTTCAACAATAACAATTAAAGGTGCACGAACGACTTGTCTGTAGACTAGATCGGATGAAATTGAAGAAATTGCAAGCTTATTCTCAGCTGGAGCCGTTCCCCTTAATTTCAAAAACAATCGAAGACAAACTGGAAAATATGTTGTTATTTATAAAATTTCGGAAAACGAACCATGCATTATGCCTAAATTTTTTTTTAAATGTCATCCACAATTGCTAAAGAACTCTCCTTCTTGATTCATGAAGAATATATAGGAGATCACGTTTTTGCATTATTTTTATTGATTCAATGGCCTTCTTTTGCGAATTTCTCTTAATTTAACAAATAGTCAAATATTGAATGTTCAATTTTATTTCTTGTTCCCAATTTGTGGAAAATTGAAGGTTGAATCTTATTTATCTCACTTCTTCACAAGAAATTGGGGGTTTATCTTCTAAATTTCACTTGATACATTTCTAATTACTTTTGAGGCCTCATGATATTATCGTCAAAGACCTCCGAAAATACGGAGACAATTATTATATTGATATTAATTTTGTATTGTTATTTCTGATTTGTTGCATTTAAATTCGACTAATATGAGCGCTTATATAGTGTGAAATCGTCAATATCCAGTTTGCATGCTATAAGAAATTTCATCATTGAGATACGTTATTTGGATAATTCTTTTTGGAAAACAATAATACTATAGAACAAGAACAAGAGATTGCAATAACCAATACAAGAAATTTGATATTTCCAGGGCTATATGTCAAAATCAAATTAGCCTTTGCAAAAAGTTCAATTCTCACATATATTTATTACAAAGCAAAACTCTGTTGATAAGTAATTAATTTTCCATACCACTCACTTAATTCTTAATATTAATCAATTTCATCTTATAATTAAGTTCGTCGAATTTCATCTTATAATTAAGTTCGTCGAATTTCACCCTGTGCATTTTATGCAACGATTCTAGTGAAGTAATTGACCTCCTAGGTCGAGGCAATTGGTGACGTGGTGATCAAGGCTGATGTGTACCGTTTCGATTGGATAGGTCATCTCTGCCATCTCATTCAGTGCATCCCAGCAGTTAGTCACAAATGTACCTGTCCAAAAATATCCAATTATATGACTTATTTTCTCAACTTCTAAAAAAAATATATTTTGCGTTAAATATATCGAACTTACGGGCAGCAGACAATTGGGTTATGAGATCGTCGTGGCTACCGCTCGTCTTCAACAGATTTTGAGACTGTTGCAAAGCATCGAGGGTGGAATTATAGTTATCTTGGCACGATTTGAAGGCACTCGCCATCATTTCCTCGTAGGCCTGGTTTTTCCCTTGCATGAGGGTAGTAAGGTCCGTCAAGGCCTTATGAGCTTGTTTGATGGCTACCGCCACGTTAGCCTCCACTAGGGTCTCCGGGGAAGTACAGTTAGGCACTTTCGTGGCCGCTTCTTCGCACATCTTCGCATATTTTGTGACGTGTTGGCATAAAGCTAAAGGGTCAAAGAGAGAGGTGTGATTAATGGGATGCAAGTGATCGATCTCACTAATGGTGCCCGAGAAAGCGATGAGGAGGAGAGACCAGGTTAAGAGGAAACGTGTTGTTGCTTTTCCAGCCATTGTTGATTGTATCTCGAAAGAGGGCGAGCGTTTAGAATGTCAAGGACCTTTCTTGATTATGAGAGAAGGATATTTTGATAGAGATTTGAAACCCTAGTTGCGATATATAAAGGGAGAATGTGTTGAAGAGAGTCCGTGGCTAGGCTTCAATTACGGTGTTGTGTGATTACTGATAACTCGTTCCCCTTAAATTGTTGCAAGGACTATATGACTATTTATACTCTCATTGATCCCTTGGATTAGATAATTGTGGAGGAAAATAATATTAGAGGGTTCGATCGGTTTTGGAATAGATCCATGTAAATTTCGGCTAATTTTGGATTTGGATTTCTTCGGGTTAAAATTAATTTGGATCGGACTGAGTTCTAAACGGGTCATATATCAGCGGATCATTTTTGGGTTGAAATTGTAGTCATGTCGGATTTTTCAGTTGCGGAGTTATTCGGGTTGGGATTAATTCTAGATTTCGAAATTAATCGGATGCGGATTTGTTCGGGATTCAGATCCTCTGAAATCAGATTTTTGAATGATTTTATAAATTGATATTCTCTAAATATGGGATATTAAAATATTTTATTATCCAAATAAAAAATATAGTTAATATGATATTTAACTAGTAAGTTATAAGTAGCATCAAAAAAAACTAGTAAGTTATACATGATGAATATAAATAGAAATAAATTACCTCTTGCAATTTTTTCGTAAAAATAACTAGTTTGGTCGTTTTTGTGGATAGTAAATAAATATTATGAACATGGAGTATATTGGTATTGTATAAATTATAAATATGTAATTCGAGTAAACTAATATGGAATTATAATATGTTTGGTCGTACATATTTACTCAGTTAAATTATGAAAATCATTTCATACGACTTTTCAAATATCTAGGATAATGTTTAGATAATACACAACATAAATTTTGTAAGAAAAAAATAAGCCTGTGATTAAATTGATATCTGGTGAATGGATATATAATTATATTAATGAGTACAAATTATAATATGGTCATACTACAAAATTAATTTAAATTAATTCAATCAATACCCTACACCTCATCATCTTACTATAAAATTAATTCAATCAACAAAATATTCAGATGTGACACGTGAAATATATGATACGTACCCGATAAATATTGTACGGGTGTCGATATCCGATACGATACGATACGATATGATTTTATTCTTATAAATTCAAGTGTGTCAAAAATGGTCATTAATCAATAAACTAAGTTTTATAAATTAATTAATTTTCTTGTCTGAAGTATGTTTGCCATAAAAAAAATATGTGGCAAAATTTTCCTGCAAAAAATGGCGCTAAAAAATATAATATGTTATGAATATAATGTATATATGGATGTCAACAAATCTAGAGGAGATTTATGTATTAATTATAGGATATTTAGTATATTTGATATTGTATTATTTCCTTGTATTGTAACGTTTTATATGGCAAGAGCTTTCTTGGCCGGCACTCACCCTCTCCTATATAAAGGGGGTAGTGGCTACTGTATTCAATCAATCGTTTCCATAAGATTATTATCTCCCCAAATTCTCTCTTTTCTTCTTCATTTTATAACACGTTATCAGCACGAGACTCTAGCCATTTGAGATCTTTCAACTACGCAAAGCTCTTGAATTTAGTTGAAACACGACGCCCTCTAAATTTTAATCGAAGGTAAACAAAATTCTTTTTCTAATGATATTTTGTCTGATTACTATTATGTCTTTATACATATTATTCTCGTTGTTAATAAGGCCAAAACTTATGTTATTCAAAAATTTGAATAGTCCATATTATATGTATTTCCTTTTAAAATTATACCTAACAATGCCTTTACTTCGTCCAATTTTGATAGTGCATATTATGTATCATGCACTGACCAATAGGTAGTTCATGCCTTTATGCCTTTATTTTAATAGATAATATTATGGATGTTCAATTTGATAGTTCATGCTTTTATTCTGTTATACCTGTGGAAAGCCTCTTTTATATGTACTGTTAGGCTTATTATTTTCATGTTATGTTTATTATTTTGATTCTATAAATTTGAAGTTTTTCTTAGATGAAATTATTTTTTAGTTGGAATGCAACCAGAAGTTGTATGAATCCAAAATAAATTATACACCAGAAGTTGTATATTCATGTACCATATTATTGATATGTCACTAGAAGTTGCATGTTCATTTTAGTAACGCAACAGGAGTTGCGAGTTTAAATTACGCACCAGAAGTTGTAAGTACATTTAATTGTATTTTATGTACATTTATTTTCATACGTTTATTTTCTTGCATATTTATTTTCACACATTTAATTCAAATTATTTATGCACCTGAAGTTGCAATTTAGTTTATTAAAGCACCTGAAGTTGCTCGTTTAAATTATGCACCAGAAGTTGCAAGTCTATTAACGTACCAAGAATTGTAAGTTTTGTTTTCTTTATATGTATTTGAAGTTTTAAATTTATTCAAGCTTATTAAATTGGATATATATGATTCGATGCACTTCAAGTTGCTAGATTATCATTATTGACGCATACATAAATTTATTGTGCTTATAAGATCTATAATCGTAGTATTATTCTCATTGAAAGAGTATTAGTATTTAAATTATGAAACATTATTAATGCCAGAAGCATGATAATAATATCGTAAGCACAATAATATTAACGTTGGATACATAACACTCCGGAAGAGTATATGTAGCATGTATATTTTATGATGATAAGAGTTTATGTTGCATGTTTTGGACCTGTAGTCTAGAATATGTACTTTAAGTTTATAATATTAAATCTTATGATATTTAATGTATACACCAGAAGTGTATATTAACGCACACGTAGTTGTTCATTGAAAATACACACCAGAAGTTGCGTGTTTATTTATATTTATTTTTACATGTTTATTTTATGTTAATTTATTATTCGCACATTTATTATTAGTACGTTTAGTTTACTTGTACTGTTTGCACATCTATTATCATTTATATTTGCACCAGTAGTTGCAATCCAGTATTAATGCACACAAAGTTCGAAATTTTATCTTATTGAAACCTGCAGTTTCAATTACGATGTTCAAGTTAAAGAGCACCTAATAAAGTTGATAATGTTATTGAAAGCACCTGAAGTTGCAAGAGCACAAAATATATTATATATTTATCCAATATTAAAGACTTGATATGAATATATATTGGCATAAAATAAATAATTGAAAATATTCTAGAAATGCACTCATGCAAAAGCAAATTAGATTGATGATTGATTTTATTCCATTCCCAGAAGTGAATGTTGCCTCGAAGGCTGAAGTCCAAATTATATCCGACACAAATATTGATCATGATAACAAAATCACATAATAAATAAAAAGACTCGTGAAAATATGTTTACAAAGAGTCCGAAAATATATTCTTCAAGACATGGCTTGAAAATAGTTGTACCAGTAGTACACGATAAATCCTATATTGTTTATGAAACCTCTTGAAGAGAAAAACAAGAAGAAAAAGGGATGATTTTCTTATCTATCAACGCAAAGTTTATTTTGTGTCGAATTATTTATTTCATCAATAAATAGATGTGTATATTAAATTATAAGAGTGTATGTTTATGATTGGTGACTCTTGAAGAATTTTTATTTGATTGCTCTAGAAAATACATTATCTATATTGCTCCAAAAGAGTCATTATGTTAATAGAAAAATATTAGTTTATTTTTATGACATGCAATTATATTAGTAAAATTGAAGTTATGAACCAGAAGTTCAATTTATAAAACAAAAAAGCAATTCTATGATTTGGATTAATTGCTTAGACATAGAATATGCATGTCACGATCATGACTCGATTAAGTCCAACTATTTATCATAAGTACTCCCCATTTTTATAACTTGTGAGTGATGGGAGCAAAAAGTATCCACTCAATTTTTTTGTGAAGTAGATGTGTGATAACGCATGGACGAGTTAAAATTAAGAAGTGTTTGGTGTATATATGGTTAATTTATTTTTGTAGAACTGTATATCATGAACATTTATTTAGTTGAACCAGAAGTTCAAATGATATACACGAACATAAAAGTTTAAGAATGTATTTGTAAACTAGAAGTTTACATTCAAGAAAGCAACAGAGTTAAATATGTATGTTGCAAATATGAAATCCCCGAAGGAGAAGTTACATATACAACTAAGATGGTTTATGAAATAACCAAACATGAGTAAAAAAAAAAAATTTTGACGATATAAGATATCATGCAAGTCCCGAAGAACTTCATTAGATGTTAATTAAAATATCAACAACTCGTGCCTAAATCAGGGGGAGGGAATGAAAACTGGAAAAATAAGAAATTATATGAATTGCATCATCACATCAGGTCCTCGAACATGTAAACATGAACAAGGAGTTCATAAATAAATTATTTGCACGAAATTGCAAATCGGTGATTTGATGCATTGATCAATACAAGAATGAATAAAGAGTACAAGTTTCCAGTCTAAAATGCTCATATTTGTAGTATAATATCCTTGGATAATTTTAAATTTGATATAAGCCTGAAGCTTGGTCGACCAATCGGTTGCCATATTAGAAATCCAAAGGAATAAGAAAGAGCACGATAAAAAGTTGGCAATAAAGAAGTTGATAATACTTCTAATGATATATATCCTTTTTAAAAGGATAATGAAATATTAATTAGTAGATTTGACATAGATAAATATATAACCTTTAGAAAAGGTTCAGGTACCTGACAACATCGAAATTGTTGAAAATAATGAGATCTCAAAATAATGTATCTACTAGAAGAAGATGGAACCGAAATAAAACTATAGTTATTAGAAAGTTGGCATGGGTGCGCTTTCAATTTATAATTAATAAAACGAGGATCTGAAAAATTAAATTAATTGTGGAATGTCGACATTTAAAAATAATTGGCCAATAACATAAATCACATAAGAAATTGAAATTGATGGACCTGAAGTCCGAAAACCACCTTACATGGTGATACAAATTGTATTTATGTTTTTAATTTGTTAAAAGGTCTTTGAAGGACTAAAATTGTTTCTTGTATTTATTATATCAGATTATTCACATGACTCATTTTGCTAGGATATTCATGAAAATCCCCGAAGGATTTAGTATGCCTGAAGCATACGATTAAAACTCTCGAGAGATATATTATATTAAATTACAAAGATCTTTGCATGAATAGTAATTTGAGCCATAAGATATAATCGATGTAATAAGTAAGAATATATATACCGGTATGAATGATCAAATTCGCAGATGCATATTTATTATAAATAAATATTGTTTAATTAATAATTATTTGAACTTCCGAAGAGTTCTAAAAGACAATTACTAAAAGAAGAAATTTAACGGGAAAGATATCGAATGTGATTTTCATGGATTACAAATATAATAAATATTTCCTGAAGAAATTAGTTTGTTAGTGGAAACTAAGAATTCAAAACAACTAGTGCAAAAGATTGAACTTCTTAATCATAAAATATGTGTATCCATGAGGGGGAGAAATTATACGCAATGCACTCTTTTTGTCCTTGATCTTGGTTTTGTCCCACTGGGTTTTCCTGACAAGGTTTTTAACGAGGCAACTTATGAAGCGTATGAAACATAATATATTGCACTCTTTTTCTTTCACTTGGATTTTTGTCCCATTGGATTTTACCTAGTAAGTTTTTAATGAGGCAGATTTTTATGATATAAATATCCAAAGAGAAATTCCGTAACCAATTCTCCATTCACATTCAAAGTGACTAAAGCAATTCCAGAAGAATCAAATTCACTTGAAAAACGTGAAGATTTTGGACCTGTAGTCCAAACAACTATTATAGACAACATACGAACTACAAACTTGTATGTATAAGAATTTACAATGAGAAATGAAATCACACTCATATTTTGATTATTTTGGCAATCTCAAGGACTCCATTTAGTTCTCGTAGACGTTATAATAAAATATGGATCACTTTATAATGTTATGAAAATTCCTGAAGGATTAAGATCAATGTGTATTTGTCGCGAGATTAAATTATGGATTTGCAGTATACGTCGATGATTTGAATATCATTGCAACTCCTGAAGAAGTTGCAAGAACTACATAAAGATCCAGAAAAGAAAATGTTTCCTCTTTGTCTGCAAATCGAGTATACAAGAAATGGGGGTATTTGTTCATGTAGAGAATATCTTGGAATGTTTAATATGTTCAAGTCTCACCCATTAATCTCATTTATTATGATCAATCCATTGATAAAGAGAATAATTGGTTTTCGTCCTAAATATGATAATGAAATTTTTGTTGGTCCAGAAGTACCACATTTGAGTATAATTGGTCCTAACAAGCAGCACTTCACGTCCCAAAATAATGGTGAGATAAACGTCCAACAAAATTTTCTCAAATGATAACCTGGATGATCTCTTTACCAAGTCGTTGTCATTGCATCTTTCTTGAACTTGGTTTACGAGATGAGACTTTGTCGTCTTCAGAAGATTTGCCTATATGAGGGGGAGATTTAGTACGCACTGCACTCTTTTCCCTTGGCCATGGTTTTATCCCAATGGGTTTTCCTGGCAAGGTTTTTAATGAAGCGCGTTCCGGCAAGGATAATTCTCCAAAATTATTTTCCTCATACAAGCTCCAGAAGAGCAGCGAAATTGATATGTATCAAATTCGCTCAAGTAATAATCCTGCAGATTTCTTGCCAAATAAACTTTCAGGCAATTAAGACATATGACTGAAATTCGTTATTTTATAGATATTTGTACCCATCAGGGGGAGAAATAATACGCGCTACACTCTTTTTCCCTAGTTATGGTTTTTATCCCAATGGGTTTTTCCTGACTAGGTTTTTAACGAGGTAGCTTCTCATGCGTATGAAATATTGACATCCAAGGGGGAGTGTTATGAATATAATGTATATATGGATGTCAACAAATCTAGAGGAGATTTATGTATTAATTATAGGATATTTAGTATATTTGATATTGTATTATTTCCTTGTATTGTAACGTTTTATATGGCAAGAGCTTTCTTGGCCGGCACTCACCCTCTCCTATATAAAGGGGGTAGTGGCTATTGTATTCAATCAATCGTTTCCATAAGATTATTATCTCCCCAAATTCTCTCTTTTCTTCTTCATTTTATAACATAATACTCTAAAAACTTCTATAATTTTCTTTTGTTAAAGTTTCTTTACAAAAATGTTTTTATTGTTCCACTTTCCATTTCTCCATTCCTGCTTCTTAGTAGTGTATAAAACTATGTTTGTCGTGATATTATATTTCAGAGTTATTTTACACAGCATGTTTTCGCAACATATTTTTTCAGCAGGATATTGATCATACGTTAGATATTGTATTCACACTACAAAATTAATTTAAATTAATCCAATCTACATCCTACACCTCATCATCTTGCTCCCAATCATATCTTGCTCCCAATCATATTGCGAGAACTTGTTGCGTAGAATTACTCTTATATTTCATCCCATAATTTGGGGCGGGTAGTATCCCACAATTGCTTCTTAGTAGTGTATAAAACTGTGCCCATTGATATCCCTACCTATAATCAATTGTGTGTTAGCATAACACGTTAATAATATATTATTTTAGATTTTTAGTCTTTCCATTGCAATTCTGAAGCTTATGGTACATTTTTCTTCAAATATGTATTTTTTTTTAAATATTATTTAATTTGGATTTTCTTTTCGTTTACTTATATTTAAATCTTATTTTGTTAATAAAAATTACTATGGTATTTGTTAATTGTTCGAACTTAAATTTTTTTGTACTTCGTTATATATGATTATTACTTTACGCGAAGTAATTTATTCTCTTTAAATTAACTTTTAACAAAAAATAATTATGTTACGTTGTAATAATTCGATTGCTTTTTTCAGGTACTTGCTTTGTGTGATTAACTGATTATCCATCTATGTTTTCAAAACCCGAGACCGCTTCATTATTGAGGTACAAATGGAGCCTACAATCAGAGCCAACTAATTAAATTAATTTGTTTCTCTTAAATTTATAAATAATGCTAATTATATTCGATTCTTATATTTAAATTTGGTACAATAAACTGATCATAATCGTATTCGCTCCTTCACATCTTTTAGCAACTGATCCATAATTCTTTGCAGGATCGACCACGACAAATCTCGAAGAAAGAACGAGCTTGAAGAAAAGAAAAAAATTAGTCACAATTTTGTTACTATTTGTTGCGTTTTGTTTTGACGATAAAAACAATGACAGAAAGATGTAATTTTGGTTTTGTAGAATGCCGCAATTGTTCATAATTGTGGGAACATGAAAAATATAAGAGTGGTGATAGACATCCCCTTAGAATCCCCTAACACAATTGATGTGTTGGCAAAAACATTAAATTCGACTCAATGGATCGATTCATCATTTGCCACATGTGAAACGTGTAAAATTTAATTAAAAATATAATAAAATTAATAAGTTAGGTTTACCACCTGGTAAACCTAAGATGTAAAATTTGTTATTATTAAACGTATTAAATGCTTCTTTGCCAACACATCAAGTTTTCTAGGGGATTTTAGAGGGGACAAGTATAATTTTTCAAAATATAATATGTACTTATGGAACCTGTTTTATCCGAAACTATATGCATCCCTGCGAATTTTGTGCCGAAAAAACATTACAATTCATGGGAAAAACACACTCATCAAAAACATTAAACTCAAAACAAAACAGCAAAAATAGTCATAATTTCTCGCGCAATGACGCGGGTACCACGCTAGTGTTATATGTTTTTAAAATAATAAAATACTAAGTTATTATGTTTAATTCTATAAATATTCATCTTAAATATATATCTTATTATTTTTGAACCAATTAGAAAAAAAAAATGGTCCGTATAACAAAGTATCAATAAGAAATCTCCAAATTATGATTTTGGATTAATAAATATTATTTTAAAAATATAGCAAATTTCTTAATTGCTTTTGAATAAAAAATTTCATTACGTGTAAATAATATTTTATAAAACATTTTGATTAAAAGAAAGTAATAGAGAGTTCAAAAAGAGAAACACAAAAACAGATATTATAGATCCGTGAGAGAAAAATTAAGGAGATTTTGTTATTATATATCTAAATGAAACTAGTAATACTATTTTTGAAGTTTTTTTTGTTGTTGCAGATTTTACAATCTTTCGTCCTTTTCAGTTTAAAAAACAGATATAATACTAAGATCTGTCGCTAAAAGATAATAATTAATTCAAGGGATTAATGTTGGAACTTAACACCAACCAACATCAGTTATCATATTTAATCCTAAACAAGCCTTTCGACTTACCACACGTCGTAAAAAAACAAAATTTAAAAAGCTCGTAGATTTCCTAACTTAATCATCCAAACTAACGATGTGTAAAACAATATAATTAATTCTTCTCATTTTAAATTATATTTCAAATTTCAAATTTCAGATTCAATTTCATAATTTCAAATTCAAATTAGTATTATGTTATAAATTATTTCAAATTATATATTACTATTATTTTTATCATAATTTGATTCCTCAAAAATACAAAAAGTCCGAACAATAACTCGCAGCGTAAGTATAATATAATCGTAGTCAAAACCAATACCAAAAGACACTAACGCTGTTTTTTCCTTCGCAACAAGCCAACAACCCAAGGCGAAAACAACTAATCATGCAACCCCTTAATTGAAAACTTAGCAATCTACCCTTTATATATATCGCAACTTGGCATTCAAATCTCCATCAACCTATTCCTTCTCTCATAAAGCACCTCCCATCCATTCATCCCTATCAAGAACCCTTGGGACGGACGTTGATCAACAATGGCAGGACAAGCAACGACAAGTTTCCTCTTAATCTCCTCTCTCCTCCTCCTCGCTTTCTCCGCCACCATTTGTGAGAGCCGTAACTTGCACCGTATCAACCACAGGTCTATCTTCGATGCTCTTACTTTGTGCGAACATTCCGCACATTACGCGAAGATATGCGAAGATGTGGTCCACGCAGCGCATCATGTTACTTCGCCGGTGACCCTAGTGGAGGCTAACCTGGCGGTAGCCATTGAAAAGGCTCGCACGGCCTTGACAGAGGTTAGTGGCCTCATGACAGCAAAAAGCCAGGATTATCGCGGAATGAAGGCGAGCGCGCTGAGATCGTGCAAAGAGAACTATGATTCCACCGTCGATGCTTTGCAACAGTCTCAAAATCTGTTGAAGACGAGCGGAAGCCACGACGATCTCATAACCCAGTTGTCTGCTGCCAGTAAGTTTGAAAAAAAATCAAACAAAAAAACATGTCATGTTAATTATTATTATTGTTAGGTTAAAATTGGTGAATTTTTTGACAGGTACATTTGTGAGTTCATGCCAGGATTCCTTGGATGAGGTGGCAGAGATGAAATATCCATTTCAAAGTCTACACGTCATTCTTGATCACCACGTCAGCAATTGCCTCGACCTTGGATCGCAATTACTTCACTAGAATTGTTGCATTAAAGCACCAACAAGGAGAAGGGGGAATTTCATGAACTTAATCATAACATATTCATTGAATATATTAATAAATAAGCGAGTGGTATGAGAAATTTTATTATTTGTCAACAGAGTTTTGCTTTGTAATTGATGGATGAATGATGATATATGAGAATCGAGCTTTTTTCAAGAACGAATTTCATGAATTGCCATGAAAAATATCAAGTTTCTTGTATACACTTATGAATCATCAAAATGATTATTGCAATCTCTCGTAAAATAGGGTAATTTCTAATAGAGGCCGTAAGACTTTTTGAATTAATACAACAATAGACGTGAAACATATGAATGGACCCTATTCTCAAAAAAAAATATTGCAATCTCTTGTTCTCTTGTTCTAGTTTTTCCAAAATAAAAAAAGTTAGATAAGTTATTACTGATGAAATTTTCTATAGCATGCAAATTATTAGACGTTATTTCTAAAGCTATTCTTTTAACGTCTAGAACAGTCATCCACATTTTCAATTGCCTAAAATAGTTTTTATAATTATATTATGTATTTTAAAATGTAATTATTAAATAATTTGTTTACTATATGTTTCTTAAATTAATTTATCAAAAATATAAACAATTATTTGGGTAAACAAATAAAAATTCGGTGATAATACTTCGAAATAATTAACTTTATTTGCATGAATATTATTTGTACTTTTCTTTTGGCCAAAAAAAAAATAATATTTGTCTATGAAATTATTTCAAAGTACTAATTTTAATTTTTTTTTGTTTGCATTGTAATTTTTTTGTTTTGATATGAGAAACGGATTGCAAACTAATTACTTTTAAATATAATATACAAATAAATCAAGTAAGGTCATTTTAGTAAAATTACCAATGTAACTTGAACAACATAAATAATGATGTCTACGTGTCAGTATATGTATCATGTCATACGCAACAATAGTACACATATAAGAGCAACACAAGCCAACGTTATGCTCATAGAATTACATTGCATTGTCAGGATACAAACACAGTGACAGATCCTGTCAGGATTTCTTGAGAGGCCAAATGAAAAACAAATTCTTAAATTACATTGCATGATCTTTTTTGAAGAGGAAGGGAGGCAAATAGTAATTTTTATATTGTTATGCTGATATAATACACTGAATCATTAGCTATAAACATTATTCGGTAAAAATCATGAAGCCCCCCTTGCGTTCCCTATTTAGATATGTCCTTGGACTCGAGGTAAAAAAAAAATACTAAACAAGTCAATGTATATATGGCACAAGGTAAAAAAATATATACGGCAAATTATGTCATGTCCTCGTAATTAGAACTGGCAAAATATGACTCGATGTGAGAAAATGACCCGACCCGCTCAAATTCGAAGCTGAGCTGAATCATAAAATATCGAAAAATCAACGATCTTAAACCCAAATCGAATGATCTGAACCTGGAACGGAATCGAAACCGAATAATTTGAATCCGAAACGGAACCGAAACCAAATGAACCCAAAATCGAACTGAAATCGGATGACCCAAACTCGAATCGAGACCTTATGAAACCGAACAAGTCCGAAACTGAACTGACCCTAGGCCGAACTAATCATAAACCCCAATGACCTGAAAATCAAATTCTCGAAAACCCGTATAACCCGAATGATATATTACTAAAAGTAAAAATATTATACATTAGTACTACAATGTGTCTAATAACATTAATCGTATAACTAGTCTATTAAATGTATATTAGTATTGAGTACGCGCATTGACGTTACAAAATATCGTATCATGTTATTTTTAAGATTAGTACAAAATACAAATTAATTGTAAGAATAAAATATGAATTACCAAAATTATATATTTATTTTATATAATCATGAATTGATCTGTATTTTATATAATCATGAATCTAAATTAATTGTAAGAATATGGCGCTGATTCATTCAGCGCCTGGCGATGTTTCATTCGGCGCCTTTATTTAACTGCCTTAATTACTCGGTAAACAAAGGCGCTGAATGGTTCCCCGCAATTTAAAAAAGGCGCTGAATGGTACCCCGCAAAAGACATTTTGAGAATTATGTTCAAAACTTGGTTATTTCGGGTATAAAGTTTAAAAACTTGGTTACATCTAAAAAATTTCCTAAAGAGGGAGATAAAAATACTAAATTCTTTCATAGTTATGCCACAGTAAAAAAGAATAAGATGATGATACCAGTTTTGGTAGATAATGATACAGGGGTAATTAAGTCCAATCATGAGGAAAAAGCTAAAATTATTTTTGAGTTCTATAGAAAGCTGATTGGTACCATAAATACTGTAAATTCAGAAAAGTCAATTTTGACAGCCTCCAGTATATATTTTAATGAAAGGGTAGACTTAACTGAATTAGATAGTCCAATCGAAATGGATGAATTGGACATGGTGGTAAAAAATTGGAAATTGCAGAAATCTCCTGGTCCTGATGGAATGACAGGAGAATTTTTTAAGCAGTATTGGGATATAATGAAAGAAGAGATATTTGAATTGATAAATACTCAGGAAATAGAACAAGGGCTTGGTGATTTAGGTATTTCCAATATTGCCCTTATTCCAAAGAAAGATAATCCACAAATGATCAAGGACTTTAGACCTATCAGCTTAATAAGTGGAATTCAAAAAATTATATCCAAAGTTTTGGCCAATAGGCTTAAAAAAGTAATAAACTCTTTAATTTTACCTAATCAACTAGGGTTTTTGAAAGGGAGGGAGATTGGAGAATGCTATGTGTATGCTAGAGAAGCATTACACAAAGCAAGATCAGAAAAATCCACTATATTGTTGTTTAAAGCTGATATTCAAAAAGCCTTCGACAAGATATCTTGGGATTTTATGATTGAGGTATTGCAAGCTAGAGGCTTTGGTAATCAGTGGATCAAGTGGATTAAGCATTGGATTTTAAAGGGTGCAGCTAAAGCGATATTGAATGGGAGTCCTGGAAAGAGTGTTCATTTGAAAAGAGGAGTTAGGCAGGGTGATCCCCTCTCTCCTCACCTTTTTATTCTAGCTATTGACAGCCTAGCAAGATTAATTGAGGCAATGGGTAGGAGGAATTTTCTAGAAAGGCCCATTATGGGAGGTGAATTAGCATTGTTTTATGCTGATGACTCTCTTTTCCTACTAAAACCGGAGATTATACAAGCAAGAAGGATTAAATTTCTATTGGATGTGTATGGAAATAGCACTGGATTGAGGATAAATTATGAGAAATCTGAGTTCACAATTATTCCTCATTTGCCAAATCTAGTGCACGAAATAGAGTCTGAATTAGGATGCTCCTATGTGGAGTTACCTATATCTTATCTTGGATATCCATTACTTGATAAGAAGCCAAAGAAAGAATTTTTCAGGCTAATAATTGAGAAATTAAGGAAGAAACTGGAGGGCTGGCAGGGGGCCTTGCTGAGTAAAGGGGGGAGATTAGTGCTAATTAATGCAGTTCTAACTGCTACACCAATATATAATTTTCTGGTATTTAAATTCCCCAAATGGACCCTAAATGAGATGGAGAGGATTAGAAGAGATTTCTTTTGGAGAGGTAATGAGAAAAAAAGGCTTTTATTTAGCCTCATGGGACTCAATTTGTAGACCAAAAAATATTGGAGGATTGGGAGTATTAAGATTAGAGGAGTTTAACCATTCTTTGATGCAGAAGTGGTTATGGAAGTATTACGATAAAAGGGCAGGTCTGAATTGGCAGGACTTAGGTGGGAATTTAGGAGAGGCATCTATTTGGGGAACGTGTAACCCTAAAATCTCTTTATTTTGGAAAAACCTTCAATCTTTCCTGGATTTCTTTTGGAGATCAGTTACATTTGAGGTGGGGAATGGTAAAAATACCAGCTTTTGGTACAATAATTGGGGTTATGGACTGTTATATAAAGAACTGCCTAATCTATATAAGAAGTCTTTGAAATCCACTGACACAGTGGCACAATTCAAATCAATCCCGGATTTCAGAGATGTATTTGAGGATAATTTGACTGTACCAGCAGAGAAGGAATTTGATTGGCTAAGAGGAAATTAGATGAAATGGAATTGAAAGACCTAATCTTGGATGTGGTTAGGTGGAATTGAAATGAGAAAAGAATATTTACTACTAAGAATGCCTATGAAACTGTGGTATCTGGTGTTTATTCATATTCGGAACTAGGAAAGCTGTGGAATTTGAAAATTACTTCAAAAACTATAATATTTTTATGGTTACTTAAGCAAAACAAAATCCTAACTATTGATAATTTGAAAAAAAAAAAGGAATGAAAATGGTGAATAGATGTTACCTTTGTTGCAAACAAGAAGAATCAGTGTCACATTTGCTGAAAGAATGCCCATTTGTTGCTCTGCATTGGGAGGTGATGTGTACTGAGTTCAATCTTCTGACCAATCTAGTCCTTTCAGTCGAAGAAATGTAAGAGACAATCACAATGCAAGAAATTGGTGAGGAAAGCTCTCAACTTTTTTCACTCTTCTTACAGGTGCTATGGCGAGAACGTTGTAGACGAGCATTCACCTCAAGCAAAAAAGAAGGATCGGTATTGTTAGGTGAAGTTGCCCAAGAATGGGAAATGGTGAGAAAAAGAAGAAAGAGAGAAGAAAACGGTACCGGGGAAGGAGATTATTTGCAGCGATCAACAACCGAGATGGATTGAATCCGACTGAAAAGTAGGATTGAGTTCAAAATTAGCTTCCAGTGACCTGCGGAAAGAGGAAGCAAGAACTAATTTGAGGAGAGAGTACCGAAAATACGTTTGGTAATGGATTGTAAAGCGATTGGGACAAGAAAGAAGAAGTAGTGAGTTTGGGAGTGGCTGTGGGCGTGAAGCCTCATGTGAAACTGCCTACGTGGCTTGGTTTCATTGGTCAATACAATGTATTTTGCATATAAACTCCTACTTTATATAAATTAACTGTCTAGGAATTTCCGTGAAAATAGGGGTTTATATGTAAAATACAAGAGAGTTATCCAAGAAGGACGATGGAACAGGATAAGCACAAAAGAGGTGCTGATAAGAGAAAGGGATAGAAGTGGTCCATGAATGGTCCGAACAAAAAGATTCTATTCAGGGAAATGAGAATGGGCTGTGTTTTATTTGGGCCCATTTGGTTCTTTAGTTTTGAAAGTTACAAGCCATTTTTAGTTAGGTACATCTTTGCTAGTTAATTTTTGAGGCTATTGTTGATTAGCAGAAGATTTGTTAAAATGTAATAACTTGTAAACTTTTTTATTTCTGTTTTATTTATTGTTTGGAAGGAGGGATTCGAACCTTCTCCAAATTTTCTCAAAAAAAAAAAATAATTGTGGACTGAGATCAAACAATATTGCAATATATTAAGGTTATATTCAAGCGTCATTTTCTCTTTACAACCGATTTAAAGTCAATGTTTGATTGTTTTCATTTTATGTCGTTTCTTCTGAAAAAATTAATACTAGTGAAAATTTGGTCAATCAGATCAAATGGTTTAGTGCATAATACAATAAATTATAGTAATGAAGGATTGTGTAAGGTCGGTCGGGTTGAGCGGGAAAGGAAAAGGGCGAAAAGGGCGACTCTGAGGCGGAGGCAAACCCTAGCTTCCTCCGCCTCCGCCTCAGCCTCCACCACCACCTCCCCTCACCAGCCCAAGAGCGACGGGCGAGGCCGACAGCTCCGACTCCACGACGGCGAGACTCCAACGCCGAACTCCGCGACGGGCGACGGCGAGACTCCAACTCCGCGCCTTTTTTCGGTGGCTGGACCCTTTGGAGCTCCGCGAAGAGCCTAAACTCGGCGATTTTGGGGTGGAGGCAAACCCTAGCCGCCGCCTCCACCCCTCATCTCACTCCTTCCTCGACCCAGCTCCAGGGGTTACTTGCGAGGCGAACGGCGCGGCGACCGCTTTAGGGGCTAGGGTTTCGAAGCTTCCTCCTCCTGCTCGATTCTAACCCCTGAAGAAAAGGCTGACTTGCGAGGCAAACGGCGCGGCGACCGAGGCCACAGCGGCGACGGAGACAAAACGAGTCGAGCGGCGACGAACGGCGCGACGGAGGCAGGGGCTGGCAGGGAAGAAAAGGCTGACAGGAGTCTGGGGCGAACTGGCAGGAGTCTGGGGCGATTTTGGAGCTCCTCGAAGAGCAAAAACTCGAAAGGAAAAAGCGGAAAGGGAAAAAGGGAAATCGAAAAATCGCGAGGCTGGTGCCGAGTCTGGGGCGAGTCTGGGCCGAGTCTGGGGCGAGGCCGAGAGCGACGGCCGAGTCTGGGGCGAGTCTGGGGGCGAGTCCGAGAGCGACGGTGACAGTTTCGATGACAATCCGAGCTCGCGTGGCAAACCAAGGGCAGAGGGAGGTTGCGTTCGTCTAAGGATGGCCGAAAGCATCATCTCTCGGCATGTATCTTACTTTTGCAATTATAATTTATTTTTGCGAAACTACTTTTTTACATTTATCATGTAAAATCGCACCAATGTATTAAACCTTGCTTTAATATATTAAAAGAGGCTTCGCCTCTTTAGTTTTTAAAAAAAAAAAAATAAAAAAATAAATTATAGTAATTGATTCGATAATTTCCAATGACATCAAATAATAAGAAATCTTTTCCATTTAAGCAAAAAGAATTAGTGGGAATTTTGACAACAAAAGGACTTGTTAGTCCTTTCAAAAAAAGGACTTGTTAGCATAAAAGGTGAATATTTACGGAAGATCAAATTGCATTGCGTTAAGTCAGGAAAATCATAGAAAAATGTTTTTCCCCAAATTAGTTAATGTGGCTTTATGCATGACAAAATCAATCTCATGCAAATATTACCTATTGAAGCAAGCGAGTAATTTGTGACAAAACTCACACAAAAATCAACTTTGACTGATTGTGGTTAACTACTTTATATTCCAAGAGGT
The DNA here is from genome assembly GCA_946800325.1 of Luzula sylvatica. Lineage (NCBI taxonomy): Eukaryota > Viridiplantae > Streptophyta > Magnoliopsida > Poales > Juncaceae > Luzula > Luzula sylvatica. The sequence continues at coordinate 57,303,832 of OX326956.1, read as the reverse complement.
CTTCTCAAAGAAAGACAAAATATAGAAGAGAAATACAGGTCTGAAACTAAAATAATTCTTCTCAGTAATATCAATCATGTTAGATATTGGAGGATATCTGAAAACATGGATGGTATGAAAAAGTTAATATCATGAATACAAATAATGTAAATATGTGGGATATCTCAAACATGGATGGTATGAAAAAAAATAATATCATGAATACAAATAATGTTACTATGTAGGGTTAAATTTGGCAAATCTTTTGCATGTAAAATTGTGGCTTCGTATCAGGAGTCATTGGACTAGGAAAGTTTGCGTGCAACATAGTAGCAAAACAAAAAAAACGATTATTAGGACGAGTTACCAGAGATGAGCTTTTGTAGTTAATATATCAGGGTGGGAATTTGCGAAGGCTACTTTTGCAAATATCAAGTTTCTTGTATAAACTTACAAATCATGAAAATGGATAATAAATCTTGTAGTATTCTAGTTTTTTCAACAAATAAAAAAACCTAAATAAATCTTAATTATGAAATTGAAAATTGACGATTTAACACTATGGAAACAATAACAGCTCAAATTAGTCAAATTCGTACGCATATGCAATGAATCAAAAAATAACAGAACTTATATTAATAAAATGTGTACCCCTAATGTACGTATATCATGTCATATGTGATAATCGTAGCCATCAGTGCAACACAGGTATTAATAATTGTAAAGAATATATTTTGGTAAATACAACATAGGTAACGAATAAGCAAAACGAGAAATCCAGATTCATTTTCGAAATTTTAATTTGAACATAGGTAAACAAAAGTTTTAGGTTCGAAAAATAAGCAAAACTAGTAGATCCAAATTAATTTTCAAATTTTAACAGAATTTATTATGAACAGTAAAACAAAACAAGAAAACCGCAAAAAATAAATAACCTTGTGACAAACATAAAGAATGTACTGTAAAAGTAGATATTAGATATATAGCAAACAAACAACAAGTATTCTAAATTCAAGAAGAAAAAAACATACCAAAAAAGAAAAAGAAAAAGGAATTGGGGCCAAAAGATAGTATAGTATTCCTTCGAATCGATCGATATTATCAAATGAGTCTCAGTTCGTATTCTCCAGCCATAGTGATGTACCGCACCCATGGTAATGCTTGGTACCCACTCTTTTCGATTATTTTTAGGTACCTCACCTGTAATTAAATTTAAATGATAATACTATTTACCGTCTTTTCAATGGGGAAACAGAATTAAGTTATGCAAAAGAATTAAATAAGGGTACCTGAATGCCAGAGACGGTGAAATAAGGAATCTCGAATTTGACACGAATTGGGGCTTTTTTCTCGGGTACCCCTTCTTCAGCTGTAATGCTAGGTAAACTGAACTCTGCTCTGCACATATATTCCTACACGCAAAAAAAAGAATTTGAGAATTAAATCATCAAAAAAATGTGACATTTGTAAAAACAACACTCAATTATCAGAAATTGCAACAAGCCCGTACATTCTTGAAAAAAAGGTCTCGCTACATAAATAGCACAACAGTAAGAGCCTTTTTTTTTCTCAAGACCAATTTTGCAATGTCTGATAAATGCAGGGGCTTTTTAGCAATTAGGCACATCATAGGGGCTTATGTGCAAAATTTCCCTATAAAAATATGTTGAACAAGAAAGAAAAGGCATACTTTGCCGCCAGGAAATGACTTGATTTTCCAGACCAAAGCATCGCGTTCTGGCGCATATGCAGCCGAGCCCATCGAAGTTCTGATATTAGGGTTTGTTGAGTCTGCTGGTACCGGTACCTCTATCTCAACATTCGTAGCAGTACTACAAATTCAAAAAAAAGAAAAAAATTGGCAAATAGTTACATTTATAGTTGAAGCGGTTAGTCACAGTTAACTATGGTTTTCATCAAAGAGAAGTATAATTAACCTTCTTTCTTTGAACTGGCTCCTTGCTTTGACCATCAGTTCGACACGGCTCCTCGAATGCTTCTCTATCTGTGCTTCTACCCATATTAATGGCTTCACCTGTATAATTTAAAAATGTAAATAAACATAGAAACATGAATAAAAGCTCAAATTGCAATATGAACAAAAATGGATGCTTATAGAAATTATCATTTAACCTGAGTGCTAAGTCTGTAAGTCATAAGATCAAAGGCCCCATCTGGTGGTATGAACGATATTGTCCTGTCATTCTCAAATCTTGCCAACCTAACACACCTTCACAACAACAACAACAAAAATTATATAATGAGAGAGAGAGAGAGAGAGAGAGAGAGAGAGAGAGAGAGAGAGAGAGAGAGGGGGAGAGAGAGAGAGGGGGAGAGAGAGAGAGAGAGAGAGAGAGAGAGAGAGAGAGAGAGGGAGAGAGAGAGAGAGAGAGAGAGAGAGAGAGGGGGAGAGAGAGAGAGGGGGAGAGAGAGAGGGGGAGGATACTAACTGGTGAAATTTGATATCATCTAAATCGATAGCTTTGCCTTTCGTAGCACGACCTTGAGCTTCGAGAAGAACCCTATCGTTTAATCCCAACTTACACTCAGGCATTCCACTGCACCAATTATCACGAATTAATCAAATAATTAATCAATCTATTAACAAATAAATGAAAGAATTACCTCAAATAAGTTCTCATTTTCAATGCACCAACAACATCTGAACGAATAATCTGTCCGTTGCTATTAACTAGAATGTTCACACTTTCGACCACATCCAAAAACACCTAATTTAGAAATAAACCAAAGAACATTAAACACAAAACAAATGGTATAGTTAAACTTTCTTAATCCTCGAAAAAAGGAATTGCTTTTCAAGGGTATGCATGTAATTATTATGTTTTGCTTTGGACGGGTAAACAGGGCATAAAATATCATGCATACCCTAAAATCACAAATTATTATAAATACCCTTCTCTTCTACTTTGATATTTTGCATATTTTGCATGGGAACACATGATATTTCCCCAAAGATTATCCCTATGCAAGGGTAGACATTCTTTTTAACAAGCGGTAAAAAAAGGAAAGATTACCTCATTCTTCTTGTATTTAATGCCTTCACTTCTCCAAGAAACAGCATTGGTAACAGCCATAGGTGGCCTCTGAGTGACCTCCATTCTATACGCATCTGTTTTTATGAACTCGCTCAGTATCTTAGCCTCGGTGTACTGAGGGTACCCAAAATCCATCATTTCATCGAGCAATTCATACTTTAACAACAACAAAAAATCAAATTATAAGAACCGATGCTTCCAATAAAATACATTAGTATTTTGGTTTCCAATAAAAAAAATGAATAATTCTTTTGATATTAAGATTAGAGAATCTTTTATTACCACTACGACGAAGTTATCTCTGAGAGATTCCTCCTCTAGTTCTTCGAAGTAGTGCTTGAATACCTGCAAGAGAAAATCAGGACCTATGCATTACTATACTGGTACAGATCAAAAGAACCTAAATCATGTATAATAATGGAGGCTGAATTGGGTTAAACTGAGGTTGGATTGCATAATTAAGGTCTAGTTGAGGCTAAATTGAGTGGATTCGTGCTGAATTTAATGAATTGAGGATTAATTGGGATCATTTAAACAGTAAAAACGTATAATATACTCACATCAACGACTCTATGAAGAAAGAGAAGTATACTAGCCGAATTACAGTTCTGCCTAGATGCTGTGAGTAAAAACACATTGTTGTGCTGTATAAACATGTATGTGACCCCATCATCATACACTACAGGCGAGTGCGACTCTGGATCCGCCTATTAAACAAATCCGAAACTCAATCAGATAACAAATTCCAGATCTGCTAACTTCCAGATCAATCAAACAAGAAAAAAATTGAAAAATTTATCACAAATAACATGAACAACGAACAAATTAGATAATTTTAATTTGTCGGATCTGACAAGGAAAAGAATGAAAAACCTCTTTATCCAGGAGTTTAGTGAAGAATCGCTCGGCTTGCACGGATGATACATCGCCACGGTAGTCGCGCCATACGAGAACCCGACCTTTAATGTCTAGCAGGAAGAGAGCTGACACAGCCCCCGCCATGAACGCAAGCTCGAAAGTACAGATCGGATCAAATGGAGAGTTGGATCTGGATCTGAGAAGTGTTGAGATCCCTTTCCATTCGCCAACAGGAAGTAGAGCGGAGGTGATTTCTGTACTTCGTAGGAGATGAATGAATGGAGGATTTCTCTGTTAGTTGCAGTTCCGATCTGGAGTTTTCGGTGTATAAGTTATAATCAAGGTTTTTTATTACAATGATATATATTTTTAGTAGAATCGCTGCCATATGGGCTCCTAGTGCGAATGTAAGAAAACATTTTGTTCGGGTCGGGTTTATAATACGGATACTTTTTTAATTGGGTCGGATTGTGTTTTCTGGATCCGAATTACAACTGTGGATACTTGTAACCGTGTAAGGACGTATAATGAATCATTGGTATCCATTTGATTTACTCGACACAAATACGAATAATAAATAGATATGGATACGGTTCGAATATTATACGGATAAAAATACGATTCTGATATTATTGAATACAAATACAAATTATTTTTAAATATTCAAATAATCATCGCATCATAATTATATTATTTATTAAAAAATAATTAATATAAAAAATACAAATATTATTTTATAAATAGTAAGTATTATGTCAATCATTAAATATCATAATTTTTTATGTCGACCATAAATTATCTTAAATACTCTAATTTTATCATATAAATTATCAAATAAAAAAATTATGTCAACCATTAGTATAGTAAAAATATTTCATATTCGAGATATTTGAGTACCAGTAATGAAAGAACCATTACAGATACAATATATATATATATATATATATATATATATATATATATATATATATATATATATATATATATATATGGGCTAGGATCAATGGCCAACACCCTTGTTTGGCCAACTCGGCCAACAACGTTTATTTCTCAAATTATATAAATGAAAATTAAATTTTAACCGTATAGATGTAATCTATATCATTTAGATATGTTGTAAAAAAAATTTTGTTTCGTTTGGATTTTTCTATCTAACAAAATCGATAAGCTATTTTCACAACCGTCTATTTCGTAATTTTTTTGGATTTCGATGAAAGAAAAGTCGAAACATTGTAAAAATTAATCTAAAGTCTATATATATAATTTAAATTAAATCCAATGAAAAAAATTCGAATTTTAAAATTTATTTCATGATGAATCATGTCGTAAATATTGTCATCCGTCAATATATTTACGTATCGTGATGGAGACGATAAAAATATTTATTTTTCATGAAATTAAATCTATAACATTCTCAAGTGATGCATATCACATCTATGCGGTTGGATTTTTATTTTCATGTATATATTTTGAGAAATAAACGTTGTTGGCCGAGTTGGCCAAACAATGGTGTTGACCATTGAACCTAGCCCTATATATATATATATGAATAGCATTAACATCCGCATATGTCAATATCATGTCAATATCAGAATAAGTTTTCGAGTCCACGCCTCCCGAGTCCCGAGACCTTCTTTTGGGGAGTTGGTCATTTCATATCATTATACGTATTACGGAGACAACATTCTAGATTTCTGATTGTGTTAGTAATTTCTGGAAGACAAGTCGGATTTTGTGCTTTGCAGTAAGGACACATAGAATTTTCGTAATCATGGATTCAGAATAACTATAAAATATTATCCGTATCTGTTTTGGTAAACAAAAATGTTTTAACGTCTTTGGAAAAAAAATTATATCAGTATTCATTCAAATACAAATATTTTTAATTGAATGCGTATATTTTTCGAACACAATTGTGATTCGATGGAATGTCGTATATGTTTGCTAGGGCGGTTTTGTATAGTAGCAGGAAACTAGTAGTTGCAGGAAACCAATATATGAATATCAGGAAACTATGGTAGCAGGATCATGCAAAAACTATGAGGGTAGATGTTTAAAAGGTGTTTGATGAAAATCATAGGATTAGAAGTAGGAAATGAATAAAATATTTTAAAATTGTATTTTTTTTGTGAAATTCTATAACTATCATATTTAAATATTTTTTTGATGTTTATCAAATTATTAATTTTCTATTATTTTATTAATTTCTAAATATATTATTATTGTTATTATTAATTGCTAAATACATTATTATTATTATTATTATTATTATTATTTTCTAAATACATTATTATTATTATTATTATTATTATATCCTATATATTATTATTATTATTATTATTATTATTATTATTATTATTATTATTATTATTATTATTATTAATTTCTAAATACATTATTATTATTATTATTATTATTATTATTATTATTATTATTATTATTATTATTATTATTATTATTATTATTATTATTATTATTATATATCTATTGTTAATATTTCTTATTACAATTCTTATTATTTTTCATTAATCTTTGTTTGCTTAAATTTAATATGACTAATACGGTATACGGTATCCGATATTTGATACGAATATGAATACGGTATCCGATATGAATATGAATACGAATACGGTATACGATATCCAACATCCGATTTCGGACACGGGCACGAATACGATATCCGATATCCGATTTCGAATACGAATACAGACACGACTATAATATCGGATACGAATAAATGTGAAAATACTATGTCAATTAAAAAATATTGATTCCTTCAAATTATAC